>CM034701.1:267521946-267533091 GCA_020142125.1 Phrynosoma platyrhinos | reverse complement strand
TCAAAAGATCTCGGTTCTTTCCACTTTCTGTCGGGGTTCTGTGCGACGGCGTGTGGACACACAGAAAAATAATACGTATTAGGTTAGGATTTTGTTTGGATTCTGTCTGGATTGGGCCCCGTGTGATAAGGTCCTATGAGGCAGTATGTTCTACTGTCGAACAGCTCTTACTGCCAGGAAGTTCTTCCTAATGTTGCGGTGGAATCTCTTTTCCTGTAGCTTGACTCCACTGCTGCAGGTCCTATTCTCCGGAATTGCAGAAAAAAACTTGCTCCAGCCTCAATATGACATCCCTTCAAATATTTAAACATCGCTATCATATCACCTCTTAACCTTTTTTCTTCTCCAGGCTAAACATACCCAGCTCCCTAAGTTGCTCCTCATAGGCCATGGCTTCCAGAGCTTTTACATTTTTGTGACCCTCCTCTGGACACTCTCCAGCTTGTCAACCCTTGGCAGTGCCCCATCTAGCTACAGAATCACCAATGGAAGCAAGAATTGGCCAGAAACACAGCTCAGCAATGGGCTTAACCTGCCACTTCCAGCCCATTCACTTCCAGAATTCAGTCCTCATTTTCTGCTTCATTCTCTGTTTTAGCAATGTCTATAGCTCAAATAAAAACTATGAGAGTGTGACACTGGCCACCTCCACAACCCACTGTTTCTGGCCTAACCATTTTTACATCTGGTTCTGTCCACCATAGTGCAAATGTGATTCCCAAATATGGCTGACTCCCCATGCTTGTTAATAAAACCATAGATAGCCCTATCATCTAAGAAAAGTAGCTTTCAGAGTTAGTGATTTAAAAGGTAACACCAGGCGAGAGTGCTAATACATTCCCCATGTGTGGTTTTACTACAGTAACTCCATCTCCACAGTTGTTTTGAATGGTCTCTACATGTTATTGACATTTTGGCCAAAATCCTGTGCCAACTACATAGTTAAATATACATAATTGAGTAAGAGGTCCTGGCCCGACCCACCGACCCAGATCCCAATATGACAGAAATGTCGTTCAGATGCGCTCCAACTGCTAGCAGAATGGATCTTCTCCCCATGCAGCTGATGCCCAGTAAGGTAAGCTTGGATGGGAGTTATAATCATGGCAATAGTGTCACAAGCATGACTAAGTAGTGATCGTGAATACAAAACAATAACCTTGTTTTCTCATCTGTGACTGTTTTATATTCACGATGCGTGTGACATGATCCTAACTCCCCACCCCACCCCAAACCTACTTTATCAGGCATCAGCTGCTTAGAGAGTAGGAGGTTCATTCTACCAATGACTAGAGTAGCTGCATGATGTTTCCTGCAGGTCTGTTGGATGGGGGCATGGATGGGCTAGACCAGGAAGGGTTACTTAAGTGAACTATGGGACAAAACAGATGGGCAGAAGGGGTAGCTTGAAGTTGCCCCTTCTGAAAATGGATTGGGGCCACGGCGTGTGGTTGCTGCAGTCCCAATCTGCCTTGAAGCTGCCCGAAAAAGGAGTGGCAAAGATCCGGTCCTTTTCGGGTGACAAACAGCTTTCCTCTTGCTGCCGTGGTCCCGTGGCAGCTTCAGGATGCTCCAGCAGTGTGTGGCATGTAAACTTCACGCCAACAGAGCATCCTGAAGCCACCCACGTCTGGGCAGCAGGGCAGCTTCAAGACAACTTGAGGGCGTGTAGCGTCTAAACACCATGCACCAAGGCCACTGGGAAGCCAGCTTTTAGAGCCAGTCTGTTCCAGCTCTAAGTAACTGATACAGGATTCCAGCCCTTCAGTTTAAGGATATGGAGCAAACAGATGTTCATCATCACCTCTTGACTTTACCCAACTTTAGAGGTCCTGGATTTCAATTTACTATCTTAAAACCTAAATGTGGGTTCTAGGACATTTTTCATTTTCCTAATGATATTGATACCTACTCATATCACAGCTACAGCTCTTCCCCAACACCCCTGAGTTGACTATTCAGGCACTGTGTGAGACTTCATCAATCTCCATGCTGATGAGACTAATCACTGTCATCAGCTGACAAAAACACATCCTCACATATATATGCCTGTGCCTGGCCTCCACTCCACCAAATGCATCTGAGGAAGTAGACTGAAGTCTACGAAAGCTCATGTTGCCAATTTTTTCTTTCAGTTAGTCTCAAAGGTGCTACAAGATCTCTCTACATACTGATTCTACAGACTAACACAGCGATATCTTTGAATTCTAACATTATCTATATATCATTTAATCTCTCACCACACAAAGCATCAAAATAAATCCTTGAAACAAACAAACAAAAAATAACAGTGCATTATCCCAAAGGTATCTGAAATATACTTATCCTAGTTTCTGAAGCATGTAATTTTTAGACACTTGCTAGAATTCTAGGAGCCATCCCTTTAATTTTACCAAAAAGTTTACATGTATTTAAAATTGTTTTATATTGTTATGAATTTCCTGGGAATCGAATTTTGATGAAATGAGTAAGAGAGAGAGAGAGAGAGAATACAATGTTATAAGGATACTATGGTCTTGCAGATGAGCTTTGCTTTAAGTCCTGTGATCACTGTAAACTGCTAAATTGTAAACATCGCTACAATTCTGAAAGCAAATCAGACTGCTGGAATTAGACTGGACTTGACTAATGACATGTTACCTCAATGGGCATTTTAATAACACCCAGTCCAAGGTTTTCAGATATTATAAATGCGCTGGCTACCCAGGAAGTAATGGTATCAGGAACAGTGACATTCACAGTTGTTTCAGTAGATCTAAAGTTGGAAAGAAGACAAAAGGTTTTTTTAAAACACACACACATTTTGCTAAAGGTCCATAGGACGGCCAGTTTTTCTGGTGAGGTAATGGTTGTTTTGTTAATAGAGGTGAATAGTCTGTAGGAAGACATTAAAAAGTACAAAAGGTTAAGCACTCATCTTCTACACAGGTTCCCAGTGCAAAAAGGAGTAACTAAACCAACTACAGATCTTCCAGGAGTGGGAATGTGCAATCCATAGGCCCCCAAGCCCTTTTTTTTTGTACTTCCCAGTGCTCCCCAAATATATATTTTTAAATCAGCATCATGGCTTGCTGTCAAAATCTGACAAGCAAAATAATAAGTGAAGTAAGGAATGGTATTGACTATAATCCACTGGGTAGTTAAATATCACTGTTTATATGATATAGTTTATAACTAAAACTCCCCCACTCATACATGATAAAGATACTAAATTTATATGTAAATGGACATCTAATTTGACTTTAATATTATGTCACATTAAACATCCACTTATGTACAGATTTAGTATTATAAGGCCTTCCCTCTATCCACCATCAATGAGGGAGAGATGGCAGGCCATCTCCATGGGGCCGAGCCTGAACAAGAAGAAGGGCCCTCCCTCCAGTCAATCTGCCTTGGTTCAGGCTCCAGAGGGAAAGAAGATCTGCTGGACTTATTCCCCTTCCCCACCACCATTCCCTTTTCCTTTTCCTTTTATGTCTTGTCTTTTTAGACTGTAAGCCTGAGGGCAGGGAACTGTCTAATTAATCCATTTGTAAGCTGCTCTGATAGCCTTTTGGCTGAAGAGCGGTGTATAAATGCTTTATAATAAATAATAATAATAATAGTAGTAGTAGTCTGATTAAATATGAGTGAGGAGATTTTAGTCCTTAATAATGAATGAGAGGAATTGTAATGAAAAGCAAAGTCTCTCAAGCACCTGGTCAGGCTGAAAAGTGAAAAGTAGTCCATCCATGTTTGAGTGAATGTCCAAATCCAGCAGAACCCAGCACTGTGGCTTGTTTCTCATTGTACAAGAAAGATCTCTAGAACAAACTATGCATTATTTGTCTGGATTGCCAGGGAGCAGAGATGAGTAAGAGTACCAGCTTCTGCCAAGTTTGGATGTCACATTAAACAAATCATGGATAGAAAGTATGTAATTTATTTAGCCATTCCAGCTTGCTGTAGGAGTAAATGAACAGTGAGCACTAGCACTTGGGCTCATTTGTGGTAAGCTGGAATTCCTCAGAATTCTTGTTACTAAGAGGTAGTAAGAATTAGGTCTCGGACACATCTATACCTTGACTACCAAGCTTCATCAAATTCTGAAACAGTCTCCTAAAGGAAATCTGGATTGACACTCAGAATATCTGCCTAATGCATGTATGCATGAGAAGTCCACATCTAGGAGCATTCACAGCCATGTTTTGCATGAAACATTACTCTATCCTCCAAGGAAAAGAAGAGTTTTTTCCATGGACATAGAAAGGTACAGGGAACAGGATCCAGCAAAAACTAGAGGGCAAGTGAAACAGCCATAAGAAAGAAAGAAGCATTTAAATGGCAATAATTAAGCCAAAGGCACCTGAATATTTGATTCATGTAACACTTTAATAGTTCATTTAAATCTACGGGGGAAGAAAAAAAAACTGTTTTCTAGACATTCTTGTTTATGTCCCCTTCCCTTCCATTTTCTCCCTTTCTGCCATCCCTCTCTTTTCTCTCTTGTGCGTTAGTTTTTATATGGGTTGTATGCGTGGCTGAATTATACACTATAAAGTTACTTTCAGTTGCTGTTATAATGTTTTCATTGACAAATGTGAGGGAGGTGTAGGTCAGTTGGGAATAATTAAAGTTTTTTTCTACTGCACTAAAAACATGAATAAAATGTTTTTGCTTTTTGAAAAAAAGGTATAAAGGGAGGGGGGGAGAATCATTCCTTGGGGAGACAGAATTCTCCCAAAAAAAGAGAGGAGGTAACCTGCCAAGATCAGAAATAACAGTTGTTTACCCATTCTAGGTCTTGTGGCAGTGATTTTCAATGGATTCCTACATGGAAATGCCATCAACATAAGAATGTCATACCATGATTGAAATGGTCATAAATTATAGGGAGAAATTTCTTAATGTGGACTGTAATGGAGATATGTGAATGTATCCAAACACTCCAGTCATTTGCTTTGGCATCACCGCCTTCTGTACTCAAATAACATGCCAACATATCAATATAATATCAAACTCCACTATACTGCTTTTGGATTAATACCTGGAATGTCCATTCCAACCTTTTCCAGCTGGAATTTAGGAACAGAAAAGCAGACCCTTAATGTTTGCAAAGCCATTAAAATGAGGATTTCTTCCCATGTGCATACACTGCACAAGGTCCCGTCAAAAGTCAGCACTCCTGGCTCCAGTTGGATGGAAATGTTTTAATTTGGGAGGGGGTCGTAAATGTTTTAATGCTCAGCTTTGACTGAAAACTCTTTGGTTATTCAGACATATTGCATCATCTAAAGCAGTGGTGGTTATCATGTGACCCTCCAGATATTGCTGCACTGAAGTTCCCAGCTGCCCTTAGCCACAACAGAAAATGGTGAGGAATCCTGGAGTTGCAGTCCAACAACATCTGAAAAGCTGCACTATTCCCACTAGTCTGAAGGATGGTGCACACTGGAAGTATATGGAAATAGTTGTTCATATACTACTAGTTCTCACTTGAGGACTTGGCTCATCTATTGGACAGTACCATAATACAGTGAGTTATCCATGACAGTCTTTACCTTGAAAAAATCTTTACCAATCAGTGTATAAAATGAGTACTACAATTGTACAAAGATACAGTAATTATTATATTGTAAGGAAGTGTAAAGATAATCCTTTCAGCTTCCTATTAAGATTTTACCTTGTTATGATTTCACGCCAAATCCATGTCTCTGGAAAATCTGTCCTTACATAGGGACTACCAAAATCAGCAGGCATTGCTACATTCTCCAGGTGATGGTGATAATCATCGTAAACAGCATAATCGAAACCATCCCCATCTGCTGGAAGAAAAAGACTGTAATAAGATTTTTTATATTTAAATGTGTGTATGTGTGTGTGCCTAAATCCCAATTTCACCTTCTGAAAACTGAAGTATGGATGCAAGCCATTGCATTTAGGATCTATATAATGCCTAGTGATATTAATACATTTCCATTAAGGTATATATGGTCTCAAACAATGTTTAATTACCTAATTGGTTTGTACTTACAGAAATCATAGTCTCTGTGTTCTGGAAGGCTGGCATCAGTCAATACCCAGAGATTGCATTTCTGAACACAATGTATGAAAAGATCTTTCAGTTTCAAAGTGTCACATGCAAAACAGGAATACATTTTCCTAACCTTTATATTACTGTTTTTAAAAATGCTTTTAGGCATGCCTAGATAAATGGAAAGTGTTGCTCTTAGATAACCCTAAAGCTAGCAGAATGGAAGAAATGGGTTTCCTCTCGTCTGATAGCTACTGAATACACATGCAAATTTTCCACCAAACATGCCTAATGAATATCATTTTAAGCTTTATATCTTCCTCAACCTTTGATTTCACATGAATATCAAACTTGGGAAGACAAAATTGATATATACATTTGTTACGATTAATGGTTCTGATTGGTTTTGATATCAAGACTCCTTTTGGGTCCCTGTGCTGAAAGCCATGAGCTCAAGGCTGAGCCTCACGTAGGCACTCTAAACATCTGCATTTACAACCATTTGCAGATTAAAAAGGCCAATGTAAAGCAGGACATTCACACATAAAAGATTTCTGAGCCAGTCAGGATGTGTCCAGCTGAAAGGTGAGAAAAATCAATATCCCGTCTCCCCTCTTTTGGAAATTATCTACTTCAAAGAAAAGCAATCGGAATCCTTTGATATACAATAGCAACTCTTCACCTCAGCTTAGTCTTAAGGATATAAATGCTCCCCAAAATCACAGGAAAGTGGAGGGTCTGGATATATTTCATTGTGAAACTGTGATCTCTGATTAGTCTCCAGATCTATTCTATGTCCTTTCCCTTTTCATAATGGTTGAGTCTATCTCTTCATTCATCGTTGGAGCAGCCTCCTTTCAGGTAATTATCACCATTAGAAAGCTTTGTGTTTCCTATCCAAGCTAATTCCTGAGTTCTTGTGTGTGTGCATGTATGTTAGAGTGTTTTTGTATGTTTGATCCTCTGTATATGTGTATGCTTGCTTACTGATTTAATTTTCTTTCTTAATAAAAGTACCATTCTTTTGGACAAATGCTGTCTCTGCATGAACTGTTCCCTCTAGCCCCCTGCATACAATGGGTTGGATTCTATTTACTATTTTTGAGCTAATTATAAATTCCCCACAGTCAAGTTCTTATTACAATTGTAAAACATTACCTGAAAGACACTGTAGGAATTTCTGGCTTCTCCATAATGCAATGGTGTATTATATAAACTTAGTTCATGGAGTACCTAAAATTCAAGGAAGTCAATATTCTGAACTGGGAAAGCTCCAAGAATCATATAAACATGTTTCCATGTATTTCACTTTCACAATATATACATTTCCCAATTATTTCTCCATTTAGGAGAGTGGCAAAGCAAGACAATCATGAAAAATCGACAGAAAATAGATCATCTGTCACATTTAGGCATCAAGATGAAGTTTAAGAATAGAGAGATGACAAAAGGAATATATAAAAGATTTTTAACAAAATACATGTCACAATCAGGCTGCATCAGAAGGAGATTAGGGAAGGGGCGCAGAATAACGATGTAATTCTTCACTAATTTCATTTTCAAAGGAAGCAACAAGTGATTTTATTAATTTTCTCCTTGCTGTGAGAAATGTCCTGTCTGCACTGACCAGGAGACTCTGGGGGCAACCCGGAGAATCCTGGCCCCAGAGCTGTCCTGATCTCCCTCTTTAAATCAGGCCCTTTGTTCCAACGCCAGGAGGCTTTTCACACGTGTGTCCCACTATGCTGCCTGGCGTGGCCTCTGCCATGGCTCATCATTCACTCTAAGGTCAGAATGAGGTGCCCAGCATAGGCCACATAGCTAGGTGCCTAATTCTGGCCTCACAGTGAGCAACTGCACACCAGGCAACAGAGTGAGACACATTTTAAACAGCCACCTGGTGTCAGAATGGAGGACTCCAGATCTTCCGGGAAGATCTAGCACTAACAGGGAGTTATTTTAATGCATATGAAGAGGGGTATACTCTGGGTTTGGCACTGAACAGGCTGGATGTCATCCAATCTATTTGCACCAGGCTCAGGGTTTGGGCCTTACAACATCCGGACATACCAAGAGAACAAGGGGACAATTTATTTGGCCTGTGCAGACATGGCCCATGTATTCAAAATCTGTGCCAAAAGACTCAATTTCCAAAGACTTGGCACTTACTGGCACTTATTCTGTGCAAAATTCATACATTTGCATGGAAAACAGCCTTTTCTGTACAGGAAGCTGCATTTTCTCTGCAGGCCTTCCCGGAATAGCCACCCAGCTAAATTGGAGGTGATCCAACATCCATCTCTCCCGCCATTTTGAGAGATAGGCCAGATCTGGCTGTATTGTACTGTATTTTATTTGTGTAATTTTATTTAATTCTACGATAGTTTAATCCTGTTTTAAGGGGTGGGAGGGTTAGGGGTGGGAGGATGGAATGTTTTTACTTGCTGTATTTTTAATTTGTTGGACACCACCCCAATTGCTGAGCAGAGGGGCAGGTTATAAATAAAACTTATTATTACTTATTAAAATATTTCTGCACCAGGCTCCCCACTTCATCAACTATCACTTGGCAGCAGCCATTCTGTCCGGCTCCACTCAAGTGGGTAAAGGGAGGTAAGGGAAGGCTACCATTAGTCCTGTTGAGACAACACCCACCCCTTCAGGTGTCATCTGACAGCAGCCATTTCATCAGGCTGCAGTAAAGGGAGAGGAGGGAAGTAAGAACCACTCTGCTGGCTGACATCTTTGGGTTCCCTCTTCCTTTGAATTTCCTGTGCTCCTGCGGGTCATTATGGGAACTTTGTAATTAAGAACTAGTATCCAAATGTGCTTTTTTCCAATCTCTTCCTTTTGTGTCATGTCCTTCAGATTATAAGAACTGAGGCAGGAAGGCTCTAAGGAATTAAGTCTGTTACACACAGTCTAGAACATTAGAAATCCAATGGTTGGTTTTTAAAAATTTAACAACATGATTCATAATCAAATCCGGTAACTGGTTCTATGAAACTACACAGCTCAGAAAAGCACTTAACAATAACAAAAAGAAATCTACTAAAACTTACAGCATCCTCTGTGATATCGTTTCTCTTCCCCAACAGCTTTGTACTTTTGTCAACAACTAGAAGTCCAATTGTTGTTTTGGGTTCAGTCACACTAATTTTGAGGGCGACATCCTCAGAAGGTTTAGCTTTATTTCTATTCCACTGCATGTTAATCTAAGAAGGAAAATCATATTTGTTTAGATTATGAAGTTGCTGATTTAAAATGAGCATTTTTATTCGGATATGCAAAGGGTTCTTCTAGCACCTTTTGAGACTCAGAAAAAGAAAGACGTTGGTAGCATAAGCTTTCGTAGACTTAGTGTCTAATTCGACAGATGCCAAGACTTAAGTTTACAAAAGCTTATGCTACCAACTTCTTTCTTTTGCTCAGTTAGGACATCACCACACAAGCCCTGTTGTCACAGCAATCACATCAGTTTAAAAAAAATAGAAACATACCAGCAGCCAATATCACTCATCTTCAAAATCGCACAACTGGTGCTGCTGCTGCCAATGCACTCTCTTCCTGACTCCCCATAACCCCAACTCCCAACCCTATATTCTACCCAGCATGCCTTTCAATTATTTTATTTTATTTTATTTTTATTTTAACACAATTTTCACATGATGTTTCACACAATTCCAGGAACACTGCTACTGCAATGTAAGTTTTTAAAAAGAAAGAAATAGAAAAAAGAAAGGAAACCAGGCTGCTTGGGAATAGCAAAGGGGGACAGAGGGAGAGGACACTGTGACACCACATGACTGCCAATATCACAACTCCGCAGCAGCAACATTTCTCACCTGAGGACTTGCACAATTGAGAGGTCATTGATGGGTTTCCCCCGTCAATGAAAAGGGATGCAGCAGCTACAGGTCAGGGACACAGCAGCTACATGTCGGAGGCATCATAGTGCAGTAAGTATCACCAAAGCCACTTTTTTCTGGGTCTAATCATGGTTTATAGCAACGTCCTTAGCTCAAAGGTGCTACAAGATCCCTTTGCATACTAATCCAGGCTAACATGGCTATGTCTTTGATTTCATTCAGGTACTGATTTGGTTTGATGCAAGAGAAAATCTGGAACAGGCAAATCAGCCCCTCGAAAAGGGCTTATTTTTCCAAAGACCCTTTAAATCTGTATTATGTTGTGGCTTAACACTATTTTAACTCTATAAAGCTTCACATTTTTCTCCCCATTTTTGCCCCCAATTTAAATTCTTGTATTACAGCTACATTTTATTGTTTTGCTCTTGTTTTAAAATGAGTTTTACCTCTGTGTTAAACTGTATACATCAACAATACATACATCCTATCTTCAACATCCTTTGCTGGTCCATAGAGGAAGCACTAGGAAGACACTATAAGAAATCCTTTTATTGCCTAAAGCAAAACAGACCTTAGCTAATTCAATGTAAATAGAAGTGTCACACACTTAGCTGATTTTAAAGACTAGCTGAACAGGAACTCTGAGAGCATTATATATTTTGTTGCTGTGTGCTTTCTAGTGGACTCCCACTCATAGCAACCCTGTCCTGGGATTTTCTTAGCAAGATTTGTTCAAAGGAGATTTGTCATTGCCTTCGTCAAAGGCTAAAAGGTCATGCGTGAGTTTCCATGGGTGAGCAGAGATTTGAACACTGGTCTCCTTGAATCCTTGTATAACACTAAAACCACTACACTACATTGGCTTCACCAGTTTATATAATTTTAACTTCTGAATTAATGCAAATACACACGAACCTGATTTTTGAAGTCTGGCTGAACAGGAACTCTGAGAGCATCATTTATTACTTCCCCATTATCATTCACATAGTAGGCAATTATGCATGCTGAAGGAGCCCAAGAATTTTCTGGAGTTAAAGTAAATGTTGTGGATTTCTTCTTGCTTGTACTCACAATTTGTTCTTTAGACACCACCTGTGGGGGGGGGGGAGATAAGTTAGTTAAATCACAACCACAGATTAAAAATATAATAAATCACACAATTTAACTTTTTCTTCTTCATCAGGAATACTTTTTAAAAAGACTTACATTCTGTGTCTTAATCTGACCCAAATGAGAATCCCAAAGTATTATGGCATATAA
>CM034701.1:267495144-267521846 GCA_020142125.1 Phrynosoma platyrhinos | reverse complement strand
GGCCGCATCCGGCCCCCGGGCCTTAGGTTGCCTACCCCTGCCCTAGGTCTTCAGAGTACAGAATAAAGGATATTCTCAGAACAAGAAAACACACAGGATCTTTTGGCACTGCATTAGTGTATGATTCCACTTTAATTGCTATGGTTCTATCATGTGGAATCCTGGGATTGGCATTTTGGGGAAGGGCATTTCGAATTCTTGCCCAGAAAGCTCTTGTGTCTCAAACTACAAACCCCAGGATTCCACAGGATGCAGCCTGTGGCAGTTAAAGTGGAATTCTAGTGCTATAGTTGTGTAGTGTGAAAAGGCCTATATTCGCATGTGGTGGATCTTTTCTTTTTCTTTGCAACGAAAGCCACATAAATGCAACATACTTGTTATGACTATTTTTACTCCGGTTGTTTTCTGTGGGAGGAAAAACTTGTACATAGCAGACAGCTGAAATGTGGAAACATTGTTTACAGCTCTTGAGATAATAACGATATAAACTGCCTACCTTCTAGGTCAGGGGTAGGCAACCTTTCCCCTTTAAGGGCCGAGGGACTTCAGCTCCCAGAAGCCTCAGCCATGTTGGCCAATAGTCCCATGTTGGCCAATAGCTCCTGGGATTCTGGGAGCTGAAGTCCCTTGGCCCTTAAAGGAGAAAGGTTGCTTACCCCTGTTCTAGGTCTAATTCTGTGGGGGTTCTGCAACAAAATATAACTTTGGGCAACTATAATGACCTGATAGATAGATTGAGAGTTAAGCAGCTACAATATAAAAGATGCTGTACGGATGTAACATGAATCAGCCTTTGCTCACAGACTCATATCAAATCGACTTTAAAGGAAAAATGGTCAAATGTGCCTTTAAGAAAAGAGTGAAATGTAGATAAAAGTACTAACAAATAATAAATGTCAGTTTGCAAGATTTTTTTTTCAAATGCCTGGAAAAAATAGATTTTTTTCTGTCTTAAATTATATGTATGTTTAGCATCAAAGACTTCCAGGGTTGTTGATTTTGCATTTCCTTTGGGTTGGTTAATATTGAATCAGATTACAACAAATATTTTTTTAAAAACTACCATGTAGCTGATCTCTCTCAAGGGTTTGTTGCTCTGAACATTCAGCTCCAAAGGTGCTCCAGCCTAGGAAAAACAGCAAGACTTGAATGAACATGCCCATCATGATATAATGCACTACAGGAGTGTTCATAGAGATTGATCAATTATGGAACAGTGCAAGTTACCTTTACATCTTGATTTGCTTTTTTAATCATAAGGTAAGTCATACTGGAAGAGTAGAATATATCATGTATGACTATAGAAGTTTGGCTATCCAGAAATTTGGCCTGTAAAAGAAAGTGGGGTATGGAAAGAAAAGGAAACCAAAGAAATCATGAGAAAAGTGAGGATCATTCAAGAACATTTTACGAACAGTATAATGTGCTCCTCTATTAAATTCCACAAAGACTTTGGCCCTTTACGGACTGCCAGAAATAATGCAGCTTGAGGCCGCTTTAACTGTCCTGGCTCTGTGCTAGGGATTCATGGGAATTGTATTTTTTTTTCTGGGACATTGAGCCTTCTCTGTCAGAGAGCCCTTTGCCACAATAAACTACAGTTCACATGATTCCTTAGCACTGAGCCAGGATAGTTAAAGTGGCCTCAAGCTGCATCATTTCTGGCAGTCTGTAAAGGCCCTAAGTAAGTATTTGAAGGCATGAAGTTGAAGTATGGTGTTTGAATGGGAGGAAAAATAAGGCTGCACTCTATTGGAATACCAAAAAAGGGGTTGGGGAGGGAGGTGTTGTGGTCCTGAAATAACTAATTTCAAGTTGTTCTCTACTAGTTTTCTCAAACAGGCATTCCAGCACTATTAATTTTCTTTTTCTTCTCACACAGCAATCAAACTGAAGGTATAATTGCTAACATTACAAGTGGAAACATTAGCTTCATTCACACAGGCATTTAAACTAGGGTCTAAAAGAATCATCTAAACTTCTAACAAGCCTTGATTCCTCTACAGCCACTCAGCATCTTTTTCGCACACAAGAGGAGAAGTTTTCACTGAACAACAGTTTTGCATTATACACCAATATAAAGAGCAGTAGTTTAGTCTAACTCATTCGTTAACAAACCAAAATATCAATCCATAGTTCCATCTAATTTTAATCAACTGTTGTTAAAATAAACCACAGTTAACTGAGTTTACATATAATAGGAAATAGTGGTTAGGGTTGTTTTTTTAATGAATTGAAAACTTTCAATCACTTTCTCATCTACTCCAATACTGACAGAGGCTTGCAGATCAGGGTCTTTGTAGGAATTAATGAAACGTATGTCAAGCACTTTGAACATTAAGACAATTCAACACAAAGACATTAAAGCAATTTCCCATACTAAGATTCTTTTTCACCTGCTGATTAAGGTCCAAAATACACTGTGGAAATAACCCAGTTTAAAACTGCTTTAACTGTCCTGGGTCAATGCTAGGGAATTCTGGGGACTGTAGTTTTGTGAGACATTTAGCCTTCTTTGTCAGAGAGTTCTGGTGCCACAAAAAGTTACAATTCCCAGAATTCCCTACCACTGAGCTAAGACAGCTAAAGTGGTCTCAAACTGGCTTATTTCTGCAGTGTGTTTTGGACCAATGGCACCTTTCCCCCAAGGTGGTGCCCTCCAGATGCACTAACTCCTATTATTCCAAACCAATTTGGATAGAATGATGGGAACTATATTCCAAGAAATCCAGATTGGATTAAAGGTTTGCTTTGAAACAAAATGACAAGAAAAATATACCTTAATATTCAATCTTGTTGTATTTGCCTGAACTGGAAATTCAGTTTGAATAATCCCATCTTCTGGAACAGAATAACTCAGGTTCTGAGCTGTCTCATTTGTCTGTGATTCATTGCCATCATCATACATGTAGTAAGCACTTCTGAAAATTTCACCTCTTTTTGAAGGTTCAACAGTGATTATTACATTATTCTTTCTTTCATCATGAGTAAGTGGCTTGTTGTCAAATCTTGTTACTTTCAGCTGAGAAACAATCAAAAGCATGGGGATAAATCAAACTAAACTTTCGAAACCATGATTAAAACTTTTATTTAAATAACAATAATATTTATGCTCTGCTTTTGAAATTGAAATGCCAGAATTATATTTAACATTTATGGCTTTCAACAATCAATGACCAAACTATCTAGAGACTTAAACGGTGTCATAATAAAGTTCATCATAAGAAAGCTTGAAGCTATTTTTAAAACATAACAATCTTCACTTTGTGTCCTGGAAACCATTTATACAAAATAAAACAAACAACTCACCATAGCCACGAAAGTCAGAGAAGGCTTGAGAACTCTTGGATACTCAAAAAATTCTAATGAATAATTATGATGTTTTGGAAATGCAGTAGCACTTGCATTTTGGCTGATTCCTGTGAGAGTATTCAGAAGTATTTTATTTTAAAGATGTGCACACTCACTCATTTCCAATAATTACTTAAGAATTCATATTTATCAAAATTCCAGCTTTGAACTTTCTAAAAAGCATTGTTGCTAATTTTCAAATTGATGGCCCACCTTTACTTTTGAGGAACAAACACCATTTTGAATAGAATGCCCAGGTATTCCAGATAGTCGCCAATTGACATAAATAAAGAATCCATTGCTTTTATGGATAAAAATAATAACTCTGAGCAAAAAAGGCAGTTGATTTAAATATTCACATCAGGAGAAATAGTCAATATGATACAATACAATGACTTTCCATGCAATCAGTTCTCATCTTTCCAGTGCCCCCCCTTTCTGATAAATCCCCTTTCCTTAAAGGAAAGCAAAAATTAAACAACATAACCTGTAAGTGATTCTGTAACCACAGCTGTAATTTCTATGGGCATCTGGTGATACACATGTGGATCCCAATCTGCATATGTTAAGTTCTTCATTTCTAGACTGTCAAGTGTAAAGTTCACAGATCCATTAAACTGAAATCAAGAAAAAGTCAACCAGTTAGCTTTTCTCTTTAAAAGTGTATTTGAAGAATTTAATCAAAAATTACATTTACATTTTAAATTATTCCAAATTATTTTATTGTAAGTTGCACAGAGACTGTATGATATGGGGTGGTGGTTATTTTTCTGTGCCTTCAAGTCATTTGGGGTTTTCTTGGCAAAATTTGTTCACAGCAAGTTTGCCATTGCCTTCCCCTGAGGCTGAGAGCATGTGATTTGCCCAAGGTCATCCAGTGGGTTTCATGGTAGAGCTGGGAATCGAACCCTGGTCTCCAGAGTCATAGTCCAACATGCAAACCACTATGCCACACTGTAGGGTACAATATTGTTAATTAAATAAATAAATATCATCACAGTGCATTTGTTTTGTCATTACATATCACTACTCATAAGGGGGAAGGTGCTGTCAGTAGAGCATCCTGACAAAATTTCATCTTTCGGCAAATATTGTTGATATCAGATATCACAGTGGTATTCAGTTTAAAGCTTGGTCAATAGAAGGAACTGCAAAGAAATTAATTGCAACAACCACAGAAGCCTCCTTAGACACTAACAGATTAAAACAGAGCTTCCTAAACCCTTAAATATTTCCACATGAGGCTTGCACACTTTCCTGAGCAAATAAGGGCCTCTGCAGATGGGCCCAAAGGGAAGCAGCGGATTGAGGCCAAGGCTGCCAGACTGCGCGGCCCCGATCCTCCCTTTTGCCACCCCGAAAAGAGCAGCAAAATGCCGCTCCTTTTACAAGCGACAAAAGGTCGCCCTAAGAGCCGGCGGGCAGTTCTTTAGCGCCCCTTCCAGCACAGCATGTCAAAACAATGCGCTGGAAGGACGTCCTGACGCCGTGCATAACGGCGTGCAGCATCAGGACGTCCTCGGCGTGGGATTGGGGTGGCCACCATGCGGCCACCCCTCTCCATCTCTGCTTCCAGGCCTGCCATTTGGGCCGGTCTGTAAAGGCTCTAAGACAGCATTTCTTCTGTCCTTCGGATGGTTTAGACATCAACTGCAACAAGCCTCAGCCCATAGCTCCAGGAGTTACAGTCCAAAATATTAAGAGAACCAAAGGTTGAAAATCACTGAACTATGACATCTGCTCTTGCCAACTACACATCATCTTCTGATTCCTATCCTCATTCCTCTTGGCAGCAGGTTAACTAGCTGTCACTACACCTAGGCCCACATCAGCCCCAGAAGAAAGTAGTAAATAAGAAGGAAGACGCAGAAAAATAATTTTTAGGCGACAGTATTTTGAGAATGGGTTTGAAGGAAAAATAACCTGGCAAAGGAAAAGGAAGAAGCTCCAGATCCAAGGAATAACAAGGTAACACAAAAGAAGGTGAGGAAATACTGCTTCTTTTTGCTAAGAGATCCTCAGGGTGACTGCAGTTTCCCTGAAGCTTGGCTTGAGTACACTGTCAAGCATTGATCACAGCTCACCTCCAGTATTTTAGTGATATTTCTCTTCTTTCCATAGAATATTGAGGTACAAAGAAGAGTTAATTTCCCTTTCACTGGCTTTCCATATGTGTACCTGAAATAGCCACAAAAATCCACTTTCAGTTTCTAAACACAGCTCAACATCATATTTGAACATATTGACTGTACATTTTAACCTTTTGTTAAAAAAAAAAAAAGCAATGGTCATTCTCTTTGTGGAACTGGGCACATTCATTACCATGTAGATTCACTGAAACAAATGTCCAGCATTGAGAAAAAATATCTTTGAACTTTATCACACCAGCCCATTGTCTTGTAGAAATTGCATTATTTAAGGAAATGGAAACATTCCAGTATGGAGACAAACAGAATCATTCTTCCCTGAGATTACACTATAATGCTGCTCTGACAACGCATGGTCCCAATATCGGTCTTCTGCACTGCCTCAGTTACCCCATCTTCCTACCTGCATCTGCCCTACCTGGTGCATGTGCTTTTATTTTTTATTGGCCTACATTGCTTTTGTTATTATTATTTATTTATTTATTATTCTTTAAAAAAACAGAGCCACTGCTGAAAGACAATACCCCTGTGGGATGGTAAGAGTTTCATAAAACAATACCCCCATGAAAAGTGAAAACACAGGCTTATTGACAACAAGGAAGTGTTATGCAAAATATTGGAAACAGAAGATAACCCCAAATATTGAAGAATGGATGCAGAAATTATTGGACTTTTCAGTATCAGATAAATTAACAAATTGGCTAAAGGGAAACTCAATTCAAACTTACTTACATACCTGGCAGCCTTTTATAGATTATGTTAAAACAAGAAAAGGAGAGGATGCTATAATAGGTTTCGATATTTAAGTAGTAATTATTTTCTGTATGGTAGAAAAGAATGAGTGTGTCTATGTGTGTGTAATTAGGATAAAGATTAGAAAAGAGTAATTTTAAACATAAAAATGCTGTTAATATGCATGACGTTAAGGGAGTGTGCAAATGGGGAAGGGGGAAACTTAGTTTTGGTTGTTATTTTGGTCACTGTGGAAACTGTTCTATTTGTGCTTCTTTAAGTGTGTTATGTACGGTAATTGTTTCTTGTTTTTTCTCTTTTTTTGTTTTATTATAAGTGAACTTCAATAAAAATTATTTTATTCAGAAAACAGAATAAAATAATACCCTTGCATGTAAAAGGGAAGGGGGGAGGGTGGGAAATGCCAGAGAAGGGCTAGTGGGAGCTGGAGAGACAAATGGAGGGTGGAGAGGCAGGCATAGGAAAGGAAAGGCCCAATGACTGCCTCAGTGAGTACTGCACTGCCACAGGCTCTATCCTCAGAAGTAAATCTCATGATGTTCAAGGGAATTGCGCTCTTGGAAGCAGAGCTTGGGGAAGCAACTTTTTGGAGGACTGTAAGTCCCAGAATATACAATATACAAAGATATACAATTGAGCACAAAAGTTAGAATCATATAAGCCATTGTTTTCCCTATTACCATGTATGGATGTGAAAGCTGGACAGTTAAGAAAGATGATAGGAAGAAAATCAATTCATTTGAGATGTGGTGCTGGAGAAGAGTGCTGAGGACCCCATGGACAGCAAAAGGACAAACAAATGGATCCTAGAGCAGATCAAGTCAGAAAACTCCCTGGAAGCCAAGATGACCAAACTGAGACTGTCGTACTTCAGACACATCATGAGAAGAGAGGACTCTTTGTAAAAAACAATAATGCTGGGAAAGGTGGATGGAAGTAGGAAGAGAGGAAGGCCACATGCCAGATGGATGGACTCTATTAAGGAGGTCACAGGTATTAAGGAGTTGCAGAAATTAAGCAGAGCAATGGAAGACAGAGAGTCTTGGAGATGTCTCTTCCATAGGGTCATCATGTCAAGATCGACTCAAGGTAGTTAACAACAAAAAACAACAAACTCCCAGAATCCCCCCACCAAAATGTCACTTTACCCCAAGGTCTCCTGGAAGGCGTGCTTAGTGTTCTCAATTTGCCTGTCCAGATCTCTGTGGCTGCAGTCCCATGAACATCTCACCAGGAGTCAGCTTCACTAATGTCCATGAGAATTACTTCAGAGGAGATGGGCATACAATGGGGCCGTGCCTATGTTGCTATCATCTTCAGTTCACTGGCTATTGGTTTGTTTCCAAGCACAATTCAAAGTGCTGGTCATGACCTATAAAGCCCTACATGGTTTAGGTCCAGACTATTTGGGAAACCGTATCTCCCCATACGAACCAGCTAGAGCCCTAAGATCCTCAGGAGAAGGCTTTCTCTAGGTCCTAAGCTCGCTTGGTGAGGATACAAGAGAGAGCCTTCTCGGTGGCTGCTCCCACTCTGTGGAACTCCCTTCCATGGGAGGCTAGGCTGGCCCCTTTCTGTTGGCCTTTCGCCAGCAAGCTAAATATTTTTATTCAAGAAATCTTTTTAAAATCATGCAAACCTGGTTTTATATTGGGGGGGGTTAAAATTATATTTTTCACTTTTGTATATTTTAAATTTTAATCTTCTAGTGTTTTAATTAGGTTATTTTAATTGTTTTAAAATGTTGTTTTACTGTGTTTTTATATTGTGAGCCACCTTGGGTCCCTTTTTGGGAGAAAGGTAGGATAGAAATTAAAATAAAATAAAATAAAATAAAATAAATGGCTTTTCAGGCCAGGATCACAGAGCTCACCTAAACCTGGATAACCCATTTTTAAACTACTTAAATCCAATCACAAGAAATGCACCTCAGATCAGTGAAGCCAGAGGAGGGGGAGATACACTCACACTACAGTATCACAACTGCCGCAGAAGGGGCAATTCACAACAGAAACAATAGTCCAACAGCAGCAATTCTACAACCCATCAATGAAAAGATTAGAACTAATAAATGAAATACAATGCAACAATGGGACAGACACAATGTTGTGTGATAACTCCCAGCCAACAGCAATGCTGTCTTGCTGCAATTGCAATTTACCCGCCTCCTGTGATAAAGTCCTCCACCACACAAAGAACATTAGTGGTGGCAAACATCTTTTTTTTTTTTACCAGCAATACTCCATGACATATTGTAATCTGCAATGGGTCATTCAGAAAAGAGACTGCCATGCCAATTGGAAGTGTAGATTTTTGGAGTAACAATTATAGGGAACCCTTTCCTCCCTATCTTCAGAATGGTAAAATCTCACCATTTTTTTTTATTTATAGTTTTGGCCATCAACCTTAAAATAATGCTATTTTTAAAATATATCTCTACAGCTGATTTCCATCCCTAAAACTAGAAAAAAAAAGGCTAGTTGCCATACGTGTACATGACTTCTACACATGCATATAAATCTCAAATGACATAATATTTATTTTTTACCTACTTTGCTGTGGCAGTACCATTGAAAGTTGTAGCTTTTGGAGAATAATGCAGAGGTGTTGTTAAAAAGACCTCAAACTTTGGTAACACTATAAAAAGAAAGAATATAATTAAATTTATACAAAGATGGTCATATTTATAATGGTTCAGCAATACAATTTTTTTTAGTACAGTACCAACATATTTATATACCTTTTCTATACTGCCTTCATATATCAGCTCTGGCTTATACCATCTTTATTTCCACAAAGAATTCTGAGAATTTAGATGTTTTGATACAGAATAAGCATATGAAAATGTTAATTAATAAATATATAGCTGAGCATGCTGAAACTAACACTAGTCCTTTTAGCAGCCATGTACAATAAACGAAAAACAGCCAAGAGGGTGTGTTGCCATGTCAATGAGGATATCCCTTCCTGGCTCAGAAGATAGGATCTGCTAAGAGATGGATCTCTTTCTGTTGTTTAACAGTAGGCTATTTTAAGTACCTCTTAGTTTGGGTCTCTTTCCCTCTTGCTGTGAGCCCAGTGTGTGGGGTATTTTTTGTTAGACTTCTTAGTATGAATTATTAAGCAAATCGTACAATGTGTACTATGGCTGCATGGTTTTAATATATATTTAGGTCAAATGTTTAATCTATTATAATTATGTTTTGTCATGAATTTCAAACATATTTAATAAGCTGTTTTTAAAATGTATCTATTTGTACTTAATTATATCCCACTGTTTTATTTTAATATGGTTTCTTCTTACTTCCCAATATGGAGTGCTCACATTTTTGTTTACAGATGTGTAAGATGTAGACAACTGTTGGAATGTGGGGGTGTTGTTGTTTTGCCTTATAGTCTGCTGACTGTAATAAATGCTTGACTGACTGACTAATGACTGTGTAACAGTATCAAACATAACAATGACATTATTGGCGTTTGATATTTGGTACAGTACAACTCCCATGTCCGTGGGACTGGTACCCACGGTTTCACTTACCTGCAATCCATGGCTTCCACTGCCAGCCGAGGTCCTCCCTAGCCTTTTCCTTAGGTGAAGCAGCAAGAGAGGGAGGGAGGGAGGCAATGCCACTGCCCAGCCTTCCTTCCACCTCCCTGCCTCCTTCCTTCCTGGCAAAGCTTGGCAAGCTCCCCATGCTCCTCTTCTTTCTCACCAGGCCTGGGCACTCACCTTGCACAGGAGGCAGAGGTTGCAAAAGGCTTCGCTGTGGTATAACTCACACAAGGCACTCTAGGTCTCGTGTAAACAGCCTACATGCCACACACAGGGTACCAGCAAGGCTGATGAAGAGGATGGGGGCTGCCCTCTTGTCACTGGCCCAGTCCCTCACCCCTGCTTTGTGTAGCAGCCGGCTGGTCAGCAGCATCTGCCTCAGCTGTGCCCAGCTCACTGCCACCTCCTCCAGTTCGTACTTATCCACCACCATCTTGGATTTATCTCAATGAACCAGAGGAGGAGGCGGCAAACCAGACGTAGCTGAGGCAAATGCTGCTGGTTGACCAGCTGCTGCAAAAAGTAGGGGGGTGGTACCAAGGTAGGAGGAAGCCCCTCATCCCCATTGTCCTCGGTGGTGTCCTACATATGGCTGATGAGCTGTATACATGAGATCCAGAGCACCCTGTGCAACCAGAAATGCAACAAGGCCTTGTTCACCCTCTGCCTCCTATGCAAGACGAGCATCCAGAAATAGCAAGGATGGAGAAGGTTGCATGAGAAGTTTACCAAGTCATGCTGGGAAGGAAGAAACAAAAGTGAAGAAAGAGAGAGGGAGGGAGGGAGTAGCTGGACCCAAGATAAAAGTGAGAAAGGACCAGTAGCAGCCATATCCCTAGGCACTTGCCATGTGGTTCTTCACCTTCCAGCTGGCCCTGGCACTCAAGGGGAACAAGCTGTTGCCCCACACATATAAGTCTGCTCTCCTCTCTATGATGCAGCTGGTGGGCTCTGAGTGCGAAAATATAGGGTTCAATATTAGCTGCTTTTCTGCGTATCCACACAGTCCTGGAATGTATCCCCCAGGTTCATACTGTATTGGATTGACTTGCTGACATGTTTTGTTTTTTAACTTTTTGAATTTTTTCCAATAAACTGTAACTGAATTAATGTTGTAATGTAGTATAATTGCAGTTATGGTTATTGTATGCATTTGCTTTTGTGAAATGCTCTTGACCACAATATATTGTGAGGAAATAAACTGTCTCCAACTAAATAGGGTCAAGCAATACAAGATGTGTGTGAAGGGGTCCACCACAAGGCATATGAGCATAATAATCTGAAATTGCATTTAGAGGTGCCTCATCAGGTGGCAGTATGGGAAAAGTCCTGTGTTAACAGTAAAACAGGGGCACTGGATATTACTTATTGGAGTGCATTTCCCAGCCCATCCCCTGAGATCAGCACAGGATCCTATATAGGCAATGGGTTCGCATATAGGCAATGCCTAGGAAGTTGTGACTTGAGTGAGCTTTCTCAACTGTGGCACCCTTGTTATTGAATCCTCTCCCTCTTGGGGCCATCAGCATCTTCAGTTACTCACTTTTGTTAGTTTCTTAAAATGTACCCCCTCACCTGGGCCTTTGGGTCTTTTTGATGTTGATGAGAAGACTGAGGGATGAAACAGATGTCCGTAACAGGATACCGCCCCTTTGAGTGCCGGGTTGGGGCTGAGGCAACCGTAGACCATGGTTCAACCCAGCTGTTTGCCGGCTCAAAAAGGAAGTGGCAGAAAGTCGCTCCTTTTTGAGCCAGCAAAAAGCTAGTTTTTCCGCTGTGGCAGCAGCAGCTTTTCGGCACTCCTTCGGCATGTGGCGCCTAAGCAAAGCTGCCCACCATGTGGTCAGGCAGGCAGCATAATGCCACACAGTCAGGCAGCGTCATGGTGTGCACTGTCCAAACACCACACCGCTCCCAAGCTGGCTGAAACTGCCAGTCTGTGTCACCCCTGAATCTCCTGTATCTGCTTCAACACTTCTGAGTCTGTTGAAGACTTCCAGTCAGAGCTTGCAAAAAAAATATTTTTTGGGGGGCTATTAACTGTCAGACTCCCCAATGGACTCTGAGCATTGTAATTCAGAAAAAGCAATTTTCCCTGTCTTTGAACAGAAAGCTATATATATTCTCTAACTGCTGTTTGGATTTTATTAGTTCTTTAGAATTTTAATTGTACTGTTTTATAAGTGCGTGTGTTTTTACTTGTATTTTTAACTTGCAGATTCCTCTGAGATGTATCATGAGGAGGTTATACATTTAATTAATTAATTATACACTTTCTATCCACTTTGTTGCTGGTAGCTATTTTATTTACTCTTAGCTCATTGTTCATAAGGAGGCAAAGAAAGATGTACTGTTTGGAGGAAGCAAGAGTTTAAGCACACACTATACGTCTGCTGCACACTCCCTTTACTGTTAAAGCAGCACACTCTTTGTGTGCTGCATATGCAAATGGAATATGTGAATGAGTCTTGACAACTTTCTTGAAAACAATAGAAATAATAAAATACACTCAGAATGCCAAAGGATGCTAAGGCATAAGATGTTCTCATAAGGGAAATTTCACACTTTTCTTTGCTCAGAAGATATTTAATTAGTAAGATATATTTTGTCAATGGGTGCATCTGCACTGTAAAAATAATGCAGAATGACCCTAGTTTAACTGCCATGGCCCCATCCTGCTGAATCCTAGGATTTGTAGTTTTGTGAAGCACCAGCTTTCTTTGGCAGAGAAGCCTACACTGTAAAACTACAGATCCCAGAATTCCATAGGATAGATCAACAGCATTTAAAGCGGTGTCAAACTGCATTATTTCTAAAGTGAAGACGCATCCAAGAGAATTCCTGATTGAAGACCTCTTCCTCCTTGAATCTTAAACCTACCATTGTGTATTCAAAAAAACCCAAACAACCAATATCCAAAATCATCCTGCATGCTTTTTTTATATACAGACAGGTGTCACTTACCATATTCCATGACAGTAAATATTTGATGATGTACTTGACCCTATGGAAACAAACAAACAAAACACATGAAACTATGTTTAAATGGTGTGGTTTATTTTTATCTGAGGTAGGGCTTAGCACAAAATGATTCTAGAATTTATAAAAAGTTGTAAAATGCCGAGCTGCATGTTTTCAAAGTTTATAAAGTCTTGATGTTGGTTACTGTAAAAGAAAAAAGTAAGGAAAAGGACTCTTTCTCTGGGTTAACATTCATGTCCCAGTTATATAAAGTATGGAGATGAGAAACAGAAAAGGAAATTATGGCAAGTACTGGTGGTGCTACACTTGAAACTGTTCATTACTCAAGAGAACTTAATAATAATATAAACACACAGGCATATTTGGGGAAAACATTTTTACTGCCTTTGCACTTACGTGCAGAGAAAATTTCACTGGGCAAAGTGACATTTACCTCAATATACCACAATATATTTCTGTATCTGTGAGATGTCATGGGGCTTTTGTTGTTTTTACTACAGTAGATGAACATGGCTTCCACCTCAAAATTGGCACTTAACAGTGAAACAAAATCATTGTAAAATAATCCTGCATTGTTTTTTTCTTTTTTAAAACGCAGATTTTTAAAAATGCAAGAATGTACCGTAGTCTGTTTTATTTATCTTGTGTGCGAGTACTTTTTTATGTGAGTATACATATTATATTTCTTACTGAACCTCACAAATGCATGCAGGAAAATAACAGGACAGACTTTGTCCCTAAAACAATGAGAAACTGTAACAACAACTGGAAAATAAATACAGTGAGTATATATATTAAATATGGAGGAGGGTTCTGTTGTGCTTATACCTGCTGACAACGTTGCATTAGGGCAATGGTTGGCTACTGTGTGAACAGAATATCTGACTAGAGAGAGCACTTATCTGGCATGGCTACTCTTAATGGTCTTTGTTATTTTAGGTTTGTTTGACCAGCTGCTAGGTATTGCTGTGAGAAACATCCAGAGCTCGAAAGGCTAAACAGTAATTCATTCCCATTACTCATTACTGTGTATGAAAAGAAAAACACATGCTACTTCTCACAAAGTAGTAAAAGGAACAGGAAGTCATTTCACTTCTTGTTATGCCATCTCTTTCCTATTACCTTCTGTTACTTTTTTGGAGGACCGATAAGAGAACAGCACAAAATTTGATAATAATTTCTGACAAAATGCTTCTAGAAATGTTCTAAATGGATTTTAAAATAATTTTTAAAAATTACTAATCACACTACACTCTTCCCTTTACATTCGCGAGGATTAGGGGCACAGGACCCCCATGAATGTGGAAAAACAACAAATAACAAAGACATTGTGTTTTTACCTGAGAGAACACCTCTCTAGGAATCTCTATGTCCTCCAGTGCAACTCTGTGGTCAACATCTGCCAGACATTGACCATCGAATTGTGCTGGAAGAGCTACAAATGCCTAGTGGAGTATTCTTTCTAGGAATCTCTAGGCCCTTCAGTGCAACTTTTGGTTAAAGTTGATCACAGAGTTGCGCTGGAGGACCTAAATATCCCTAGAGAAAACATATTAATCAAATCCACAAAAGTCAAAGCCACAAATGTGGAGGAGTATAATAAAATAACTTTGCTCTTATACATTGCCACACTTTTGGAATGTAACACTGTTGCAATAGTATTAATCCACTAAAGTAACTATACATGGCTGTGTTGCTTGCAACTAATTACAGTTGTCCCTCCGTTTTCATGGGGGATCTGTTCCGGACCCACCACCTCCGTGAAATGGAGATTAGTGAATAATCAAGCCCCATAGGCTTGAATGGGGCACACCCCCGCAGGTGCATGTGAGGGCGCACCCCATTGATTTAAATGGAGGTCGCCCCTCCAATAATATGTAAAACCACAGACTTGAAGTCAGCGGGAATGGAGAGGTGGCTGTACATCCAACCTCTGGAAATGCCCAATTTAGGTTGGTTCAGGGATAGAAAATTTTCTGACATCCTACCAGCAGACATGCCCCCCAAACTGGACCTTCAGAAGCTGCTCCTCCTGCTACCCTCCACTTCTATTTTTCAGATATTTACTTTCCACTAAAAAAATCCTCTTCACACCCTCTGTCAGCCTTCATCATGGTGAGCAATTTTTCCATTTTGGTAGGGCTGAATTATTTTTGGCCTAAGAGACCTTTTTTCAAAACCAGAAGTAAACAATAAACTTCAAGTTTTGGGGGGAAAGTGGGGGGAAGCCCCTTCTTGGCCTAAAACAGCTTGTTGATACATGTCAAAATTGCCTCCTGACTGTTAGAAAACACAAGCCTTTTTCAGTTAAACTCTCTCTCTCTCTCTCTCTCTCTCTCTCTATATATATATATATATATATATATATATATATTAGAAGTGGGGGCATTTCACATTAGATCAAGGAACCACTTATTCCCAGGAGGAAAAAATCAGCACAAGGGTTCACTTCAAAATTCTGCTAGTCTTCTCCCTATGTATTTCCCAATACCAAAGATATCTCCCACTTTTATAAGAATTTGCCATTTATAAGAATCAGAACTATTATTTTGTTATACAATGGCTCTGGGAGAACAAAGAGGAGCTGATTCACTCAGACAGTGTCTGGGTTTTTAACTCAGCTCAGACTGGTAATAACTCTGGCATCCAGCTTCCAAAAACACACTCCTGAACCTAGGCAAAAAAAAATACCCCACAGTTGCTAAGCTTAAATTGTCTTTGCTCAATTCATTTTATTATTTGTTTCTGGCATGAAAAGATGATGTAAGGCATTCAACAGAATATACCAGTTGCTGAAGAAAAATACTGAATAAAATAAACTGAATTTGTTTGCTTAGTGCTAAAAGAGCTATGCTGTTGTTGTGTGCCTTTGTTTCCGACTTATGGTGAACCGAAGGCAATGGCAAATCTCCTCTGAAGAAATCTTGCCAAGAAAACCCTATGATAAGTTTACCATAAGTCAGAAATGTCTTGAAGGCACACAATAAGGTGAATCTATCATGGGGTTTTCTTGGCACATTTCCTCAGGGGGGGGTTACCATTGCCATTGTCTGAAGGTGAGAGATGACACTGCCTAATGACCTTGTGGGTTTACATGACCGAGCCAGGATTCAAACCCTAGTCTCCAGAGTCATAGTCCAATGCTCCAACCACTTTGCCACACGGGCTCTCAAAAGAGCTATAGAAAATACTTAAGTTACCTTGAACAACATATGTTGCCCTAGTCCTAGGGAATTCCTAAATGTTCCCTAAGAAATCATACACAGATCCCTTTTGAAATGACAATCTTTATGAGAAGTATGCCTCTCAATAACAGTTGCTGGAGAACAGAGGTGGGTGGTTTAGAATATATATATATTCAAATTGATGCCTATGGGAAGTCGAGAAGCAGGACATGAGTGTAATAGAACCATCTTTTTTAAAAAAAATTAGATAGATAGATATTTTAAAAAAAAAGATGGTTCTATTGCACTCATGTCCTGCTTCTCGAATTCCCATAGGCATCAATTTGGCATTCTGTGAGAACAGGGCATTATTCTGATACAACAGAGCTATAATGTTTTGAGAATAATGTAGCAAAATCAATCCAACTATAAGCATGGTTTTCTATATGAAGTGAAGTTCTAGAAATTTTTGCTAAGAAGAAAGAAATGAAAAAGTTCAAGAAAGATATCAACAAGCTAAAATATCCCCAGAGAAGGACAACTGAGATTATCAAAGGTCTGGAGACCAAGCTCTATGAGGGCTCGGCTCAGTTCCTGCATATTCATACCTGTGACCTCTTTTATAGAGTCTATTCATCCATTTATAGAGTCTATCCATGTGTGGCCTTCCTCTCTTTCTGCTTCCCTCCACCTTTCCTAACGTTATTGTTTTTTCCAATGATTCCTCTCTTCTCATGATGTGGCCAAAGTACCACAGCCTAAGTTTAGTCATCTTGGCTTCCAGAGAGATTTCTAGTTTGATCTGTTCTAGCACCCATTTGTTTGACTTCTTGGCTGTCCATGGGATCCTCAGCACTCTTCTCCAGCACCACATTTAGAAAGAATTTATTCTTTTAGGTGATTGTTCTTTTTTTCATGTGGTTCAAATATCTAAATTGTACTAAAAGCTACTAAAACAACTTTGAAAACCTGCTTCAGGATTTCTGCTTTCAGGGAAATGTACAAATGTTTGGTACATCATTTATTAACCTTCACACACTACAATGGGACAAAAGATTCTCTAGGTGCTGTCTGCATGGGCCAAATAAAAAACATTCCCCCGCCCGGTCCTCTTGGTGGGGAGTCCAAATTAAGCACAGCCCAATCCCCAGTTCTGGCCAGTTCAACAGCAAACATACACACACACACACACCTTACAACAGCTTTAAAAAACTCACCTTTTGCTCTGGATCTTCCCAGAAGATCTGGAGCCCTCCACTACAATGACAGGTAGCTGTCCCTTACACATACTGCTGTACCATTTAGCACAGGCACTGCCACCACGAGACACTCGCTCTGAGGTCAGAACAAGGTGCCCAGCCTTAATCACATTGCTGGGTGCCTCATTATGACCTCAGAACAAGCAATTCATAACATTAGCACCAGGTGGCACAGCAAAATGCCCATGCAAATAGCCGTCCAGCATTGCAATGTGAGTGTCCAGGTAACAAGGGGACACTGGGGCAGCTCTGGAGCATCAATGCTCTAGGCTGCTCCTGGAGTATCTTGGCCCATGTAGACAACACCCTAGATGCACTTTTGTCTAGTACACCATACACAAAACTAGGCCTACAACTTAGCTCATTGCATGCCCAGCAGCAATGTTGGGTTTTCCTTTGGCAATTAATAGATGCATACACCAAAATAATGGAATGGGAAAGGGCTACAACTTTATTGTTCACAACTGTAGAGGCTTGGCTGCCCAAATTCAGACAGTGCACAACCTGCCTCTCAAACAATGAACCAGCCTACCCAACCCACCTGCTGGGAACTGGGAGTCAAAAATGGGATTCCAAGTGAGCAAAAGCCATTGTGTGGATTCCCTGGTGCTTAGGGTGTGGCTGGGTCACCTACCTTTGAGCTGGGCATGACTCCTGTAATCTACACTTCCAAGGTCACATGGGATACCCCCAACAGGCTATGAGAGGTCTGCAAACTCTGTCTGCCTCCAAACAGGATCTACTGACATGCAGTCTGCCCACAAGTTATACCAAACTTTATAATACAATAATCTCTTGCACACAAACCTCAGCCAGAAAACAATACTATGAATCCATACATTAGCTGAGTGAGAGTGAGTGAATGAAGGTTGAAGCCCATGTGTAAACTCCATGCCAAAGGCAATCTTTTACTCTCCCCAATCAGACCTACTGTATATACTCATGTATACGTCTAGAAATTTTAGTAAAAAAATTGACTCAAAAAACTGAGTCACCTTATCCATAGGTCAATGTAAGTACTGTACTTTAATTCTTATAAAAAGGGAACCATCCCCTGCTGAAAGACAAAAGTGTAATCTGACCTGAAAGCACTGATCTTCCTCTGCTCTCTCTCATCCATCCAGCCTTTAGTGGGAGCACAAACAGTTATGCCTGCTGGAATTTTGTTAAGTTCTTTGGCATCATTTTCCTTTGCTTCAGTCTACAGATCTTTTTCACATGCTCCTAAATTTTACCCTCAACTTATACATGGGTCATATCAAAATCCATAATTTTAGCCCCAAAACCTGCCTACGTGAGGTCAACATATAGTTGAGTATATACGGTAAGTCAAAACTTCAGAGATGTGGAAAGGGTCACTCCTGGCCATTCACACTCCCCCCCCCCCCGCCACCTTCTTGGCCAGCATTTTGAACAACTAGGAAGCCTGCAAAAACTCTGTGGCCCTCACAGAAGATTTTGTCAATGCTCAAAGAAAATGGTACCTTCTCACTGCTCACTCCAAGCTCTACTCCCCCAGGCATGGAACACAAAGTTGTATTTTTGGTTATACTGAGGCTGTTCTTTGTAAAGCATCATCTCTTAAAATTGAACTAATCCTAGAATGTGATCCAGCTCCACTTAACTCTAAGGTAGCTTTATCACTGATTTTACTAATACTATATTACATCCCTCCTGAACCACTGACTTTGTTAATACTCACATTTACTTCAACATGTAGACTCCAGTCACCCAAAACAGGATGTTTTGATAGCTTAAATTGCTTGGCTATTTTGCCCAGCTTTCCATTTTGTGTCAGCCACTGCTGAATCAAATTGCGTCGAGGATCCTAATCAATCAATAAATAAACAAGGTATATGTAAAAATATATGTATATATAATGACAGTAACCAATCCAGGGATACATGGAAAATATACAATTCTTGGAAGATGCTTTTTTGAAGTATTCCAACCTTTTCTAGGAAATTAAGATTATTTCAGCAGAAAACATCTATACCAACACTTCATCAGCACTAATATTAAAAGCCTCTGACAGCCCAAAAGGACCGCCGTCGAGCCACATTGGAGGCATGGCGTTCAGATGACGCATGCCCCAAACACATCAGGAAGCCACTCCAAGCACAACTCTTTGCCAAAGAACTGATCCAAAAAGGTGCAGTACAATACCCCTCCTTTTTGAAGCCCAGCTCTGGACCACAGTGGCAGCTTGGATCGAAGGCAGGCACATGTGGCTGCTGTGGTCCTGGGGTGAACGGTGGTGGCGCTGTCCCAGCATGGACCTTTTGTGCCATCTGCTTCGCCCCTATGTGGGCAATTCACAAATGCCTATTCTAATGCATGTATCCAGTCCAAATGCTGTTCCCTTTTGGAAGCAGGTTATTTAACACTTGAAGCTGTCCATCTGGAATCATTCTAAGCACAAAGAATTTATTTAAAAGTAGAACCTATATATTACAGTCTACATTCAGCATGGCTGCCTTATTTATTTAGTTCACAAATGGGTAACTGCATACAGGTAGGAGCCAATTTTCATTGGTTCATTTTGAACTTCATTTCTAGTTCCTGGTTCAGCCAGCAGCCAAGGATAATGTGGGGGACAGAGGCAAAACACCGTATTTGTGGTCAGTTGTGGCATATCCTAACTGACTTCCAGACAAAAGAGCACCTGAAAATGCCTGGGGGAAATGAGTTTAAACCTTTTGGATTACAGGGCTTTAGAGACTACAAAAATGGGCTTCAGAGGGCTATATGTGGCTTGTAGGTTACACTTCCTTCAGCCCTGATATAGGGTATATTTTACAATATGTTTTTTTCTTTCCTGGGAACACTGGAATGCAAAACACCATGGGTGACACCTCCACATTCTGAAGGAAGCATCTACTTCACCAAATAATTTCTAGTTTGTTACTTACCCGAATATATATATTTACAGGTGTATTGAATGGCTTAAGGTCAGGGTACAGAGTAACAATCCGTATTTTGACATCTTGCCCTGGTTTATACACAGATTTATCCGTCTGCAGGAAGACTGAGAAGCTCTTATGTTCAAATGAAAGGGTTGTGCGATTAGAAAACAAGAGCAGACCTTCTGAATAGCCTTTGACGAGTAAATCGTAAGGACCAGGAGTGCTATCAAAGGGAAGCTGGGGAGGAGAGAAAATGTTTATTTTTAAATGTTACCAGAGCTATAGAACAATGAAACAACAGACAATTAAAACCCATTTTTTTAAATATTGTGGCTTCAGTCCTATGCACACTCTGGGAGTAAAAATGACCCAACTGATAGTAAGCTGTTAAATAATTAAATAGTTAAATAATTAGAACTACAGTGACACTACAGAAATGTTTTATCATTTGAATAAAAGATATTAGTTGTTATTTGGGGTTTTATTGATTCTTTGTTATATATTACATGTTATGCTTGCATTCAGACATTCAGACATGGCTTCATAGATCAGACTAAGCACCACAAATACGGACTCCTACCCCCTTCCCATCCTTTTTCATCTCAAACAGCTTCAGCATAAGAGATTCAGGTTTGCAAGGGCTCCTCATTAAGTCTAAATTAGGCTTGATGTCACTTAGCAAGCCAAGATAAAAATCCAGAATCAGATCTTGGCTTATTACTTTAGTTTGTCTGCTGACATAAAGCCAGAACTCAACAGCTTGAGCATAATGACTTGAAGCAAATGAGGATCTCCATACCAAAGCAGGAAAGGAGAGAGGGAACAGGATACCGTATTGGTCCTTATACACCATGGTTTATGAAGCTGTGGATGAATACCAAACATGACATATAGGCCTTTACAGACTGCAGAAATAATGCAGCTTGAGGCCACTTTAACTATCCTGGCTCAGTGCTAGGGAATCATGGAATTGTATTTTTTTCTGGGACATTGAGCCTTCTCTGTCAGAGAGCTCTGGTGCCACAATAAACTACAGTTCCCATGATTCCTTAGCCCTGAGCCAGGACAGTTAAAGTGGCTTCAAGTTGCACTATTTCTGGCAGTCTGTTAAGGCCCACATGTGGGTACATCAATTCAAAACCAACAGATGACATTCCTTGAAAAAAATATTTTAAAATTCTCACAAAAAAAGCCAAATTGATTTCCATCTTCCATTAAGTGGCAAAAGGCAATCATGTTTCTTTTGTTCACCTGAAAAGCACAGATGCATACACTTTTTTGAACTCTGTTTCTAAGGATGTTTTAGAGGCCTAATTTCAAGATGAATTTCAGGTGAGTAGCCTTGCTGGAATACACCTAGGACCTTATCACACGGGGGTCTAAAGCAGTCGCATCCCCGTCACATCCCCGTCCCATCGCGCTTCCTTTCCCCATGCGATCACACGACGTCGCAGAGAAACCGCGCCCATCCCCGTCGCATCCCTGTCCCAATGCGGCATCATGCTGCATTATCCAGCATCATCCATGTTCTTTTGAATTCCTGGTCTAAATGGGAATTACATTTCCCGCGACCGGAATGATACTGGGATGATGCTGTTTTCTGTATTAAGGAAGCGCAATGGGACGGGGATGCGACTGCTTTAGACCCCGTGTGATAAGGTCCCTAGTTTCTTCAGCTAGCTCCTGGGGCTATTTAGGTTTCCACACCCAAAGCCCTGAACATAAAAGATTTGTGAAAGGTTTTGTTAGCATAAATGTAGTCCAACTGGGCTTTTTTCCTGCACTGCAACATCCAACGGATTCCACTGAGGAAGTCCTTTTTTACTTTTTATAAAAAAAATTATCTTGACAATGAAATATCTCTGGTCCTCTCCCAGGTTGCAGATAGAACATAAGAGTTCTCCCTCTCTCCTCTCTTTCCCTTTCTCGTCCTTTTATATCTTTTCCAACATTCACTGCTGCAACTTTCATTACTCCCAGCTAAATCATTACTAGAGAGATTTTCTGTCTCTCTTCCAACTTATTTCTCTCTCTACCCCTCCATCTTTGAAACAGCCCCCAAAAGTTAACTTCTACATTGACTACTGGGATATCTTCTTAATAAGGAGTCAAATTTCTGAGAAACTCTGCATTTGGTTCTCTTCCTTCTTACAAGGTCATTCCACTAACCAAAAGCATGTGTGCACAGTTATTTGCACTGTGTTCCTGTATATTTTGGTAAACGAGCTAGTTCCAGAAGTATTTACCAGTCAAAGAGCATGTTTCTTGACAAAGGAGATCAGAGCCTGAACCAGACAGTTATTTTCAACTAGAACAGACCCACAGAATCAATGGAATTTACTTACATGTTGACTCACCATTCAACAACATATTCAAAGGTCTACTCCAGTGAAGATTAACCAATAGGATTCATCCAAATGATTGAATATATGTATTAGATGCTGATTATTCTGAGGTATGTGGTTTGGTTTGGTTCGGTTCGGTTTGGTTTGGTTTTGAAAGAAGCTGGCTTGAACCTAACATAAACCTGTTCCCAACAATTCTCAAACTTTTGTAAATTTTACATTCTTACAGCCCTCTTTATGACTAGAATAGAAAATCATAATCATAGAAGGAATATTAATTCAATATTCCTGTTGGCCTCCATTATTTTCATACATGCTGCAAACACTGTTTTAAATCCTCCCTTTAGCTTACTTTAAATCTCAACACAAATTGTCTCTTGTCTCCTAAGTCTTATAAACTGTATATGTTGACATTATCATTTCAGTTTACAGCTACTTTGACCCAACAGCTGTCCTTTCTCATTAACACTAAAAATAGTTTGGGTCATACATACAAAGTGTCATCAGAATAAGCAAAAAAAAGGGCTTTATCATACCTTAGGAAAAGAATACTTACAGCTGGAAGAACAAGTGTCCCAAGGGAATCTATATGTAAAAGGGGAAAGGTAAAAAAATTAATCTACATCCTCCATAATTTGTGCCACATACTCTCCCAGTCTATCAAATCCATCCTTGCAATGGACATTTATTTGAAGTCTACATTCCAGCAATACTGGAATATTTGTGTTCTTTTTTGTGTGTCAGTATTGGAGCATCCTAGACTACCTATAAGCACACTTTCAGTAAGTGGGGGGAAATTTCTTGTGGACTTAATTCAGGCCTCTGGGGAAATACTTTAATGTCATTTTCCTCCCTAAAATTATGACCCATCATCATGAGGTGAACCAAAAGTATATACAGCTTGAGAGGGAGCAAATTAGGTCATTGCCCCTTCAAATTGTTCCCCCCCCATGAAGTTTTCTTTCAGTCCTCCTATTTCTAGCACAGCCATAACTTAAAACTTAATTTGAGTGTTTAGAAATACAGCTTAGGCATCAAAAGAAAATGGGCAGCTAAAGCATGGCATAGTAGTTTGGGCATTGGACTAGGACTGGAGACCAGAGTTCGATTCCCAGCTCAACCAAGAATCCCACTGGGTGACCTTGGACAAGTCACATGCTCTCAGCCTCAGGGGAAGGCAATGGCAAACCTCCTCTGAAAAATCTTGCCAAGAAAACCCCATGATAGGGTTACCATAAACCAAAAACTGCCTGAAGGCACACAACAAGAACAACAAAGTTACCAAGGAAATGTGAACACAGCAAATATAAGAGTACCAGACATGAATTATTTTCTGTGTATCACTCACTCCAATGCTAAAAATTTGGGCTATGAAGAAAAATTTCACTAGTAGCGCAATTCTTATGGAAGAGGACAATGCCCTCATTCCAGCCTTAGGCAGATTCAGCCCCGAGGTGAGTTAGGAGCATCTATCCAGGCTGCATAAAGACAATACGCACATCTGATGCCCTCCATGCATTATATCCATTAAGATGTTCCTGTTCGTTGGTGGGGAGAAGGTCATGCAGCAGCCTCACACTGATGCCATGCAAGCAGGCTAACTACAGGAGAAGTAAATCAAAGTCATAGCCATGTTAGTCTGATCAGTATGCAATGGGATCTTAAGTGTACAAAAGATTGTGCTACCAACGTCTTTCGTTCTTTCACTTGGCCTCAAAGACGCTACACAATTCCTTTGCATATGAGGCTTAGAGATACTTCTGCAAAACGCCCATATTCAATGCAGTGGTGCCATTAATTGGATGGACTCCCTTCAAAAGTGCAGAACATGAAGGAGGCTCTGCTGGCTATTATATTCTCTGCCAGGCTTGCTGCATAACAAGTAAAGACAACAGCAATTGGAGCCAGAATGTCAGAAAGTTGGGGAAGAGTTTCAACACAGTGCCTGCACCACCAAAACATGAGCTAAGTACTGAGGCTTTTGTAATTTGGACACATCATGAGAAGGCACAACTCACTGGGAAAATCAATGTTAGGAAAGGTGGAGGGAAGTAGAAAGAGAGGAAGGCCACATGCTAGATGGATGGACTCTATTAAGGAGGTCACAGGTATGAGTTTGCAGGAACTAAGCAGATCAGTGCAGGACAGGGAGTTTTGGAGATGTCTCATACACAGGGTCACCATGAATTCAGATTAACTTGAGGTCAGTTAACAACAAACAACAACACTTTAGCACTGTGTTTTTATAATGGGCTATATAAGTTGCCCTGGGGAACCATTTGATGGAAAGGAAGGATAGAAATATTAAAATCCATATTAATATAAGACAATTAAAAATACATATTTCTCAAGTCAAGAGTTTCTTTCTTGTTATGCAATTCAGAGTATGATTCCAGTCTAAAGTCAGTAAGCGCTACACCTCATTTGCCAGTTGAGGATATCTAAAAATCTGAATCCATTATTTCATTTCTTCTTAAAAGTACTCAAAGCACAACTGCTCAGGGAAGAGTGCCGCATAAAAGAATATTCTTCTAGCCTTTAACAACTAAGAGGCTAAACACTTAGTGAAAAGATCTAAAAGGTAATTGATTCCTAAATCCCAGTTACCTCACTTCTCATTGTTACACAAGTATCTTCAGCAAAAACAAAAACAAAAAAAGCTGGCTTTGCAGGTGTAAGCAAACTCTAAATCAAAATCTTATGGCGGCAGCAATTTTCCAATGGAATGAGAAGTCAGATTTTTATCATAATTTATATAATTAAATCACATGGTAATGTAATTTAAATCTTTGCACACTCTCATGTAAACTGACTCCATATTTACCATCATGCCATCCACCTACACAAGCCATCCTCAAGTTGTTAACACTGTCACCTTTTGGCTTATGTTTCATTTAGGAGCATGTATAAATGTGGTGGATTTTTTTTAATCATTCAAAATATAGATACATTAGTCTATATTTACTTATTCCATATTAGAATTTCATGGCTGACTTATCATTCATTTCCCATTATCACAAAGATGAATAGCACTTTTGAGAAATGATGATACAATAGACAACAACCACAACTACAGTCACCCCTCTGTTTTAGCGAGGAACTGTTCTGGGGAAACACACACCCCAAAAATGGAAAATCGCCAATATTCAAGCCTCATTGGCTTGAATGGCGGCATGTACTTCATTTTGTCTCCCTCCGTTTTCCACCCACAAATGGACAAGGGACACAGATTCCAAGTCCCCAAAAATGGAGGGGTGACTGTACTCACTTTTCACTGTGTTCTGAAATATTCCAGTACTGATACTATCATTAATTCTGTTTAATAACCATTAAATGTTGCTAGTGAAATCTTGTTTAGCAGCCTCATCAGCCATGTTACAGATAATCACTGCAAAAATGCGAGGAGCTTATCTGTGCACCTGTTATTCTTCAGCTTAACAAATTTCAAGGAAGGTAAAGCAGGAATGTTTGGCTTCTGAACCCAAAAGTAAGTGGTAAAAAATAACAGTTTTGTCTGGTCACCTCCCTAAGCCAGAAGTCGTTTCCCTATTTCTTCTTTCTAAGCAGAAGAAATATTATTACTATATAATAACATTTAGAATTTGTTACTGGCTTATTTTGTTTATTATCTTTTCAGCATACCCAATAAAAATGTACAGATTACAGTAACCTAAAATAATAAAATACAGTGTCATTTCTAAAATAACAGAACAATAGAAGGAATAGAACAGGGGATATATGTAAGAAGGGGCCTTTGCAGACTGCCAGAAATAGTGCAAATGGAGTCCACTTTAAATTGAGGCACTGCCCTGGGTCAGTGCTAGGGAATTATGGGAACTGTAATTTATTGTGGCACCAGAGCTCTCTGACAGAGAAGGCTAAATGTCTTAGAAAAAAATACAATTCCCATGATTCCCTAGCACTGAGCCAGTGCAGTGCCTCAATTTAAAGTGGACTCAATTTGCACTATTTCTGGCAGTCTGCAAAGGCCCAAAGTTATAAAACCAATGCATCTAGCAGAAAAGAAAGGCCTTTGCAACCCATTAGTATCCTTTAACCTAGTGGTCCACAAAGTGGGTGCTAGCTCCAGGGGGGCACTGAGGGGGGACGGCAGAGAACTGTGGGAATGGGGGTTGCAAGTAGGGTTGCTATTGCTGCTGAAAACCCATGGAAGTCCCAAATGTAAGTCTTCAAAAAGCAGCATGTCTTGGATTCCTGAAGGCAGGAGTGAAACTTCAGGAA
>CM034701.1:267480090-267493839 GCA_020142125.1 Phrynosoma platyrhinos | reverse complement strand
TTATTATTATTATTATTATTATTATTATTATTATTATTATAGATGGATATCAGCCAAAAAAAATGTCTTTCATGTTATAATTGTGAGGGGACAAAAAGAGAACATTGCCCTCCAAACAAGAATTCTGTCCCGCATTAAAGTTCCCTTCAGTCCCCAAATTCCCAGCAAAGAAAGAGAAATGTTGAGAATCGTTCACACCTAGAACTTTTATATTTACTGTGTTTACATTCCTTTGGTAAATCTGCCTTCCCATTTTCTTTGGATGCCTAAACTGTATGTTTAAATGTTAAAATGAAGTTTTGGGTTTCTGCAATGCTAGAAAATGGGGGACTGAAGCAAAATTTAATTGAGAACCACAATTGCTATTGGGGCCAACACATTCCTTTTGCCCCCTCCCAATACCTATACTCTTGGTCTCTTTGTTTCTATCCCCCTTTGAACCCTAAATTGGCGAGTTAGCTTTTCTGAGAGGGCAGCAGACCATAATCCATCCTGGCATAACATATGATCCCTCAAGCATTTTCCAACACCTGGTTACTTCTTGCCTGGCCACAGTCAATAAAAGATATACAAATTTCTTATAAGATAAATTTACATTTTCTTTAATCAACAAAAAGAGTACTAGTACTACTCTGCAAATTAATATGTGCTGACCTGTAATACACTCCAGATCCTGAGCTGCAACAGATTAGATAGACCACTGTGAATACTGTGGTCCCAGGACAATCATCTCACGGATCTTCACCATTAAGTCAGAGGTAATCTCAGCTCAGGCAGAAACTGTTGGGCAGGTGCGTGGTCAGGACAGCAGCAAAACCCAAATTCTATCCCAAACCCTCAGTACTAAATACAAGCCTTGAAATTTGGCAAACAAGTAGACAGGAAGCCTGAAGAGGGAAAGGCAATCAGTACCTAGAAATCACAGCAGTCCCTTCTCCCCATCCCCAAAACCCAAAACCCCAGGAGCGCCCAGGTACCTGAAAGTAACTCTCCACAGTTCATCCATCCAAGGACCTCTTTGTTTACACCAGGGGTAGGCATCCTAAGGCCCAGGGGCCAGATGCGGCCCCCCGAAACCTTTGGACCTACCCCAGGCTGGTCCTGCTGCCGCCCCCCGCCACCGCCCGCCATGATGATATTGATTATTGTTATTACTTGTTCTTGGGGTTTTCTTGGCAAAATCTCCACAGGTTTTTGCCATGGCTTTTCTGGGGCTGAGAGAGTGTGCATGCATATTTTTTTATTTTTTAAAAAAATTATTTTTATTCATTTATTTATTTTTGGTGCTTTGGCCCCCCAATTGTCTGAGGGACAGCAACCCGGACCCCAGCTCAAAAAGGTTGCCTACCCCTGGTCTACACCAATGAAAAATGTCGTACCCATGACAAAGCCAGTGCCAGCAGTCCTGACACCAGATGACCACTTCGAGGGAGGGACCATGTTTTTCGGCCCTTAATCCAATTGCTCTTACTCCAAACTAAGCAAAATCAGGGTAAGTGACCTTGTGTTCTTTGGGCACACAGACAGCTGAATTGGGTTTGATCCAGCCCAATTAAGTTGTCTACATGCCAAGATCTGTGCCATCCCCTTTTCCTAGAAATGGGTGCCCAGACTCCTTGCTGATAACATGTCCGAGTGCCCATTTCTGACCTCAACAGAAGAATCGGCATCCCACGCAGGCAGCACATAAATAAAATACTGTGGGTACTATATAGCCATCCCAACTAGTACTCACTGGCAGCCTTGCCCTTCATGAATTCATTTAATCTCCTTTTAAAGCAAGGGTGGGCAGCTGTTCAGGAGCAAACGGTTAAAATTTTCAGCCAAACACAGCACAAAAAAGGCTTTTCAAGTGTTTGGGGGTTATGAGAGTTGGATAAAGGTAAACCACCATGTTTGTATGCTATATGGGTCAATTTTGAGGCTGAAAATCATTCAAAAACTATGCTGAAAAATAAAATAAAATGGAGGGCTCAGGACTTTGGGGACTGCTAGATGGCTTCCAATGCCAAACTTTGCCCACTCATTTTAAAGCCATTCAAGTTGTCTATCTTGATTTTTAGGTCAGAAATAATTTCTTTTTAAACAATGAATCAAAAGGAAATTACATTTCATGCAGTTGGGTCTTTAACTGATTAGAAACATAAGACATTAAGAACTTCTCAGCTTGGCCAAGTCAGAGATTTTATTTTTAAAGCTCTTAACCTCACTGGCCAAGTGGAAAATAATAATGTTCCCAAGTGAGTTTTCCCACATTCTCACTATTCTGTTTAATAATAAATCCTATCAAACATAATCAAAGCGTCATCCCAAATGATTCAACATACGATTCATAATTATTTCCCAAATTTTTTTCGCTAACATTTGGCTGCAGAGACTTTTTTCCAATTTATTAAATTTCAGATCATGTGTGCTTATAAAATAATGTCTCAGATTCTACATATACAAAGTTTATCACAGACCTACAAATGTTTACAATTTATATTTATATTTTCTCACAGCTAGTAAATCAGCTACAGTATTGAAACATTTTTCAGAGGCAGCCCCACCTAAAGCATGTCACATTAGTCCAAGTGTAACCAAGTGTCAGACTGGACCACAGTGACACAGGCATCAGACAAATCCTGTTTGAACTACTGTATTTATAGTCTGTGTGGGGTTGCCTTTGAAAACTATCCAGAAACCTCTGCTGGTCCAGAATGCTAAAGACAAGGCTATTGACTATAAGAGCATGTGACTCTTTTGTTACAACAGCTTTGCTGGTTGTTTTCAGGCACAATTCAGAGTGCTAGTAAGATACTCCTAAACTGCATCCGCACTGTCGAAATAAGAAAGAAATCCAGGATGACACCATTTTAACCGCTATAGCTCAATGCTATGAAATTCTGGGAATTGTAGTATTGTGAGATATTTAGCCTTCTCTGTCAGAGAGCTCTGGTGCCACAACAAACTACAATTCCCCAAAACTCCCTAGCATTGAGCCATGGCAGCTAAAGTGGTATCAACCTGGATTATAATAATTATTATTATTTCTGCAGTGTGGATGCAGCCCTAGATAATCTTACATGATTTGGGGCCAGGCTGTTGGAAACACCAGATTCTCCCATATGAGTTCTTCCAAACTTTAAGTTCTTTTGGAAAGAGTCTTCTCTCTGATCCAACACTAATAGGCATGTGTCTGACAGGAACACAAGAAAGTAAGGAATCCATCAGTTAAAACCTTAAACCAGGGATAGGCAACCTAAGGCCCGGGGGCCAGATGCGGCCCACCGAGGCCTTTGGACTGGCCCTAGGCCAGTCCTGCCGCCGTCGCCGCCGCCCACTATGATAATATTGATTATTGTTGCTATTACTTGTTCTTGGGTTTTTCTTGGCAAAATCTCCACAGGGGTTTTGCCATGGCTTTTCTGGGGCTGAGAGAGTGTGCATGCATATTTTTTAAAAAAAAATTTAATTTTTTAAATATTTATTTATTTATTTATTTATTTATTTATTTATTTTTGGTGCTTTGGCCCCCCGATTGTCTGAGGGACAGCAACCCGGCCCCCAACTCAAAAAGGTTGCCTACCCCTGCCTTAAACCTTCTCCATCAAGGTCACTTTAAAAGACAAGTACCTGTCTAGAGAAAAGCCATATTTGCCTGATGGTAGAAGAATACTGAAGATGCATCTATTTTAGCCTTCCTTGGCAGGAAACTCCTGAACCTCTTGATGGCTGTTCCCAGGTTCTAGAGCTTCCCAATAACACTACTCTATTATCCTCTCCTGATCTTAAATGTTTAGCAGATATATTAGTTGTTCACTAAAAATAAACAACTCTCAAAAGAAGGGAAAATAACTTATTCAATTTATCCTGATGAGCTGCATGCAAAGTATTTCTAGGGTTACATTAGCTCAGAATTATGCTTTCAACTTTTCCAGGGCTAGAAACCAGCAATGCCTGATGAGTCACCTGGCAAAAGGGGAGTACAAGGGAGGCTCAGTGGCATGGTTATATTTATATGACGTTCGGACTCCTAAAACCTCATGTTCAGAGCCTTGCTTGGCTAATAACTTAACATTCAGCAGTGTACTCTAGTTTGGCATATAAATTTGGCTGCTTTTATTAAGCAAGCAGGGATCAACTGCTGGCACAGACCTTTTTTCCCGAGTTTTTATATGTTCATTACTTGTCCCAGCTTGTTTGTGATTTGCATAGTCTCTATATGATTAGTAACTTTTGCTCAGGAATTTTTCCCCTAAGTCCCTTGTTCAGTCAAGCTCTTTGTTTTCACTGTGGTAAGCAGCAATTATACAACTTTTGAGTTGCTGGCGAATGATGCAAGCCAATGCCTTAATACTAACACACATGTGTTAGTTTCTGGTTACACATTTAATTAAGAATATATTGCATATATTTGTAGGAACAACTCTGTATGGATTCAAAACAAAGCTGTATTGCCTTTTATTAAGAGTGTAAGAGGTGAGTTTCTTCTGCTTTCCTCAACCATGACATAAACAACATCAATCATTTTATTTATATCCCCAAAGTGAAGCTTAAGACAGTTTACAGAATAAAAGGAAATACAAGTAAAACTACATATAGCTAAAAATGTGCATGAAATTAAGATTAAAATTAAATTAAACTTTCTATAAAATTAAAACCTATATAGAACATTAAACCCCAGAGAATTATGTCCTCCATATTAGTCATAGCTTCAATTTAACTAATTTCCAAGAACTAAAAATGGTGAAAAACAAACAAATTGAGCCATCCACCATTTGTATACCTGAGTGTCAGCTTCACTACTTAAGATCAAATTAAAGAAAATATGTCTGGGCAATTTCATAACTCCACAGTTGCCACTGAATGTATGCTCACCAGGGAGCTGAAGATAACCCACTTCAAGCATACTTGTATGAGAGACAGGTAGGTTGTTTGTTTTTCCCTCAAGGATCTCTTTGCTGCACTTAATGAGTAAAGCAGATCCCTGTTAAATACCTCTTCCTTTTTCATCAGCAGAAAATTCTGGTTAGGAAACATATCAAAGTTTCTGGCCTCTTGGGATTTCCTGCATTGGTAGTGTAGAGAAAATTCATCCAAAGTCTATTGTATTTTGAAGAGATAGGATGACATTTAACAACTATTCCTTTATGCCTGCATCTCTTTAAGAGCCTGAAAGTTAGACTGTCTACAATGAGCTTCATGTTTTGAGTTTAATTCTTTGTTTACCTCGAAATCAGGTGGTACTAGAGATGATCTCACACCTGCTTACACTGGCTGCTTGCCACCCAGTAAGTTTATCTCTGGGTGGTAGAAGATCTCATTCATAAGGCCCAATTATCTGACCACCACAAATTAATTTGTCTGTTGCTGAAATTGCATGTACCATGCAGGGCTCTCAGGTACACAAGTCCCCAAGATGTTGCCCAGGTCAGACTTCAACACAGACCTGGACTGGAGTGGCCATCAACTTGTGGTTTCTCTGTTGCTATTCACCTGGAATCCCTGACAAGTGAATGGAGAAGATCATCCTGCTTAAAAAAACTTTGTTCATTTCTTTATTTCATCTTTATCTGTCACTTAGTAAAAAAATTGACTTCTAACTCACTCATGCACTTATTGCCTCCAAATCCTCAAAATAAGTGTTTCTTAAGCTATTGGATGTAGGGGACAAGCAATTATTTTTCTTCCAACACGACAGGGAGTTGTACTATGTTTGTATCCACTGCATACAATTCTTTCTTTCTTTCTTTCTTTCTTTCTTGCAATCCAGTAACTCACATGGCTCTGGGATGGGCACTGGTTTGAGTAGCACTGCTTTAATTTTTTTCCCAAGGCAAACCAAGGGAGCTGGACTAGTTTACTTTTAAGAGACCCCCTAACCTAAACTCTGACTCATGCTGCCAGGCTGTAACCATCATACTTTCTCATTTCTGAATCCATATTCCAAAGCAGCCACAAGGCTGCCACCCACCCATCATGAGAACTGCTTTTATTAAACTGCAAAAGGAAGGCCACACCTTCACCAAGTTTCCTTCTGCTGGTCTGGCTATGGATCACACTGCCAAAATTAATGCCCTGGTGAAGCTGGACGCTCAGCCATTTAACAGAGAGAAGGCCGTGAATTAGAGAAAATCCAATGTCCTTCCCAAATCAGACTGAAGTGTGCACCCAAAGTTTCTCTAGTGCATAAATCAAGCAGAAATGAATACCTGAATCTCAGTGCAAAATACATTTACTTTAACAGAAAGAAAAACACTACAAGAATCAAGCAAAACAATCCCTTCATGAAGGCTGACCAGAACATTCAAAGAAATATTCTGTATACTTTTATCATACGCCATGCCAGAATGTACTTCCTACTTGACTACTTTCATTTATATAGCCCAAGGAATAAAACTGACTCTTCCTAAGTATTTATTAGAATTCCTGTTCACATTTCTGTTATGCGGCAGGTCTTTCAGCAATTACAACCACTGCAGTACTTCCTAAAGCACACCCTTATAGAAGAATCCCTGTGACTTCTTGTGGACTTTATATTTCTCCTATGCCAACCGGGTAAGTGATGCAATCACTCATCACCATTTTTTTCACCAAAAATTTACACTGATTTCTGTCTCAGCCAAACAAATTGCCTAGTATATCATCTGCAATATCTATTTTCTGAAGAATACCCAAAGATGCCTAAAGCCAGGTAGAAGGAACATATAAATTTCCCTTCCAGAGTATCCACAATTTGAGCAGTTAGGAGCCTCATTATGCCTCATAGCCAAGATGTCTACTAACCCTAGCAATTTGACAGACATTTCCTTTCCTTTCCACTGGCCCAAAATGTTGGGAAACATAATCTCCCCACAGGACCAAGTTAGAAGTCCATAGACCACTATTGTGTCTTCTTCATCCTTATCAAGGATCTTTTAACTATGGAGGGAAAGAATATCCATTATTATTTGTTCCCAGGTTTTTTACAAAATGGAGTTCTTGGCAGTAAGGACACAATGTCAGGAAGAATAAATACCAGCAAGCACCTTGCATAATTTTCTCCCCATATTTAAACATTCCAAACTGTTGCATGTGGATTAGTTTGCATAGAAAAAGATGAGGAGTTCTGTGAATTCTGTGGATTTCCAAGTATGTTAAAAATGCTTCACTCAGAATTAGAAAACATACATATTTACAGTTCAGGATATACCTTATTTTCCTGCGTATAAGACTACTTTTTAACCTGAAAAATCTGTGGTTAAAGTGGGGGGGTCGTCTTATATGCCGGGTCGTCTTATACGCTGGAAAATACGGTACTCTTCTGTTATTTGAAGTCTTATTCTCCCTTACATTTCTATAAATAAATATAACTATAGTCGCCCCTCTGTTCTCGTGGATTTGAGGTCGTCCCTCCACATTTGTGGCTTTGACTTTTGCGGATTTGATTATTCACAGATATTACTAATATGTTCTCTCTAAGAATATGTAGGTCCTCCAGCGCAACTGTATGGTCAACTTTAGCCGTTGTGAGGATAAATAACTGTATATAAGCTGTATATACTGGAAACTGGGGGCAAGAAGGTACAACACAAATGTAATACCAAACACAAGTAATACAGTTAATACAGTTATTCCTCCAACAATGTTCACAGAGTTTCTGTGCTTCAAGCAACTTCCTAAACAGTGAGGAGTATGACAAAAAAGTTAGCATAAAAATGGGACATTCTCAACCATGTCAGATAGTCTATGCATTTGTCATCCACAGGCTGCTGTTTTTAAAAAATCAAATATGAAAAATGAAATGACTTTTAATGTGCATTATGCCAGAAGTTTTGGAAACTTGTGTAATATAAGCATCCAAAACATTTCATTGAAGAAATCTGCTGTTTAAACTTCCAGCAGTTTATAATCAGATGTGCTTATTGATGAAAAGATGGAAATTTATCCTTTCTAACACTTCTGTAGTCTGTTACCAATTTGCCTCAGGACAAAAGACCTAAATACAGAATTCTCTATACAGTCGTCCCTTCCAAATCATGGGGGGATCCGTTCTGGACCACCACCACCCCGTGAATCAGAGTTATTGCAAATACTGGAGCTCCATTGGTTAGAATGGCCACGCAAAAGACCAAGACCATGGGCAGCAAGTCCGCGAATGGCGAGGGACAAATGTATAATTCTTTTTGGGAATGGGTGTGCTGATCAGCTTTCCAGAGAAAGAGCAAAATTACAGCAGGGATACAAATTAATTTCCATCTTACTGAAAAATCAAGCTATTAAAAAGACCTTGAATCTATACATCAGTCTGATTAGTCCTGGGATTGTGATGAATGTATGGGCAGCTTCGCTTGCTTAACTGTCTAATTTTTTTTCATTTTCTTTCTCACACCTAAAAATAAAAAGACCAGACACCTACTGAATGAGTCCAGCACGCAGCAGCAACTCCCAATTCACACCATTCTTTACACTCTACAAAAGAGTAGAGGAATGCTACATGTATTAAATCTATGGGCTTCTCTACAGAACATCTACTTTTTATATATAATGGAAGAGAGGGCGCACCTGCTCTTCCACCATGTAAACAATATTAAAGATAAGTACAGTAGCCCCTCCCAATTTGCTGGGGATCTGTTCCGGACACATACACCCCGCATTAAAATGGTGACTCGCAAATATCGAGTCCCATTGAAAATAATGGTGCGAGCATGGGGCCGCACATGGTCATGCAACGTCATTTTATCCCTCCCAGCTTGTCCCTCCCACGAAGAGCGAGACTGGGGACTTCAAGTTCACAAATGAGGAGGGATGACTGTATATGAACTAGTCCCCTTTTATAACTTACATTTCATACAGCAGGGTCATTACAAACAACTGTCCGGATCATGAAACCAAAAGGAGCAGAAACTGGGAAGCATCCAATGAAATCCACAGAAGAAACTGGAGACATGTCTCAAGAGGCTCAAAATATGGTTGTTTTAATGAAAAAACCCAACACATTTTAGCCTATACTCTTAAGGGCCTACTTAGAATAAAAGCTCAGAGACATTTCTAGACCAGGAACTCTCAAACCATTTACTGGAAAAGTGGCAATGCAACATGAAACACAAAATTATAATGGTCCAGTAAATGATTTGAGAGTTCCTGGTTGATTCTAAATAGTCCCTGAAAAAGCCCTTGAGAGTACACACACGCTGAAAATGCACTGGACTTCTCCATTAATAAAACAACCATCTTTTGAGTAGATGATGAAAGCAACAGCTTAGGCTTATTGTAATTAGTTCTTTGAAGGCTGTGCATTCCCACTCTCCAATGCTGTACCTAATCCACATATCTCAACCACTGTACTGCTTCAACAGGTTTGTTTAGCAATAGGCCTTTTGAAACAGTAAACACCTGTGAAAGTTTGGGTCTAATTCTAGATACATTACATAGAGAGTAAGGTTTCAATGCAATACATGAAGTGAAAATTATTTCTGGATAAACATAAACAACATTGCACCATACTGTTTGGGATTTCTTGAAAACTCTTTTTGGAAAACAGTAAAGGGACTTGCAGAAATACCATGAAAATACATGCTCTGACTATATTTCAGAAGTTTTCAGATCCTAAACACAAGAGGCAAAAGAAGATGTGTATGCTTGTACTATCACAATAGACAGCTGATAGGTATTTTCCCTTCCCCAAACACCCAGTTCAAGTTTTGGGCCATTGCCTCAGCACAAACAGAGTGCAGGTTGACTTCTCCAATAATTCTTCTGACCCAGTTCCTGAAGTTTGGTTTCTATTTTTGTTGTGTGGGGTTTTTTTTTCAAGTACACTTGCCAGGATTGCAAGAGCTGCTTCCAGCTTCTCTCACCCACATACCAATAAAAAGAAGCCAAACAATTTCCCGAGCACATCAGCCTCTCCCAAACAGAAATAGTAGAGAACTGATCTCACTTAGGATTACATTTAAAAGATGAGTTGTCAGAAACTGGTATGCAGATTCGAGGAATAAATTGTGTAGTTTAAGGAAGAAGGCTTCTACGGCATAAGTGCCAATCCCTTGCAGTCCCCCCCAAAACCCCAGCCTGCTTATATGTGCGAATTATTAAAACAATAACTATACAATTTTATCTTTAATCCTATGTAGCTGATCTACATGGAATTTATGCTAAGCATTTTGAATCTAACTCCAAGCTTAAATATTTAAAGAATCCTAATATTCCATCCCCTTTGAAATTCCAATGCACATTTACTACTCTGAATATAGTGGAGTTTGCTTTTGAATAAACACGCACAGAGCTGTGCTGTAATCATAGCATCTAATTAACTAAGAAAATAGACTAAGAAAAGAGAATATATGAGATCTGTCTGCTTACATCTCTAGACAGCTTTAAAAAGGCTGTTAAGACGGATCTCTTCCGGCAGGCCTTTCCAGGATAGATCCTGGCCTCAGAAACTCCTCTTAGGGGAACCCTCCAGGAACCTTCCTATTAGCCCGCCTTCTCGTTAACTTGTAACCGCCATCTCTTCTTAAATTAGTTATTTGTTATTTGATGTTTGTTGATTGTTTAATGTTTGTTTTAATCTGTTTGGTTTTATTTTCTAGTTGGTTTAATACTTTTTAAGGGGGGGAGGGTAGAGGGGTTTGATTGTACTTTGTATTTTTAACACTTGTCAGTCACCCCGATTGTGCTCAGAGGGGCTGGGTATAAATAAATTTTATTATTATTATTATTATTATTATTATTATTATTATTAATCCCAATTTTTTTTTTAAACCAAGACATTCATCTCACCTCTTTGAAAGACACCTTCCCCACGTAGCACTGAATTATTTGCAAAAAGCACTTCTGCTTTTACTGTAAGGTGTGGTGGGCTTGCCTTCAGCAGTGCAACTCCAATGGTCAGATTTGCTCCAGGCCTGATGATCTCAGGAGCTGCCAGCAGATATGTGGGCCTAGCAAGGAAAAACAGGACAAGATAAATTAAAAGTTACAGGCTAAGACACATTGCTTCCTTACTAGCCTTTATTTTTATTTTATGTAGGTCTAGTTCATAAGCAGATACAACTGGCAAGAGCAGAGCTTGGAAAAGCTGTATTTTAGCCTAGAGTTTGCAGAATCCCTCCTGCCAGAATAGCCATGCTGGCTGGGGAGCTTCTGGGAACTGTAGCTGAAAAAGTCGTATTTCCCTGCTCCTGGGGAAAAGAATCATACAAGCCATAATTAAGAATATAGTGGAAAAGTTAACAGTGGAGATCTGAGAAGTAAATAAAGGATACAGAGAGCTACAGGTACAGAACTTCAAGGTAAAAAGGAAGGTTTGAAATTATCTCTAACTACTTGTAATTATTTTTGCTTTTTTAAAATTCCTGGCAGAGAAAATGTACCTATAATCATCCCCTGGGCGACACACATACATCCTTGTAATCCGTACCACTGCATCTGGAAAAACTCTAGTCTTCTGGAATCATGTGCTAACTTGACCAGAAGAAACCCTCATTGAGTCACATTTTCTAAGGAAAAATGTATAGAACTGCAGTGACAGCAATGACAGGAATGCACTAGACTACCACACTCCACCCGCAAAGCATGAACCCAGGATCTGTCCAATAACTTTTGCTGAGACAGAACACCAAATGGCACTCTACATTCACCCAAAATCAAGGTGCACAGTACTGAAAAACAACCCAATTCTTTTGGTACCCAGGGCAGAAAACCCTACAAGCTCTTCTTCCCACCAGGCAGTAAAAATAAAATACAAACACGTCAGTGACTAACAATATGCTACCAAAAATCTTTTAAGGTGGGTACCTGCCCAACCTGCCCAATGATAGAGGCACTACCTCTACCTATGATAAACTAAACAAGTAAGAAAAACTTGGTGTAGTGGGAAAACTCAGCTGTGGTCTCCAGTCTAACACTCTGTAATTTCCAGAACAGCAGCCAGTGGACTATGACTCAGAGACAAGGGTTCAAATCCCAGCTCGGCCATGTAAACCCACTGGGTAACCCTGGGCGAGTCATATTCTCTCAGCCTCGGAGGATGCCAATGGCAAATCCGCTCTGAACAAAACTTGCAAAGAAAACTCCATGATAGGTTTGCCTTGTTGTTTTGTGCCTTCAAATCGTTTCTGTCTTATGGCAACCCTATCCTGGGGTTTTAATGGCTTGATTTGGCCATCTGTCAGGGATATTTTGATTGTGAGTTCCTGCATGGCAGAAAGGGGTTCGACTGGATGGCCTTATGGTCTCTTCCAACTCTATGGAAGTATAAACAGAGATTAATTCATCATAATCCCGCAATCATGCTATGGATTTCACATGACGCTATTATCCCGTGAATATCCCATGATAATTGTGCAACTGCACTAATGGTTTTCACGTGAAGCCCAGACAAAACGTTGATTAAAGTGCCATTATCCTGTGAATAACTAGGCAATAAACAGCAGCAAATCATTCACAGGATTTTCCTGTGAATGACTTTTTGCTATTTATTGCCTGCTTATTCCCTGGTTATTCACAGAATAATGGCTCTTGTGTTAATCTCATTTTAATCATGTTTTAATCTCAATTCTGCAATTTTCATGCGTTAATCACTGATTAAATTCCTAATTTCCCCCCATGTGATAAACTCCTATGATTCTATGATTTGTTCAGGGGAGGTTTGGCATTGCCTTCCCTTGAGGCTGAGAATGTGTGACTTGCCGAGGGTCAACCAGTGGGTTTCGTGGCTGAGCAGGGAACTGAACTCTGGTCTCCAGAGTCACAGTCCAATACTCAAACCTTAGTGTCACCATAAGTCAAAAGTGACCTGAAGGTACACAGTAACAATGACAACAAAAGCCACACAGTGCTGTGGGAAGCTGGAAAGGCAAAGAAACCCGTTAGTAAAAAAACAATGGAAGATCAGTGGGCACTTTAAAGACTGACCAACTTTAGTGGGTATAAACTTTAAGGGGCACCAAACCACTTCCTCAGATGCAACAGACTTGGGAGCTGATGCCAAACAAAGCATATTTGGTTTTGAAGATGCCACAAGGCTCATCATGGTTTTTGGCCATTAGAGACCAGTCAACCCAAAGACAGAAATCATGCCATCTTTTTCGGGAGCCACCAGACTCTCTCCTTACCCTGCAGAGTTTGACCTGGGATTCTTGGGATGCAAGGACAACCCTATAGGGGTTACAGCTCCAAGGGCAGCTATAGGCAGCCTTATGGGGTTACAGCTGCAAGGGCAGCTATAGGGTAGTACTATGGGGTTATAGCTGCAAGGAGAGCTATAGGGCAGCCCTATGGGGTTACAGATGCACAGGCAGCTATAGAGTAGTACTATGGGGTTATAGCTGCAAGGACAGCTATAGGACAGCCCTATAGGGGTTACAGCTGCAAGGGCAGCTATAGAGTAGTACTATGGGGTTATAGCTGCAAGGACAGCTATAGGGCAGCCCTATAGGGGTTACAGCTGCAAATACTGCTATAGGGCAGCCCTATAGGGGATACAGCTGCATGGGCATTCATAGGACAGCTGTTGAGATCCAGTGTGGCACAGTGGTTTGAGTATTGAGCTCTGACTCTAGAGACCAGGGATCAGTTCCCAGCTTGGCCATGAAATGCCACTGGGTGACCCTGGGCAAGTCACACTCTCTCAACCTCAGGGGAAGGCCAGGGCAAACCTCTTTTGAACAAATCTTGCCAAGAAAGTTCCATGACATATGGCCTTAGGGTTACCATATGTCAGAAATGACTTGAAGGCACACCCCACCACCAGCAGCCATGTAAACCCTCTGAGTGACCTTG
>CM034701.1:267447291-267457329 GCA_020142125.1 Phrynosoma platyrhinos | reverse complement strand
TTCTGGCAGTCTGCAAAGAGCCGCCTCTGTTAGAGAGCTCTGATGCCACTACACACTATAATTCCCAAGAAACGGAAACATCTGTATACCTGGAGATTGCATTCCACTCATTTTCAAGGAAAAGGCAGGTTTTCTGCAGTCTGATGATGGATAAACCACAGGAGAGACAGAATGACAATGACAGGATCATCATGTTGGGTAAGATACCCCCTATAAGGTGAAGGAATGAAGTCTAACAATTGTGCACTAAATGAGACATGCAGGTAAGAACCCAATGTATGGAAATCCCCTGTGAGTTTAGGCCCTGAGATTAGAGGCCTTGCATGTAATTTTGTTTTCTCCTATTGAGTGCTAGTCCTTGCTCCGGAAGGTCTTAATTCTAATAAATACCAGTCAATTTGTTCCAATAAATCTAAGTCTTTATAGTGCTGCAACATTTCTTCTCCAGTAAGTAGGCTTGGGATTGCATGCCTGGGTGCACTTATGAAATACATTTTCTAGGAGGTAGTCTTCCCTTGTGTTCTGAGTAAATATGTTTAAGGTAATATGATTTCATGTTACAGGTTTCTCAGCGTGAAGTACATTGGGAGGCTCTCGCTGACCATGGCTTATTTGTTCCCCAGCCACTCTTAGGAGCTCCCTAAAGGGCAACATGTATACTTGGTAAAATAAATTTTAAAACACAAATATGTGCTCAGCAAAATACACACATGGACAGTAGTTGCCTGCAGTGATCCTGTTGGGTGCACACAAAACACCTGTGTTGTTGGGTGGAGAGGTGACTTGGTCCTATGGTTGGTTCCTGGGCCTGAAGTTCCCCAAACCTATTTTAAAAGCTCTTGGCATATTCATGTGAGAGCCAGTGTGGTGTAGTGATTTGAGAATTGTACTGTGACTCGAGACCAGGATTCGAATCCCGGCTCAGCCACATAAACCCACTGGGTGACCATGGGCAAGTCACACTCTCTTAGGTTCATAGGATGGGAATGGCAAACCCGCTCTGAAGAAACCTTCCCAAGAAAACCCCATCCAGGGTCACCATAAATTGGAAACGAATTGAAGGTACACAACAACAACAACACCCATAAGGTGCTGTGTTAGACTGGTCACTGATGGCATGTTTCAAATGTTCTTTGGAATATTTGACAATTTAAAACAATGGCCACATGCAAACCTCAGAGTCATGAGGAATGGCCAGGATTCAGAAAACCATGGAGTCAGCACTAAGCATAGCCTAGTTTGTCCTGCAGACCAACACTTTTTGCCACATGACTGGCTTCTTTTGAAACTGAAAGGAGTTGTGCTCAGGCATGGACAGGAATTACCCATTAAAGATAAGATTAAAATAAATAAATAAGCCAGCCAGCACCAATGCCATGAATGAGGCCAAGGAGCTGTTGGAACCACTCTGCTATTGTATTTCCAGGTCCAGTTTTAATAAGTAGGAGAGGTTTTGGACACTTTCAGAGAATTTAATATGCTATAAGCGTGAAATTCTGAATTCTGTAACTTTGAAATACACGTTTGTGCAGCTTGCTATGTGTTGGAAAATGCAAATATTAGGTCAAATCAAATATAATGTAATAGATGAAAACTATTGTACATCAGATGGTGCATACTTTTGGCTGGATCCAAGACCTGCCTTCCATTGGCTGGAGGGCTCCTCTCAAAGGAGGTCCTTCTACCTGATTTCACTCCTAATTTTGCACCACAGTTCACTTCACTCAGCAGAATGTCATGTGCCTCTGTGAAACATTTTTTTGGGGGGGTGAGATTTGGCATGCAGAGGAGAAGCTGCGAAAGTCCCTTTCTACCAGTCAAGTTTTGAGTTCCTAAATCCAGACCCAGACCTGTGTTCCAGTTACAAACAAGTGCAATAACAGGTGAAGGAGAAATGTCTCAAAAATATTAGTAAACATTTGATTAGGGAAGAGAAAGAGAGTCTCAGATAATTCATTTTATATCACAGTCCTATACATGCTTACTCAGAATCGTCAGTCCAATTGAATTCAATAAAGCTTACCCCCTGGGAACTGTATATAGGATTGCAGAAATTCTACACCAACCCTTTCGGAAATAAGACCCCTGAGATAAATAGGACTTCTGAGTAGATATGTCTAGGATTGCAGTAATAAAAAATAATAATAAAAGGGCCAGTTAACTTTGAAGCCCATGCCAGCCTGAATGAATGAAAGCAAAAACCTGTTAATGGTGATGTGGCAAATTTCCCCAGTTTAACAGAAAAAAGAGATGGTTCCTAAACAGTTAGAATGAATTCCTGATCTAAGAAAAGGGGTGATTTTAAACAACTACTTTGCAGTTAAGAAAGAAAGCATTTGAATAGACAAAGACATGCGAGGAGATCATACTCCAAGACTTCATATCCACGGAATTTTTTTATCCACAGATTCAAGCAGCCATGGTTTGAAAATATTTTTAAAATATATAAATTGCATAAACAAACCTTGATTTTGCCATTTTATATAAAGGACATCATTTTACTATGCCACTATATATAATGGGGCTTGGGCATCCACGGATTTCATATCCATGGGGGGTCCTGGAACCAGATCCCAGTGGATACCAAGGGCTCACTGTATCTTCAAGACACTGCCACCTCTAAATGGCAGAAGCAATGTAGGACCAAGTGCTGTATTTGGAGAGAGGCTACCTGGTTTCTTTTCTGCTTAGCTGTGAAGCCCCCTGGGAGATCTCAGGTTGGTTGCTATTATTTGGTCTCACTCCACTTCAGAAGGCTGTTATTGAAAGAATAAACTATGACATCTTCTAGGGATGCTGTTAGAGGAATACCAGGAGAATGTCTCATCATACTATAACGGGTCCCCGGACTTTTGGATCCAGGGGCCGGTTCGCTGGCCCCCAGATCTTCCGGGGAGGTGGAGGCGTGCGCGTATGTGCAAGATTCTGGGTGGGCAGCAGCGCGGGCCGGTAGGAAGGCCTCGGCGGGCCGGGTCTGGCCCATGGGCCATAGTTTGGGGACCCCTGTACTATAACATGTCTGATGAAGTAGACTTAAGTCTATGAAAGCTTATGTTACCAACTTCTTTCCCTCAATTAGTCTCAAAGGTACTACAAGATCCCTTCGCATACTGTGAGAAGACAGTTAGCAAGTATGCTGTCTCCTGCGGGTCCAGTGCTCTGAGGTCATTTTTCCAAAGCCTTAAAATCAGTCTGTGGTTGAGCCAGAATTTGCTTTGGATGCAGTTCCAATGTCCTGTTTCCCTTTAGATGATGCTGAACTTCATCTCCAACCTTTCTTTGTTGTGTTTCATCATCTGGCTGAGACTGATGGGAGTCCAAAATATCTACAAGTCTATAGGTTCTCCAGCCTTCGTCTAGCTCAGTGGTTCCCAAACTTTGGTCCTTCAGATGTTCTAGGCTTCAACTTCCAGAAACCCCAGCCAGCTTGGCCAACTTTCAGAAATTCTGGGAGCTAAAATCCAAAACATCTGAGTGACCAAAGTTTGGAAATCACTCACTCTAGCCAATGGATTAGGTTTGTTCAATCATATCAGAGCACCAGCATCTTCATTGAAAACACTTGGAATATTACAGCATGACCTGTTCGCATAGTTCTTGTTCTGCTTTGTTGAAGAGAAGGAGATGTTTCTAATAATAAATCTTGAAAGTATTTTAAGATACTGGAATACAGGAAGGCCTTGGTATCTGCTGGGTTTGGTTCCAGGACCCCCCATCTCCCCATGGTTATTAAAATCCATGGGTGCTCAAGTCCCATTTTATACAATCGCACAGTAAAATGATGTCCCATATATAAAACAGCAAAAGCAAGGTTTGTTTTTTGGATTTTTTTTTTATAGGTTCAAGCCATGGATGGTTGAACCTGTGGATGAAGAATCCATGGACATGGTGGGCTGGCTATATCCATAGGCCCAAATGCCTGCCTATGATCCTCTTCATTAATAGCAAAGATAGGAAATGGTGGTGGGGTTTTTTGGACTACAACTCCCAGAATCCCTCAGCCAACATGTTCACTGGCTATAAGGAATTCTGGGGTTATGGACCAAAAAAGTAATCTTTCTATGCTCTGATTCAGAGGCAATACAGTTCAGAATCAGGCATACCAGTACATGCCAGAGAGGAACAATATATTGGATAGTAGCAATAAGAACTTTGATATTTAATGAAATAATCAGTTGTGTCCACCAAAAAAAGTATTCAGTTAATTAAGTGCTACATTTTAAAATATGTTGTTTTTCATACAAATGCATATAAAAATACAAATATACAAGTGTTTAAATATGAAACTATCTCAAAAAGAATTTTTATCAAAATATTTATAACCCAACCTTTGGCTCAAACAAGTGGCCCAACTTAGAATAAATTACCTTTCTGAGCAAATTCAACTAGCTAGCCAAATCGGCAGCATAACTGTCATGAAAATCTTAAAGAACAGAACAAATCCCATAATAAAAATAATCAAAAACTGAATGGAAGAAAAACATCTTTACCACTGACCAGAAGGAAACAAGGAGGGGGGATTAAAACCTCGGAAGGCATTTCTAGCTTCATTCTGGTAAGCTGTTTGGTGTAGGTTTTTAACTTAAACATGAAACACAATTTAACATACATGTAATAAAAGAGAGCCATTGTGGTGGGGTAGTTTGAGCATTGAGCTACGACTCTGAAGTCCAGGGTTCAATTTCCACATCAGCCATGAAACCCACTGGGTGACCTTGGGCAAGTCACATGCTCTCAGCCTCACACACTGTCAAATCTTCTCTGTACAAATCTTACCAAGAAAACCCCACAATAGGGTTGCCATAAGTCAGAAAGGCTTGAAGGAATGTAGCATGCGCGTAATAATTAACCCTTTCTCCCTTCCTAATGTAAATAAAATTGATTAGATTTTTAAAAGTGTATTAACAATTAACTAAACTCATTAAACCTTCTGTAGTAACTTATCTATGCACAAAAGAGATTCCTCATGTCCTATGTAATCGCATGCAATGTGATATGAGTGCGTTATCAAAAAGAGAGAGACTTTGTGTAAAGAATGTATCCCTCTGGCTTCAAAATAGCTGGAAGATCTGAGCATAGATAAATTAATCAACTAAAACTCAAATGATTAAATTGATTGATCAGGTCACAGCCCCCCTCAAATTCTCAGAGCATGTGAACTGCAGGTATTGGAAACAGAATACTAGTCTTATCAAAGAAGACAACTTTTATCGCTCTCAGTTTGCTGCCTCTGGCCATTTTACTTGATACCAAAGTTCACATTGGGAAATGTAAAAACATGTTCCTTCTTTAGTTGCATCTGTGACATAAATTTTGTGCAATTGCACACAAATCTCCCTAGCAATGCAACTTTTTTTTTAAAAGGACAGTCTAGTTAAGAGTGAGAGGATAAGCAAACAGCACGGAGCAGCGATGGGGAAACCTTTGGCCTGCTAGATGTTTTAGACTACAAGTCCCATAATCCTCCACCATGGTCAGGGTAGCTAGATTTGAGCAAATTAAAATCCAAAATAGAGGGCCAAAACTTCCTCACTCCTAAGGGGATGGCAAAATAGAAAACCCATCCTATTTTTTTCTTTAAAAACAGGACCATCTTGGAAGGGGCTGAGTGTTAGGTTCATAGATCCAGAATTCATGTGTGTATGTGCGTGTCGTGTGCCTTCAAATCATTTCCAATTTACGGCGACCCTAAGGCTAGAAATGCATTTTGTGGTTTTACTACTCCTCCTTGTTTCACCCTGGTGACTGAAAAACCGTCATTGGGTTTTCTTAGAAAGATTTGTTCAGAAGAGGTTTGCCATTGCCTTCCCCTGAGGCTGAGAGTGTGTGACTTGCCCAAAGTCACCCAGTGGGTTTCATGGCTGAGGTGGAAATTGAACCCTGGTCTCCAGTCATAGTCCAACATTCAACAGTAATGCTGGCTAAAATTCATATATGCATGAACTTCCAGGTGGTGATTAATAGCATCATAGCCCCGTTACTGTCTTGTGATGCTAATCATTTTGCCATATATCTTTTTTTAGTACTATTTGAAAGATGTACGCTTTCTCTCTTTTCAGGTTTACATCCCCATTTTTGATAGCAAAAATTGAACTGATAAAACTCATGATCAGCATTTAGAAAACACACACATTGTGCATGCTGTGCATCTAGACATTTTTGAACATCTGGAAATATGACAACACAGCTGTTTCCCCATTCAACCCCACCCTAAAAAGACATCCCCTGCCCTTCCTCCATCCCATGTGCAGTGAATACAGCCATGCTATCTTTATTGGAAGATGAGGATGGCTTTTTCTTTGTCATGATGAAGTGAGAGTCTCAGGCAGCGGATTTTGGGTGGCATGAAAAGGCAACAAATCATTAGCTATTCAGTGTGTTAATGTTATTAAATAATGGATTACATTGTTTAATTTGTTATCTTATGGCCAGTGTGGTGAGATATTCTGTCTCATGTGCCACAATAATGGCTGGCTTTGGGTACCATACACATTGATGTAAATGGGGGGATTGTAAGGTGTCCTCTCTGGCAACAGTGTGTTACGCTGCTTGGAGGACTTTGTAGAAGGGAAAAATATGATTTCTTTGTGATGCCAGTTCCTGTTGCTAGGCTGTAAATCGGCACTAACTGCTGAGAAAATTAAATTAAGGTGGATCTGATGAGAAGGATTTAATATTAAAAAACAACATGTATGGTTAAATAGGGAACTTAATGGAGATGAGTAAGAGGCAGAGGTTGTGCTTAGTCTCTCCATGGTTGGGAAAATGTTATTTCCTGAAAGGAACATGGTCTAACCTGAAAGCAGTGAATTTGCTAAGAAAAGGAAAGCTGCACAACAGGATAATCCACATATAGCAGCAGCAGCAGCAACAACAGAGGTGGGTCCAGAAGAAAGACCAAAGAAGAAACTGGTAAAAGAAAAAAGAAGCCCTTGGATTAAGGATGGAGGAGGTGGTATCATTGGTATTTTAACGGCTGTTACTAGAACACCGAGGTCTTAAACTTACAGGACATGCCACGTCTCTTTTAGACCTTGCTTCATTTATAAGAACAAACAGACAGAGAGCAGCTTCCTCAAATGGATAATGTTACAGCAAGTTTCCATTCAGCTCTTAGGAACATTTTGTTGATCCAGCATGACTGTTAACTAAGGGGTTATAAAATATGTCTTCGAAGGCAAGGTTGATTGTAAAAGCAGTGGCTCCTGCAGATGTTGACGGTAAGGAATTAAATGTTATCCTCTGTTTCTTGGATCGTAAAATGAGTGATGTATTCATTAGTGGGATTTTTTTTTCTAAAGATGTATGTGTATGAGTGACAGAGAGAGAGAATCGTACAAATGTTTTCCAAAGTGTAATCATTATGATAAAATAAATGTTTTCCAAAGTGTAATCATCATTATAAAATAAAAGAAATGGGAATTCTTCTAAAAATATATATTTAAAATAAGAGATCAGTGAACACAGTATAGTCATGATTAGAGAGCACATGTTAAGGTAGGTTACATTGTAATGGCTCAGGACTTTTTCTTCTTACGTAGATCTTTAAACAAACAAACAAACAAACAGCTTATGAAGCCAGGAATAAATGTTGTTGAGACCACAGACACTCTTCTCCCTTCCCTCCTCCTCCTGTGTGTCAACTTTGGAGTAAATACCTTGGCTTGTATTAAACCAGAGTTCACCCATTACATCTGAAGAGAACTTTGCCTTAAGGTCAGTTAATAATAAGTCTGTTTTCTCAAAAATAAACCAGGATCACATACATAAACCTAATCTGTGTACCCATGAATAATTACTTCAGTTTAATAATCCTTTAAAACACTTGGTTTTTTAAAATTCTGATTGAAAGTTCAAAAGAAAAGGGAAGCCAGAGTATGAAAGTATGAGTTCTCTTCGTTGTCACTCAGTTGCTGAGGAATGATTGCCATTTGTGTGTTTATCTGTCCATAAAAGATGGTGACTATTTCTTCTCCGTTGCAATGTTTTTCCATTGTGTGTGCAGAGAGTGTAATTATTAATGGCTTACAAAGGAACAGGGGAAACAAAGCAGATAACACATGATACTATTAATTTCAGCCTACTCCTTGTAGGGAATGCAAATCAGCAAGCTCTTTGGACTTATTTGGGAATAGATATTTCTCAGATTTTTTTCTAAGACCCCTATTCTTTCACGAGTGTTTGCGAAAGTCCTCTTTGGGGTCATTATGATGTCTTGGGTTTGTTTTTCTTGCTCAGAACATGCCTACTTGCTTTTTGTGTATGTGTGCTTTATTTTGTCTGTCTTTTGTGTCATGATTATTGACTCTGAGAATGTTTCTCGTATGTTTTTCAGTGTTATTTAAAAATACAGTCTAAATAGCCTTCTTCTAGCCCCCTCCCACTATGGTCTGTGAAATTGGTTTGATCTTGGTAATTCAGAACAAAGAATTGGGATGTAAGTGGAGAAGGCATTTCCTGCTAAAGCAACTTATTTCACAGGTTATGGACTTCTTAATCTAGTTCATTATAACAACAGGCCCAGTGTCATCAAATTAGAACAATTCTCAAAGAGAACCGAGTCTCTTATGTTGCTATAAATAACAACACTTTCCTCTTATTTGCTGAACTTAGCTGCACTGACTTGGGTACAGGTTTCATTAACTTATGTCTGAATGACATTGATAAGATGAGAATGATGGCAATGTAAATCCTCAACTATTTTGTCCATTAATGCAGAGATGAATAATTACAATCATTTTTTTCCACAGTGTTCTCCCCGTATTCAAATGCCCCAAAACATTGCAAAGGAATTATATTTCATAGAAAAATGTATGGGAAGTGGCGGTGTGTACGGGTGTATGTAAACCTCCAAACTTCTGGGTAGCAATAAAAATATGGATTCTATGCCAAATCATTTCTTTAGGACGTTTTGGGATATTCAAATACTTGGAGAAAATTGTGCCGGATTCTAGCTGGTCTATGATTCTTCTCAAGGGGATTTCCCACCTATTAGAAGTCCTGTTTTTCAGCCTGGAAAATAATAATAAAACAATATTCTATCCAACCCTAGTGTGTGTCAGTAGTATAGTATATGCTTCACATAAGGTTCCAGGTTCAGTCCTTAATTCCCTGGGGGAGAGTCTTGCTTGCAAATTCCTGTCTGTCAGAGTAAATTATTGTACTGGAGTTGATGGGGCAGCTTTGTTATGTTTGTCAGTTTATATGTTGTCATGATGAGATTTTTTTTTTAATGGTATTGATTCCTGCAATCTGGAATCCTGGAGATTTGCTACTTTCTGTAACATTAGCCTATGCTGCATCCACACTGCAGAAATAATCTGGTCTGGTCCCACAACAAACTACAATTCCCAGAATTGTAGAGCATTGAGCCATGGCAATTAAAGTGGTGTCAAATCAGATTATTTCTGCAGTGCAGATGCAATGTCAGTCTCATTTATGTCAATGACGATATATATATTACACCATTTCTTTATGTCAGCATGAAGGTTTTCAGCTAAAAATATTTTCCAGAAAGTTATCTTTACTATTCCAAGCCCAATGCACTTTCTTGATATACAGTCTAGATTGTCTTCACAGTTTTGTCTGCACAGTCTAAATTGGTGCTTGATATCATTTTGTATGTTAAAGTTAAAACTAGGACAAAATGCAGTTGTGCAAAGGGATGCAGGAGATGCTTCCCGCCTAGCAGGAATGTTGCAGTTTAGCCATCCAGTCTACTACGGCATTCCCTCCTTCAGCATACTATAAAGCAGTGAAGGGAATTGTCTAACCTGTCTAGATGTTGATGGACTGCATTTCCCAGCATCCATAGGCAGTTTTTTCAAAGGTAAAGAATGCTGGTAGCTTCAATCCAACAATGTCCAGAAGGTCACAAAATTCCCACCCCTACTATAAGGGCTAAACTCTGGAGGTTGGAAAAGTAACTTTAAGATTAAAACTACAGTACCTCTTACATTCACCACCCATAGCCTATTAGGCTGTGTTTGGCTTAGGACCTTATCACACGGGGTCTAAAGCAGTGCCATCCCCGTCCCA
>CM034701.1:267424456-267443614 GCA_020142125.1 Phrynosoma platyrhinos | reverse complement strand
AGCAATTGGCGCACAGACGAAAGAATCCAACTAATTCCAACAGATTCCTCCATCCACCATCATCTGGAGGGAGAGGAGGCAGGCCAGCTCCATCAGGTCAAGCCACAGTAAGAAGAAGGGCCCTCCCTCCAGTCCATCTGCTTTGGTCCAGGCTTTTGAGGGAGAGAAGATGTGATGGACTTATTCCCCTTCCCCACCACCATCCCCTTCTCCTTTTGTGTCTTGTCTTTTTAGATTGTAAGCCTGAGGGCAGGGAAACGTCATTAATCCACTTGTAAGCCGTTCTAATAGCCTTTGGCTGAAGAGCGGGATATAAATACTTAATAATAATAATAATAATAATAATAATAATAATAATAATACATAATAATACACCTGAAGGTAGCTTTATACGGTATTTTAAAATAGTTTTTTTGTACACTGAACCATCTAAAAGCAAAGATGTCGCTATGGCTGCATCCGTGCTGTATAAATAATAAACGGTTGACACCACTGTGCCATGGCTCAAAGCTATGGAATTCTGGGAACTGTAGTTTTGTGAGACATTTAACTTTCTCTGTCAGAGAGCTCTGGTGCCACAAAAACAACAATTTGCAGAATTCCATAGCACTGAGCCATGGCACTTCAAGTAGTGTCAGTCTGGATTATTTCTGCAGTGCAGACACAGCCTGTCTTAGGGCATTTACAGACTGCTAGAAATAATGCAGCTTCAGGCCACTTTAACTGTCCTGGCTCAGTGTTAGGGAATCATGGGTATTGTATTTTTTTCTGTGGCATTGAGCCTTCTCTGTCAGAGAGCTCTGAGGCCACATAAAATACAGTTCCCATGATTCCTTAGCACTGAGCCAGGACTGTTAAAGTGGTCTGAAGCTGCATTATTTCTGGAAGTCTGTAAAGGCCTGTAGTCAGCCATGAAAAAAGATTTGGTTTATAGAATATTTCAGAATTCTGGATAAGGGTGACTTAAACTGTAATACGTTTGTATGTTATTGCTAGAGAAAGCAGATTGTGAAGTGGTACATAAAGGGCTGTGCAAAGAGTACATCATTCCTGAATGTCCATCTTAAGGAGGAGGAAGGAAATGGGAAACAGATTGAAAGTCCTGGCAGCTACTGAGCTGTCAAAGTTAGGAAACATTTCCTCTTACTAGTCAAAGCCTAGCTATATGTATTCTGTGGAGATGCAAATAAAAATTGCCTGGGAAATCTAAATTCTATTCCAAGAAGAGATGAATTCTGTAGTCTATATAAATTATGCAAATAAATCAGATTTGCATCATTTATTATTTCATATTGTATATGTGGGGTTTTTTCCTATTTTTCTAGTCATAGTAGAAAAGCATGACTACGGGCCTTTGCAGACTGGCAGAAATAGTGCACATTAAATTGAGGCACTGCCCTGGCTCAGTGCTAGGGAGTCATGAGAACTGTAATTTATTGTGGCACCAGAGCTCTCTGACAGAGAAGGCTCAATGTCTCAGAAAAAAAATACAATTCCCATGACTCCCTAGCACTGAGCCAGGGTAGTGCCTCAATTTAATGTGCACTATTTCTGGCAGTCTGCTTAGGCCCTAAGTAGAAGCAAAGAGCTATGTAGGACACTAAAGACCTGTCCTCAACCACTGAAAACCATTTTTAGACTTCCCCACCCTCAAGAAAATGTCAGCAGATATTGTCTGCACATTACAAGTATGTTCAGGTTGAGCCTCCTATATTCTGAAATCTGAAGTATTCCAGAAACCAAAACTTCATTCATGGGTGGCTGAGATTGTGACACCTTTGCTTTCTGATGGTTCAGTGTACACAACCTTTGTTTTGTGCACAAAATTATTTAAAAATACCATATAAACCTACCCTCAAGCTACATGTGTAAAGTGTATTATGAAATACAAATGAATTTTGTGTTTAGACTTGGGTCCCATCTCCTAGATATTTCATTATGTGCAAATACAGACATTCCAAAATCCAAAAAAGCCCCCAAATCTCAAACACAACTGGTCCCAAGCATTTTGTCTTTCTCATGCTCCCAGAGTTTAATGGAGTGTTTTCAGACAACATTGATCTCACAGACTGACTGCTTGATTGATATATTGCTTTTCAGAATTTATTCCCGTTAAAGTGGTTCAGAGTTTATTAGCACAAAATAATAAACCATAAAGTCACAATTTAAAATGCAGTATATCTAAAGATAAACAGCAACAACACCTAACAACAGTTTCAGTAGACTAAAACAGTCCAGTTTTTTTTTTAAAGAAAGCACTTTATAGAATTCTCTAAAAATCAATAGAAAGAAATCTAAATTTATCTTCTTGCAATGGAAACCATGCTTAATTCCTATCATGAGAAGATTCATTGTTGGGTGTTCAAGTTTCTTTATGTTGATCTTACATTGGATTACATCTGCATTTTAAAGTAAACTATGGTAGCTAGATATTTTATTGCATCAAGTGTTGTATACATTGTTGTTGTTGTTGTTGTGTGCCTTCAAATCATTTCCAACTTATGGCAAAGGCAAACCTATCATGGGATTTTCTTGGAAGATTTGTTCAGAGATGGTTTTGCCTTTGCCTTCCTCTGAGGCTGAGACAGTGTGAGTTGCCCAGGGTCAACAAGTAGGTTTCTGGGGACAAGCAGGGATTTGAACCCTAGTCTCCCAGTGTCCTAGTCCAACACTCAATCCACAACACCACATTGTCTTTCAATTTGTAGTATATGTGCTACAAATAAATAAAACAGGGAATTCCAGAGTATCTGGTCCCAGATATTCATCAGTCTATTAATCTGCTGAAAGTCCTGAGCCTTTGAAAGTGATCACAAGGCTCAGGCAAGTTAATATGAGTGCAAGTGGTCTTTAAAGTAAGCTGCTCCCAAATTATTGATGGTTCTGAAGACCTTTGCAAACTTAGCAGAGACTAGATTTCCTTAAAAGATTGTTCCTGATTGTTTTCTTTTTAAATCCAAATAGGTGTTGTTAGGTCTCATATTTTATTTAGTGGGTGCAGTTGCTCATTCTGATGAAGAATGAGCTCTCTTTTCTGCCACATTGCCTGACCCTCTTGGCACATTGGCATTGAACAATCCAAACTGAAGAAACTCATGCCACCATATTTTTGTTGCTGTTGCATAGCTGAACCCAAAAGTTCAGCATAATCATTATGTCCACAAAGCATATTCAACTGAAGAACTCATGCAGGCAAGAAATTAGTTCTGCTTAGTTGCCCATGAGCTATGCCCACTTGTTGAGAAAATAGCTTCATGCCAATGCAACCCGTGCTTGCTCAGGCTTTATGGAAGTAAAAATGTTTACCTTTTTTTTTAAAAAAAAGTTCATTTACTCTTTAAATATATATTATACTATAAATAAATATATTTCCCAGGGTGTCACCTTTCCTGCCATGCATGCAATGTGGTCCTTGTGGTCTCCTCCATTGGAACGCAGCAAACTTCTTAGTATTTCATATGCAGGTGAGACACTATAAATATTTCTTCATCCAGCCAATAAATGTTGCTTAACAGTGGTAAAGGGACTGGGAAGAGGTCACAGGATTATCCTTTACTTCTTCCTTCTCCCTGCATCATGATTCTGTTGCTATCTGTAACTATGATTCATTGTTGATGGCCTTTGGTTATCACTATCCCTGATTCTTAACTCATACTTGAAATCTTTGACAAGGATATCTCTTAGCAATATTTTTTAAAAACCCTTTTAATTTCTAGGTGCACAGCTAGGAACTGTTGTGTCTCTTCCGTTGTCTGGCTTGATCTGTTTTTATATGGACTGGGTTTATGTATTCTACATCTTTGGTAAGTGTTTGCATTTTTAAATATAATTCTTTTCAGGAAAGCTTTTTGTGTGTACTTCTAGAGCACTTTGTAGTTGATTAATGCAAATGTGCTAAAATGGCTGTTGTGTTTCCACAATCCAGGAGCTGTTGATTTGGTAACATTTTCCTGTCAAAGTAATATGTATGCATGCCTGTCAAGAAGTAAAAGCAAAGATAGCCATCTTGTTGCATGAGTACAAACAAAATCTGCTGCTGGGTCACAACTTTTATGTCTGTGTACTTTCAAGTCACTTGACAACTTAGGGCAACCCCATGAATTTCATAGGGTTCTCCTAGGAAAAGAATACTCAGAGGTAATATTGCTAGTTCCTTCCTCCAAAATATAACCTACAGCACCTGGTACTTGTTGGCAGTCTCTCATCCAAGTACTAACCCACTTCTAAGATCAGTCAGGATCTGGTACCTTTAGGGTATTATAGGCATCAACAAAATGTGCTACCTAGATTGATTAAGTTTTCTGGGAATGTGAAAAACCTCCATATTTTTCTTGCATTTTGCTTGATTCTGAATGTAATCGGCAAAATTTTCCATTGAAAGGATTCCTGCCAATGAGAGAGTTTCTTAATTTCTTTTTCAACAGCTCTGTTCTTTCATTTTAATCATTTTCTTTTATAAACATCTTGCTGGTAGAATTTTCTTTTATGTTCATTGCTGCTCTCATGGTATTTGGTTCTCTACTGGTGCTGACAGATTTATAAGTGGATATGTGAAAATAATGCTTGATCTGTGCTAACAAAACTTATATCGATGATTGTTTTCATATGGTAATTTGCACACACGGGTTCACTCTAATGGGATCTTGCAAATATGTACATGCAGAAATGATAGGATGAGATGTGTTCTCCATTTAACCCAGTCCTTACCAAACCTGGTGCCCTCCAGATGTTTTGAATGACATCTACCATCAGCCCCAGCAGCATAACCAGCGGGTAGAGATGATAGAGGATATGAGGTTGGGAGCAGTCATTATGGAGAGTGATTGGATGTAGCACCTTTCTTGGATCCCCATATACCTCTGATTCCAGAGTATTATTTATAGTAAGCCTAGATGTAGTCTGTTTATCAGTGCCTTTCAGTGTTACTAATGCTATAGCCAACCTTTCCTTCAGTTTAACCACAAGCACTTTCTTCCTTCACCTTTAAGGTGCCCTAGGTGTGCTGTGGTTCCTCTTCTGGATGTTGCTGGTTAGTGATACCCCAGAAACTCATAAGAGAATTTCTCATGCAGAAAAAGAATACATTCTCTCTACCCTTACAGATCAGGTGTGTAGTTTTGGCAAAGACTTTTTTAAACTACTTTTAAAAATAATTGTTGTTTCTGTATCTTTATAAGTTTATCTGTTTCTTTTCTTCTTCTTTTTTGCTGGATTTGTTAATTGAGCTATTTTATTATTTTTTGAAACAAAATAATCATTGTTGATATTATAATACATCCATTCTATGCTGGCTATGAGCCATACTAAATCTATTGATTGATTGATTGATTGAATATGTCCATCCTGATATTAAAAGACTACAATTTTTTCCAATTAAAAATAACAAAATCAGGTGAGAAGAAAGTGGAAGGGGAAAGAACAGATGAATCTCTAAAAACTAGAGCTTGGAAAATTGATTTTTATATGATTAATTATGTAACTCTTTACAAAGCACCCCAAAATACTTTGCTCCCATTAACATTGTAGAGTGGGGGTGATGATGATTTTGGCAACTTGTTCTAGTATCCTTTTACTTGGTACATTTTCATTATTTTTAAAAAAAATACAGGATGGGTAAGAGAATGGCATAAAGCCTGAAACGCTTATTAGGGATTTTAAGATTTTCTCCATAACTTTTAAAAGTATGTAGAAAATACTATTTGTTACAGCATCATAGTTTTTACTTCTTATATTACTTTTGAATTATAAGTAACCACCATCTCCAGTTAATAACTTATGAGGAGAGACTTAGGGAGCTGGGTATGTTTAGCCTAGAGAAGAATGGTTAAGAGGTGATATGATAGCCCTGTTTAAGTATTTGAAGGGGTTTCATATTGAGGAGGGAGCAAGCTTGTTTTCTGCTGCTCTAGAGAACAGGACCCGGAACAATGGATGCAAGCTACAGGAAAAGGGATTCCACCTCAACATTAGGAGGAACCTTCTGACAGTGAGAGCTGTCAGATTTATAAGTGGGAACAAACTCCCTCGGAGAGTGGTGGAGTCTCCTTCTTTGGAGGTTTTTGAGCAGAGGCTAGATGGCCATCTGTCAGGGGTGCTTTGATTATAAGTTCCTGCATGGCAGGAGGTTGGACTGGATGGCCCTTGGGGTCTCTTCCAACTCTACGATTCTGTGATTCTAACTGCATTAATTGTAACTCCAGCCATCTGAGCTGTGCTAAAAAGCCAGTATTCAAACAGATGTTTTCTCATTTACATACTGAGAAATCATGATTAAAAATGGACAGAATTCTGGATGCAAGGGTAAGATGCTTGAAGAGGAACTTAATTCAGTGGCCTTTTCTTGGTCCCTTTAATCCTGAATAAGGAATCTACTCTTACGTTTGAACTTGCCCTTTATAGTGAAGTTGCAAGAACATGCTCTTCAAAAATAAATTTCTTTGGTGTTTTCAGAAACATTAGCCAAAAATTACAAAATATCTCTGTGGATTCTATCCCCTCCCTTTAGCTTTCTAGCCAGAAATCTGTGCCTTGGAAAGCCATGTTGACATCCCTGCCGCTCTGGGCTATCGTTGTAGCACACTTTTCTTATAACTGGACTTTCTACACCCTCCTTACCTTGTTGCCTACATACATGAAGGAAATTCTAAGATTTGATGTGCAGGAGGTAAGATGCCCTATGCCTTTTATTTTTACAAATTTTAATTTCTATCCTCAAGTGGCCAAGAACAAACACCTGTATTTCAAAAGGTGTTACAAAGATAATAATTGGCCCAGCATCATTCAAGTAATGTTCTGGCTGAGTGGGAATTTGATCCAAATTTTCTGGCCAATGACTGATGCACTCATCCACTTTACTCCTCAGTAGTGTTCAGTATTATTTCTGAAAGTGCCATTCATAAATTTGTGGTTTTTTAATTAATTCTGAAATTGCACTTCAAAATCACTCTCCACACTATCAAAGTAGATGGATATTTCTCTCTATCTTCACCCTTAGCATAATGACATAATCGCTCTTCCCTTTGTGCATTTTAAAAGCAAGAGTTAAAATGCTTTGAGATTCAAAAAGTGAGGCTGATGAAAGAGCATTTGTTACTGAAGTTGGAACTTGTGGAAGAAATCAGCCCAGCTCAAGTCCCTTGCCTTGTTTATTCATTCTTTCCAAAAGGAAACCTACTGAGGAGCCTTCCTAAATGCTGATTGGAAAAACTTCTCTTGAAGTACAATTTGTGCTTAGTTTTCCAAGTTTTTGCCACAGAATTATTTCAGGGAAATTCCTGTTTCATTTTATTTATTCTTTTTGTTTGTTTCTTCTTTGTGTTATACATCACATGAACTCACCTGTACAAAATGTACTTGCCCCAGACTCTTCTGTTTCCAGGAGAAAGAAAGACCTGAAGCCCTTTCATGCTACACACAGTTACAGCTATATGATTCTGCTTTTAACCGTTACAGCAGCTTCCTATGGTAACCCAAGAGTTGCAGATTAAAAAGGAACATTTGAAATATTCAGCCAGAGAGCATTTCTAGTTCACCAGATGATAAAATTCAGGAATCCATATTATGTTACAGCCATGGCATTTATATTGGAATAATAGTGCTGTAACTTTTTAATGGAGAAAGGTCCCCTGGTGTTTTGCTCCTTGTTTCTTTTCCTCCTGGAACACTGTGCTGCTGCTCTTTGTAGGCCCTCAAAGAGCGCCTGGAGAACTTGGGATGAGTAAGTAGTCCGATCTCTTGCTTAAGTATCAAGCTGGGCTCTTATGTCCTTAAATACATCTGACGATTGGGAGAGGCCTTATTTCAGATAGGAAGGTGACTCCCTCTCACTGCTGATGAGTAAGCTTTTCCCTTCAGGATATGTATGAACAGACACTGTGCAGACCATTAGTACTGCTGGTTGGTAGTGGCTTTCACCACTGATTGATTTGCTCATGGATAATAACATTATTATGTGCAATTTTCTAGAAGCCATGAGCAAGAAGATGGTTTTCAGCACTCCTCATGTCTTTCCTGACATCCATTTGTTTCTTCCACCAGGGCCCTTTCATGCTACTTGAGTATAGATAATGTTACTTTAGCTATTCTGGTCCCGTACTATGGACTCCTAGGATTTGAAGTTTAGGAAGGGGCTCTTGTGTTTTATCAGATTATATATAAAATAAGATTCCATGGCATGGAACTATGCCAGTTCAATTGGAATTCTAGTACTATAATTTTGTAGTGTGAAAGTGCCCCACTTCATTTACCTATGTGCATGATTACATTGAGAAATCAAAGTGGCATGAACCCATAAGTGCCCTCTTTCTGCAAGAGTGATCAGGAATCAGTGTGTTGCTGCTGGCTTCTGGGGAAATAGAGTTGGTCTTGATGGAATACATATGTTTCATTATGTTGTATTAATTTATTGCCTATAGCCATAGGCCATTGCCAGGATGACAAAATGCAACAAAAATATTTGCAAATAGAATAAAGCATAATGGAATAACAGAGTTTAAATAACCCCAAAGACACCATTGTCCTGAAAAGTTTCTCAAAACTTTTAATAGAGAGTCTCCTAAATCCACAGGAGTTTTAAAAGTATCAAAGCCAGGTGTGGTCAAAGTGTGGCCTTCCACACACACACACACACCATTACTCTTGATACAGCTTTTTCTCGCCCTTTCTGGACAAAGTAAAGGGTGAGTTACCACTCCTGGAAGCCTCCAGGAACAGCAGTTCACAAGTAAAATAGATTTCACTAACTGTTCAACATCAAGCATTACTCATTTTCAAAAGTGGATTTTGAACCACTTCAAGCGTTGTTTTGCTTTTTTTGTTCTGGGCACTTTGGCAATTCAATTGGCCCCTGGGGTTTCAGTATAAGAACTAAGACCTACTGCAGTTGCCTGCCCCTGATTGGAACCAAGAACTGTGGTTCAACAGGAAGTGCTAGTGGTCATTCCAACCTCAAGCCAGGTAACTGTCTTCTCAAGTGGCATACCTCTGGTGATAGGTTGAAAGTTACTGCAGTTGTGCCAAGTACTTGGATCTTATTATTTGGTGTGTACAATTGTCCCTTCTAATTCGCGATGGATCTGTTCTGGACACACACGCGCGAATTGGAAATATTGCAAATACTGGAGCCCCATTGGTTAGAATAGGCGCGTGCTCTTGTGTGCAGCATGTGTGCCTCAGGTGCGCACTCCATTTTGTCCCTTGCTGTTTGCTGTCCACGAAAGACTGAGATCGCGGATGGCAAGTCCACCAACAGCAAGGAACAAGTGTCTTTCCATTGTTGCTTGCAATAAAGTATTGCTTTGATGTCTTTTGTACTGATACGCCAGTATAGTTTTGTACTGTTATTTTCCTTTTTGTCACTTATGTTCACTGACTGTCTTACAGTATAATCAGTATCTGTTAGTGCAGCAATGCAAAGGCAAATAAGTGTTTCCACCCCATGCTAATTCTGTTCCTCCTTTTTTTCCCCCTTTTCCCTTGCAGAATGGATTTTTATCTGCACTCCCTTATTTTGGCTGTTGGGTTTGTATAATTCTGTCTGGCCAATTTGCAGATCATTTACGGGAAAAGCAAAACATGTCTACTGTATGTGTGCGCAAAACATTTACTCTGATAGGTAAGGGAAGAATGTTGTGGGTTTGTTTTGTTTTGTTTTGTTTTTCTTAGACTGTACTTCCATGAGAACACATGGTTTTAATTGGTTTTTATTCTCACTTAACAAAGCACCATTTGCAGTATTTCTGCATTAAAATTATTTCTCTTCCCTATGTTAAATTGTACTTTCCTATTTTTTACTTCTTATTTTTAATGTGGTTGTACATTTTAAAGCTACACTTTATAAAGCTTTGGGGGAAAAACAAGTTCTTTGGTTTGCCAAGTCCCCTGGTTTATGTACATCTATAGTTGTTATTCTCAAGAATGATAAATTTGCCATTTTATGCATCAGACATTACTCCCCAGTCAAGTGTGATGATCACCAGGGACTTGGGAAAACTCATGTTTCTGCTGCTTGCCTGGAACTGGAAAAAAATGAAGCTCCAAGCAGCGTCAGTATATAGCTGCTGTTGTTGTTTAGCTTAGCAGGTCTCACATCCTAGCAGCGCATACTAGATCTGTGGTATTGCAAAGTTAATGTGAGTCTCTCTGTCAGAATCAGGAATATGTGTCTTTGGGGTTACAATTCTCAGAATTTCACAGCCACTGTGGATTCTGAGAGTTGCAGTCAAAAATAACCTTGCCTGGTTGGGCCCCCTTCTAAGGCAAAAAATGGTTGCTAAGGTAGGCCCTACCTCCTTTCAAATTACTCCTAGAATATTATAATGCTGATGGGTAAGGCCAGATACGGATTCTGTGTATTGTGGATTTCCATGGATTCCCAGAACAAGCACACAACTCAACATCCTTTTATTTAATTTTTTTTTTAAGTAAAAGAAAAGCTGAGATTCTTAGAAAGGGTTTTGCCCAAGATGAACAATGTTGGCAGTTATGAGGGTCATTTTTGCCAAACATGGGTGGGTTGTATCCTGTTTTTTAAAAAACTGACCAACTCTCAGATCTTTTTTTAAAAAAATGGAGGTGTTCTTGTTTAAAAAGCTATGGGACAGGGGCCTAAAGTAGGTTCGGGGCAGGGCAAAGTAGCCTTTAAACTGGCCAGTTGTGCCACCTACTGAGATTTTGGGCAGGTTGAATGATCAAAATTTTGGAGGAGAGTCAGGGATGCACTAGGGGCTGTGGTGGGCCACATGTGGGCCACATATTTAACTTTGTCCTCCTGTCTTCTAGTACTTGGGTTTTTAAGGCAAAGTAACTTGGGATATGCATGTAGTAGATGAGAGATGGGACTGGGGCCATGCACATGATATTTTAACAGGCCATAGGAAGCTACTTTCATACCAAGGCAGAACATTGGCCCATCTAGATCATTGTGACAGACTAGCAGCAGCTCGCCAGAAATCCAGGCAAGAATATATTCCACTCAATTATTCCCTAGCAATTATTAGACAAGGGCTTATGAAATCTTTCTATGAAATCTGTACCAACCATTTCTAGAAAAATCCCGGGATCTTTCACATGCAGCGTATGAGCTATGCCACAGAGTAATGAGCCACCTAAAACCAACTACCATGCTTCTCCTTCCCTCTCTTTCTCCTTTCTGCTTGCAAGTCCCTGGTGACCTGACATCTTGGAACACCTTGAGATGGCCATTGCATTAATTGAAACTAATGTCATAAAAACATGACACTTTAATTCAAAAATAAAATCAATTCTTGCCCCTGCCCCTGTCCAACTGCTCCTTTGCTGCCTTATCATAATATAGTCTTGATTTGAGTGATATGTGTTTGACATTTCCTGTAGCTGATTACTTTTGTAACTTTTTTTTAAAAACAACAACAGGTGTGTTGTTTTCAATTATTATTTACTGCACCAGCAGCTTGGATTCCGCCATAAATAAAGTAGCACAAGCATGAATCCCTGACTTGTATGTTATATCATGTTTTTTACTGTAGGTGGCAATCAAGTGTAGACTAGAACTCAGCTTTGAATGTTTAAACAGAATGTTATCCTAATAAAGTAGTAACAATAATAACCAGTCTAAAACAAAGCATCACAAAGGACACAGAAACTAATATAAATCTTAGTTACCCTGACTGAAGGTAACTATGGGGCGAAACAAACCGCCTCAAAGGAGGGGCTTTGCGCCGCCCCTTTGCTGCAGCGATACCGTGTTTTTCCAGCGCAAAAAGAAATGGCAAAATGCTGCTCCTTTTTGCGCCAGAAAAAAGGCACCCCTTTTGCCATTACCATGGCTCTTCTCCACTCCTGCAGCGTACAGCTTGCAATCGCTGCACCACAGGAATGCTCCCACGCTACCCGCCATCTTGGTAAGTAGGCGGCGTGACGCTGCTATGGGGGCGAAGTTACGGTGGGCAGTTGCCACATCCCCAAAATGCCAAGGCACCAGCTCTTTTTGCTGATCTGCATAGCCCCTATGATGATTTATGGTTGCATTCCATTTAAATTCTATTTGTATAAATCTGTGCGTGTTTTTAAATGTTGTCTAGAATACTAGTTAATGTACTTTTCTCTCATTGAGGCTGCAGTTCTGCTCTCACTTAGTTGAGGACATATCCTGCTGAACGTCTTAGCAAACATGTGTAATTGGATCATGCTACATATCTCGTAATGTTTTCAAAGCACAAAGCCAATACAGTGGTGCATGAGGCAGCCCAGATCAAAAAAATCCATAAGGTTTACTACCATTTTGCAATAATTTATATCTTGATACAGCCATATATTTATTAGATGCCAGCTTTTTTGAGGTCAGAGACCAATTAACCAGAAAAGGTTGTTCTGCATGGAGTAGAGCAGGGGCAGTAATGTGCCAAAAGACTTAATTCATCACATTCAGTTTCCCACAGAGTCCCACATGTCTTGCAATTACCCTTTAATAACCAGTAGTGAGTATATGAATCTGCCGTATATTTTGTCAGTGCATTGGTTTGTATAAACCAGTATACAAATACTAGGGATTCTGCATTCCTATTATCCAGATTAATTAGATAAAAATACTAATTTTTTCCACTGGAAATGCCAGGGACTCAACCTGTTGTATGCAGTATGTATTCTCTGGCACTGAGCTGTGGTGATTCAAATTAGAACTTGGAGGGGTTACATTTTGGATAACATTTCCCAGAATCCCCAGATGAGGATATTATAGTCCAAAAAAAAAAAGTAATTTTCCAAAATTCTATGAACTCCTCTATGAACTTTTCCCTACCTGGCATTATCCTGGAATATTGGATTAGGATTCCCATCACCCTTCCAATATGATCAGTGGCTAGCTCTGCATGATAAGAGTCATAACACAACAAAGCAGAAGAGTGGAAGGTACCAGATTGGAAAGGTCTGTGCTTCAAAGTTGCAAATTTGTCACATCTTTGGGTGTCTCAGAGATGCATCCACCCTCACATAACCCTTTTCAGTACACAAAGGGATTTTTAGCACCTTTGAGACCAACTGTGCAAAAGAAGTTGTAGCATCTGTGTTCATAGACTTAGGTCTGCTTCCTCAAATGCATTCACGAAGTAGACCAAGCCTATAAAAGCTGATGCTACAATTTCTTTCTCACAATTAGTCTTAAAAATGCTACACGATTCCTTTGCATACTGATATTCCAGACTAACGCTATGTCTCTGAAATAACCATTTTCAGTTCTCCAAGTATCCCTAGAGCTTATGATCCCAGTCTATTTTAAAGCAATTCCAGTCTCTCAAAATTTCTACTCTATATGCCTTCCTGGGCCTATTCAGTGGTGCCTCAGCAGGTCTGATTGTGGGTAGGACAAGCGTGGGTAATTTGCTCTATACTGTGCTTTCCAAGGAGTAGAAACATATTGCAGCTCTGTCATGACCAATCCCCAACCATGGGCTGAAGTCTATTTCTTTCCCCAGGAAGATTGCCCCAGAGTTGCAATATGTTGTAGACCAAGTGTTGGCAATCAATAATACTTAACCACCCAAAAAAACAGTACTGCATTGGAGGACTGCACAAAGAATAAGCCATATTTGAGTTTCCATGCAAGTAATATTACTGCTCTGTTGTTTTAATTAAGGAATGATTGGGCCTGCAGTTTTCCTCATAGCAGCTGGATTTATAGGCTGCGATTATAAATTGGCTGTCGCATTTGTAACCATATCAACGACTCTAGGAGGCTTTTCCACATCTGGCTATAGCATCAACCACCTGGATATTGCACCATCGTAAGTTGCTTCCCCTCCTGCATTAACTGTTGGGTAATTTTTTCTGGAGGGAGCAGGGATCCTCCCAATACAATATAGTATGTAAAGGAGAATTGAATTCTATGTAGCAGAGCCCCAAGAGTGATTCAGATAGTTTATGGTTCATGATAGTTTATGGATGCAGTCCACAGCCTCTCAGAGTCCCTTCCATGAAAGTTTCAAATGATATTCAGGATCACTTACCTGTAGGGTGGCTATTTACTGTGTTTACTTGGGATCAAGGAGACAGCTTCTTGCATCAGGAGTGCAAATTGTGAGGCCCTCCAGAAGTTGTTGAATGGAAAGTCTCAGAACTTCTTGTCATGAGTCTATAGGGTAGCTAGGTTAGCTGGAAGTTTCAGTCCAACAATATCTGGAGGGCTGCACAATTCCCATTCCTGGTCTAAATCCTATTGTTAGTCCCAACTAGATTCGGTACATTGAATTTTGCATACTTTTGTTATTTTGTTAAGTTCTGTTTATTTAAGTCCCATTGATCCAGTGGGTATGTTCCTGCTGGGACTGACAATAGATTTGAGGCCAGAGTTTCCATCATAGACCCACCTCCAAAGCAATTCCTAGCCTGCTCACTCCTCTTTCTGATTACCATCAGACTTCTTCTCCACATTGTTTTACAATGTGGCTTCTGACTGTCATTCACATGCTTGGTTGTGTTCTGTGTAAAGCTGCTTTTGAGCAATTTGCCACCAGGCTTCAGCATCAACAGAGGTTCTTTAAAAGTGACGCCCTCCTTAGGGACAGAGGATAGGGTGACTCCCATGCAATTATGATAAATCCAGTGGCAGCCTTTCAGAGGAGACATGTTCAGATTGGGTTTATCCATCCACTTCTTGTGTGATAATTGGAGTAGTTATTCATCCCACAGTTCCCAGTGACAGCAGCATCTGTCTGTATCTATAGGCAGGTGCTTCTCTGCAGATTATCCATCTTTTCCCCTCTTCTTGTTGCTCATGGATGTGATGTTCATTCATTTCCCTCCAACTAGTCCTCCAGCTGTTGTTGTACATAACATGCTTTCTGTTTAGATTGATGATTCGGCTCCACTTTCTGGGGAAATTTTCTGGCTTTTCAGCAAAATCTGTATCTTAGTTTATTAATGTGTTTCCCTACTATAATTGCAAGTTTGTAGTGAAGGCAACACCTATACCAAGATTGGGAATTACATATTTAAATTAAAAGTGAGTATCTCTACTCCCTTTGGGGGATTTTTCCCTCTTCACGGATTAACTGCTTTAATTATGCTAATTATTGGGGAGTTCTAGGTGTATTATCTTAAAGGTTCCACACCTTGAACTTGAGCATAAACCTTTTTTTATGTATGTTTGCATTTCCCTTGGTTATTGATTTGTATTAGATCAGCCCCTTTGCTGTGATCCCGAAGAATGTTTCAAATACCTTTATGAGCTGTTGTACTTTGCAGCCTTGTCATTTGTACAGCCTGATTTTTAAATGTTGAGTCTCATTGTATTTGATGCAGTTGATATGCACAGAGGTATAACCTTAGATTGTAGCTTAATCCATGACACACATACCTAGAAATAAACTGCATTGAGTTTAGTGGAATTTACTTCTGAACAAGTAGGCATTTGGGGTTGTACCCTTGCGATGGCTCAGTGGTTAAGATGCCAATTCTGACAAGCAGAAAGTCAGCAGTGGGGTGAGCTCCTGTCACTAGTCCTAGCTTCTGCCAACCTTGCAGTTTGAAAATATGCAAATGCAAGTAGATAAATAGATACCACTTCAGTGGAAAGGTAACAGGGTTTGGTGCAGTCATGCTGGCCACATGACCACCAGTTGTCTTTGGACAACACTTGCTCTTTGGCTTAGTAATGGAGATGAACTGCCCCCTACAGTCGGTTAAGACTAGACATTCATGTCAAGAGACTACCTTTATCTTTCCCCCCTCTCCCCTCCTGCCCACACTGGCAAGTCTGTAATTTTCCCTGAAACCTGTTTGTTAAGTGTACAGCTGGATATCCACTTGCACAGATTAGCACTAAGGTAGTAAAGATCAGGAAATGCTCCTATCGAGCCCAAACAATGTGCATGATTTTTCAAAGTACATAATTAATGCCATCACAGTACTTAAACATCCTCAGGAGGAAATGTGCTACACCACTAAAGGATTTATGGAATCTTGTTACATACTTATCTGTCCTGTGAGGCTTTTTACTCTTTGGCATTTATCTTTAGAAAGCCATTCATTTTTAAACACTTCTCAGTTCCCAAAAGACATGTAAGTGCCAAGTCACTTAAGAACATCTAATTCATATGCTGACATTAATTTAAAATAGAAGTAGTAATTCCCAGTTGTCACCTCCAGATGTTGCTTTTGGTCCTCCTATAGCATTTGCAACCATTTCTGAGCAAACAATTGTGTGCATTATAAATCTAACCAGCTTTGTACTTGCTTTAAAAAGAAAAAGAAAAACAGGGATGATGAAGTTCCTCATGGATCTAACACTGTACTGAATATTCCCAAACGCTTCTAATGCTCAGCCCAGTACTTCATTGCACATGTTTCCCCCACAAAAGCACACACTCACAAAAAAGCAATAGAGGGAGGCTATTTTCAGGAAGAATGCTAGTTATGCAGTGATGCTCTTGTAAATAAAGATAAGCTGGTCACATATACATTACACATAAACTGATTTCAGGAATGACATGCTGAGAGGATTCTTGTAACAGACAATGCAGAGCTGAATGTTTCTCCTTTACTGTGTGCTTCTGCTTGTTGTTGGAGAACCTGTCATCCTAGTGTATGAACTGCTTTTGAAATTAACACTGAATTTTTTTTTCTTTGTCACTTTATATGCATATGTACATACACAAACACACATAAATCAGGAAATTGTTGTTTCCCCCATTTCTATGCCCCAGTCTGTATGCATAAAATGCTTAAAGGAATAGAGTTGGAGGAGAGCTCCTTACCTCATAGTCAGAATCCCTGGACTAGAGCCTAAGTATGGCAGCAGCTTCATGCTTCGGATTTTATTTTCCTTACACATTCTTCATTACGAAGCTTGTGCATGTGAGAAGCTCTTCTAATCCCCTCCAGACAAGTGGATGAATTATGTGTGAAATTATTCCAGTGTCTCTTGTTTCACTATGTCAAGAAGAGCTTGGTGCCAAAACAGTTGGGCTGGTGTTGAGAATATCTCTCCTCTCTCAGCAATGTCTACTTATATTTAGCAGCATGTGTGTTTGGGTTCTATGGCCTCAATCTAGTTGTTAGTCAGATAAATTAAATCCATTGAATCAATCAGAATCTGACAAGTCAATAATTTCAACTAATTCAGTGGGTCTTCTCTGCTGGGACCTAAAATTGGTTTTAGGCGTATGAAATTGAGGGCGCAGGGCTGAAAATCCTTTCCCCTCAGTGCTAGGAAGAAGGTATTGCAGTCTCAGTAACAAATTGTTTTCCTTGTTTCCTTAGATATGCTGGCATCCTGCTAGGGATCACAAATTCATTTGCTACTATCCCAGGAATGGTGGGGCCACTTGTTGCTAAGAGCCTGACTCATAGTGTAAGTCATTCTTGGTTATTAAAAAAAAAGATTGCAATGAGTGCTGTTACTGGTTAGAGATTGCTATTTTTATTAACAAAATGAAAGAAATTGAATTCTCTTTAATTAAATTCATTGATATCTGTGAAATATCTTCAGTCGTGTGTTCTTGTAACAGGGAGGATTTTTTTTGTTCTGAGACTCACTGTGCTGAGCTCAATTTTTATTTTTAAAAAACCCATATGCTCTGGTACATTACTTTGATAGCTTTGCCATAGTAACCCTCCCAAATTCATCAAAACAGCTTCTCAGGCCTCTTCAAGTGAATCACAACAAAATGAGGACAACTTGTTTTTCCTCTTGCTAGAGCAAACAAGCACAAGGACAGAGAAAGAGTGGGGTCATATGAGCCAAGAGTATGAATTAAATACCCTGTGGGACAGCCCCTTGAAGAAAGAAAACCTTGCTGCAAAAAATAGCTGTTTTTTATTACCATTGAGTCATAGCCATCCAGCCTTTTTTGCTGCTATTTTTGTCACATAATGGAGCTTCGAAAGCTTGCAACAAGTGTATTGTGCATTTTGGTTGGCCATTAAAGGCCTCTATCACTGATGGATTTTTGTGTGAATGGACTTTGTGGCCCACTGAAGAAGGAAAAATGGAAGTGACAAATTTCAGCTTACACTTTCCCAAGCAAATCTCAGATTTTCTACACATTCACAGCCATGCTTTGCCACTATAATTATGTAATATTTAATTACAAGTGTTAGTGTTCCACCACTCTTAGCAACTCCACTAAACTGCTGCTGTAATTCTGGAAGTAAAACTTCGGATTACATTTTAAAGTGGTGTTATCTCCTTGGAAAAACTTTAATCATGGTTCGAAAAACATGATTAAAACTTTCACTAAACCCTTGAGTGTAAGTTATATATACCAAAATATGTACCTAAAATTGAATTGTATGTAGAAGAGGTCACACCTAGCTGGAAAAAAAAAGTCAGTTTCCACATTGGCTTCATTTGTTGTTGTTGTTGTTGTTGTTGTTATCCACCTTTGAGATCCATGGTGACCCTGTAGTTGAGTCATCTCCAAAATTCCCTGTCCTCTTCTGCTCAGTTCCTGCAAATTCATACCTATGACCTGTTTTATATAAATAGATAACTGCATTGGCTCTATTTAGATATTACATTCCCAATTCTTCCCCATTTTGATTAATGGAGGACTACTACTACAGAACAGTCCCCTGCTTTGAGAGTATATGTATATCTCTTTCTCAGCCCTTAATCAATTTCTGATTTGCTATGGCATCCTAACATGACTCTCTTTGAAGCTTAACATGACATTCTAACAGGTAAACTGTGGCTTGAACAATCCTTGCCAACCAGGATTTCTTGAGATCCGTGTTCAGTTGTAAGCAACAGGGTCAGGAATGTGACATCTGAATGCATCCATTTGTATTTATTTATCTTTACAGTGTCCTCCTTCTGTTAAGTACAGATGGGACAATCCTATAATGAGTGGGACATGCTCAAGTCCAATGCTAATCATACCCTACATGGAAATCAAGACTACTTGCTAGCTCTTTTTGAACAAGTGAGAAATTACAGTCTGTATAATGAACACATACCAGATTTCAGGAGAAGTTGTGACTGAATTTCCTAATAGAATTGGTGAACTGAGTGAATTAGTCTCTTCTTCCAATAGAGTATAATAATATTGAATTATCAATTAAGGTTTTGTTACAAAACAGTTTTAAGAGAGTAACTGTCTCTTAAAATATTCAGAAGGTGCTTTATATACCCTCCAACAAATGTAAATTATTAGAAGCTACTTTAATAATAATAATAATAATAAT
>CM034701.1:267391601-267412845 GCA_020142125.1 Phrynosoma platyrhinos | reverse complement strand
TTTGATAAGGCCCATAGGGAGGTCACAGGCCTGAACCTGCAGGACCTGAGCAGAGTGGCTGAGGATAGGGGATCTTGCAGATGTCTCATTCACAGTGTTGTCATAAGTCGAAGTTGAGTCAAAGGCAGTTAGCAACAATAACATGTGTGAATGAAAACAAAAAGAGAGCTCCTCTGGATCACACCACAGACCCATCTAGTCTAGCATTCTTTTCTATAGCAGCCAACAAGTTGCGTATGGGAAACTTGTCAGCAGGGTATGATGCCAATAGCACCCTCCGACACCTCCAACAACTGATATACTTTGATTTGACTTTATAAAATGCATCATATATCAGTAGAGGCAAACCCTACTTTTCACTGGAAGTTAGATACTACATGCAAGGAATTAGCCTGTATTTTCAGCATTATGCTTTTTTTATTTATTAAAAAACTGCACGATGACTTCAAACATTTTATTTTCATAAGGGTTACATAAATGTTTAACAACAACAACAACAACAATAATAAAATTTATTTCTATCTCACCCCTCTGCTGAAGCAATTGGGATGGCTTACAAAATTTTGTGGTACCTAAAGTAGTAAATTTTGCTTGGCACCACAGCCGACTTTATCAGATCCATGCATGCATGCAGTCCATGAAAGCTTATGCTAAATAATGTGTTGGTCATTAAGGTGCTGCAAAACTTTTTGTTGGTTTTACTGTAACACAGTACCATGTTCACTCTCCCCTCAAAATTTATACAAGATGGTGGTGAAAATTTTGCATCCCAACCAAGAAGAGAATGACCTAGAGCCATGAAACTTAAATGCAATTCCACATATTTGCCCCGAAGCTTGACATATATGGCATGTCGTTTCTCAAGTTTCTTTAATCCTTCTAAAAATACATGCTGATGTCTAGTCACTGCAATACTACTCTGCTGCTGCTATCATCTCTCAGTCCTTTGAAAATTATTTCCTTTTAAGCTCTTTTTAAGGTTTAGAAACAAGAAATAGATGGAACAAGATCTGGTGAGTATGATGAATGGTCTATGCACTCAGACCTCAGTTTTGGCAAAACACCCATCATCTTGCTAGCCCTGTGAACAAGTGCATTGCCCAGCAAAAAGAGAACACCTTTCCACAGCTTCTCTCGCCATTTTTCCTTCAGTGCCTCTTTAATCAGCACAGTAGGTTATAGTATTATTCTGCATTAACTATTTGATCCATCTGAAGATAGCCAGTCAGCCAAAAGTATCTTCTTTATCCCCAAAAAACTGTAGTCATGACCTTTGACCTTTGATTTCTTCACCCATGGAGAACCCAAGTGCCACCACTGCAAGGACTGTTGTTTGATCTCTGGATCATAGTGATGTAACCATGTTTCATCAACAGTCGTGAGTCGTTCCAAAACTTACCACTAGACTGCTCAAAATGCTGCAAAATCAATTTAAGGGTATCCTGCTATGCAGAATAATTAACCCAATGCATTCCTGGGATATCGCTAGTGTCACAGGGTGCATCTACACTGTAGAAATAATGCAGTGTAACACCACTTTAAGTGTTGTAGCTCTATCTTATGGAATCCTGGGATTTGTAGTTTTACAAGGTATTTATCCTTCTCTGCCAAAGAGTGCTGGTGCCTCACGAAACTACAAACCCCAGGATTCTGTAGGATGGAGCCATCACAGTTAAAGTGATGTCAAACTGCATTTTTTTCCCGACAGTGTAGATGCACCCTCAGCAATTGTTTTAGCTGAGATTTGCCAATCTGCCAAAATCTGGTCATGAACACACTCAACAATTTCAGGAGCTGACCCTGTTGAAGGCCTTCCAGACCTTGCTGCAGCTTCGGTCTCAAAATCTCCACGCTGAAAGTTGGCACACTACTTTTTTCATAATTGAGTATGATGGGCACTTGTCACTCAATGTTTGCACTCATGGATTTCCTTTGAAGTTTTCTTATCCAGGAACAGGAACTTCATAACGGACTGGAGTTTAGCACTTGAAAATTTCACACTTTTTATTGACGTGGTTCTAGCAATGATCTGAAATAACTCAGAAATTAGAGCTATGATTTTGCAAACTGGCAATTTACAATACAAAAGAAACTCTTTCAAGCTACAGTGATAAATTTACACTCAGATTTTTGGGAAGTGGGTCAAGCTGAGAACATTTCAGCATTCCTTGTAAATTGTCTTTAAAAAATGTACATAAAAGGCCAAATTGCTTCACTTAAACCAAATTGTTTGTGTACGTACCTTCAGGCTGCCTGTTGACGTATAGTGACCCCATTAATTTCTTAGGTAAGGAATATTCAGAAGTGGTTTCGCCAGTTCCTTATCCAATATACCTCCTCTAGTTATCAAAGTAGGGCCCTTTATTACAGAGGGGCCAATCTACATTCCTCCTCCAGATTTAATGGAGTTGGCAGGAGAGAAAGAAGACAGGAGGGATGGGGGAGAGCAGAGACAAAAGGGTGAAGTGGGGAGGTGAAAAGCCCTCTACAAAAGTAAAGACTTCTGGCAGGTAGCTAAGGCAGAGAGATGGATGAGTGACTTAGGAGACTTTTTTTTACACAGCCTTCTACCCCAAATTCTGGACTACAGCTCCCATCTACCCCAGCCTGTGGTGACAGGGTTATTTGCGGGCATCTGGAGGGTGACAGGTTGGGGAAGTGTGCTGTAACACTTCACAGCTCTGTCCGCATTAGCAATGATACTGGTTTAATTCAGAGTTTGGATTCTACCCACTAGATGGTATCTATTCGAAAATTTGTCAGGCAGGTGCTGTAGGCTATATTTCAGAAGAAGGAACTGGCAAAACCACCACTGAGTATTCCTTGCCTAAGAAAAGACTCTGAAATTAATCATCAACAGGCAACTTGAAGGTACACACAAACATACAAAATTCTAGATGGCTCTACCTAAACCTTAGTTGTTGTTTTTTAAATTAATAAGCTTGAGCAAAGTTAAGGCCAAATGTGACTAAGTACTGTAAAGAATCCATTTGCAGTTTGTTTTTGGAAATTAGTTATTGGCCTGTTACATCCAAAAAAAAAAAGATCTATTGGAATTACAAATAACAGTACGCTGGGAAAATTTTGCACCACTAATAAAGCCATCTGTGGCAAGAAGCAGGGTCTTTTTGGTGGTGGTCACAGAATTATAGTATGACCACCACCCTGGTTTTAAATTACTTGTGTACCATGTAGGAAATCTCATGGTCATAGGACATCATAGAATGTTGTTGCCTGTTTGCTAAGTCTTAGCTACAGCTTTAGCTTTATTTTGCTTTTCAGTATGGAGCACATGGTTAAATATGGAGCACAGGGAGTCTGCAGACTGCTAGAAATAATGCAAATCGAGTCCACTTTTAGTGCTAGGGAATCATGGGAATTGTATTTTTTTCTGAGACATTGAGCCTTCTCTGTCAGAGAGCTCTGGTGCCACAATAAACTACAGTTCCCATGATTCCCTAGCACTGAGTCAGGGCAATTAAAGTGGACTCAATTTGCACTATTTCTGGCAGTCTGCAAAGTCTCCTCCTTAAGATTACAGTATGTGGTTAGACTGCAGTCCCCAGAATCTCAACTCCCATCAGTCACAGCCAGCACTGAAAGATTTTGCAAACCAGCATCAGAAAGACCAGAGGTTTCTCTCAATTCAGGGGCTTGGAAATTTCATGCATCAGATAGAAGCCCTGTGTCTCTAACAGCTCTGCACAAAAATTTAGAAATTCAGCTGGTGGACCTTTTTTCAGCATGGAGATAAGAGAATGAGGAAAGCTCACCTATTTGTGTGAAGCAACTGTTAAAGTCACAACACCCCTGCATATTGCTATGTGGAATATATCAAATTATATCATCCTCTGAAACGTTCACAGCTGACATTCCAGCTTGGTAGGCAATGACTTGTTTGCATGCCATGATTAATGTAAATGCCCAGAAAGCTGACTCATGTGAAAACCTGAGCCAAGAGGGCCAAAGTCTACTTTAGCAACCTTTGAGAGGACATTTTTAGCTTTTCAAAGTATTAGGGGGGAATCGCTGCTCCTGCTATTATTAATCAAATAAAGTGAAATGAAAGACAAGTTCATACAGGTACTATGATAGTTTCAAAGGCCTCTAGTGCAACCCTATGCATGTTCACTCAGAACTAATCCTGTTGGGTTTAATAGAGTTAATTCCTAGGTACATACATGGTCTAAGACACCATGCTCAAGAAAAAAAATCCTTTTTGGATTACAGCACCCAGAATCCTCCAGCCAGTACAGCCACGGGAGCTTATGAAGTTATAAAGTGTGTCTGGGATCTATATATTTACGTGTAGGTGAGGAGGAGTGTGAGGCTGGTTACAGGATTTAATGTTCCTCAATTTAAAAAAAAAATCCCTTTGCGTAGGAAAAATAATCTTAAAGAAGGAAGAAGATTGTTCTCCCTGAAAATTCTTATTTTCCAAAAGGATAGGGGAAGGATTTTATTGTGTGATCTCCTGCCTCAAACTAGGGGTGTTGGTGCAAAGACAGGAAAGGGGGGGCCAGTACCTTTAATGGTGTGTAGACGAGGGATTTCAACAGGGTTTGCTTATTACCTGGTTGAATGACAAGCAACATCTGCTGAAATTCCCTCTTCTGTTCAACCATTGAAGATACAGGAGCCCTCTCCAGTGTTCAGTCAGGCAACTCTACTACTCTGAAGCAGTATTGATTTGCATTACCACACAGTCTTTTTTCCCTCTGAACTGTCTAAATCAGAATTCATTTCCTTCCAACTGTTACATTTGTAGCCACATCTTTGTGCCATCATGTATTACAGTACTATGTTTCACAAATTGCAGTACCTTTCATAACAATGTGACATTAGAAATCACATGATTTGAAACATTCAAACATTTCCGTAATCAACAGCTAACTACATTCCTTTTTTAAAAAAATTATTTTTAACACAGAATTACATCTTGAACATACAACAAAGACAAACACAAGAAAATAACGCTTATATCACCATAACAATGCCTGTGATAACAAAAACATTACAACAATAATAACACACAATAAAAGGACTTCCTAACCTCTACCTTTTGGATAGTTACTGTCAATATTAATCACTTTTACTACTACTCTACACATATCAATAGTACTCTCTTTATCTTCATTTCCTTATACCGCTTTAAAAATTAATCCTATATCCTATCTATATACACAAGCATGTTCTTAAAGTTCAGTTCTTACTCTTAATTGTTCATCCTTTGTACTGCTAGATGTCCCCAAGTTGACTTAAATATTCTAACATTCCTGACCACTCTTTCTTAAATCTGTCAATCAATCAATTCCTAATCAAATATGTTAACTTGTCGATTTCCATGTAGTTGTACATCCTCTCTCATCCTCTAACAGCTAACTATATTCCAGCAAACATTCTTGTCTAAATTAATCAGTATCTTTCAACTGAAGAAAAGTGCATGTAATTATAGGTGTTATCCTAGGCACAGGAACTTCATGTCAATGGGACATACTATGAGCAAATATACACAGGACCAAACTGTCAATGCAATCCTATGTCTATTCAAAAGGAGCTCCAACTTATTTAAAAGGGATTTACTCCCAATTAAGTAAGTGTAGGATTGCGGCCCGTAAAGCTGCCATTTATCTGCACCTACCTGGCAGTAACTCCCATGAAATTGAAGTATATTTCTGAGTAAATATTTGGAGTGGCTGAAGTTTTACATTAACACTGGGCAGCAAATGTACAGTTATCACCAAGATCAAGGTCATTTTGACACACATACAAGAGGACAAGTGCTACTGAGAATAGCAGTAAATAAAAAGAAAGTTATTCTAGCCTAAGGCCTGAGTTACCAACTGACCAGAAAAATGGCCTGACTTGGTTCTTCTGCTTTAATTGGGATGATTTGCAGAATCAGCAAGTGAAGCCTTTTGCAGTTAATTCAGCAGTATTACCTATAAATGTCTTCCCAACAAAATGTTGACGTTACAGAATCACAGGGCAGCAAACGAGAAAAAAACTTAAGCAAGTGATCTTCTCATTTCCTTAGCTTTGCTTTCTCTTACAAACAAGTTCCTCTGTGTTCAAATGGGGTTTTTAGTCCAAGGTAAATGTCATGTTGATCATCAAACTTGTAAAGGACCAATTATGTAGTAGAAGAGGAAAGTAGGAGAGCACAGCTCTGGGACTTATTTCAGAGTAAATATAATCACCTCATTTGCTAACAACCTTTGATACTACATATATGGCTGCCTCCCACTGAATCCTGGGATTTGCAGTTTAGACTTATCAGCCAGAGAGCATTCAAGAAACTACAAATCCCAGGATTCTATGAGATGCTGCCTAGTAGTTAAAATGGAATTACAGTGGGCCCTTGGTATCCACTGAGGTTTGGTTCAAGGATCCTGGTGGATACCAAAATCCATAGATGTTCAAGTCCCATTAAATACAATGGCATAGTATATTGTGAGGAGTCTTGGATCCCTTTTTGGGAGAAAGGAGGCATAGAAAATAAATAAATAAATAAATAATAGTAAAATATATAAAAGAGAAGAATTATACAAAAGAGATGACAAAATAAAGGACTCATGGAATTAAGAGCCATATGAAAATGAAACCCACATTCTAAAAAGTGAGCTGGAAACTGCAATAAGAGAAATAGTGAAAAACAAATCACCAGGAACAGATGATATTCCAATTAAACTTCTACAATCCACATTGACAGAGTTAACTCTAGTGCTAACCAACATATGTCAACAGATATAGAAAACAAAGTGATTGCCAACAGATTGGAAGTGATCAATATACATACCCATCCACAAAAAGGGAGACACAAGAGACTGCAGCAACTATAGGACCATAGCACTGATCTCCCACACAAGCAAAATCATGTTCAAAACTCTCAGAGATCCAAACGGGGTCCAGGAAAGGAAAAGGCACTAGGAATCACATTGCAACCATATGATGGCTAATGCAGTGCACCAGGGAAAAAGAAAATCACCATGTGCTTTATAGACTATAGCAAAGCCTTTGACTGCACAGATCATGAAAGGCTATGGAATGTCCTTAAATACATGGGAGTGCCAACACATCTGATAGTCCTGATGAGTCTGTACTCAAGACAAGAGGCTACTGTCAGAACAAAAGACAGAGAAACAGAATGGTTCCCAATTGGCAAAGGGGTCAGACAAGGATGTATCCTTTCACCTCATCTGTTCAACTTGTATGCAGAACATATTATAAGAAAAGCAGGCTTGGAAACAGAAGAAGAAGTGAAAATAGGTGGAAGGAATATCAACAATCTAAGATATGCAGATGACACCATAATACTAGCAGAAAACCTCACAGACCTGGAACACCTACTAAGGAAGATGAAAAGAGAAAGTGCAAAGGCAGGCTTAAAGTTGAACATAAAGAAGACAAAAATAATAACCACCGAGGACTTTCACAAGTTCAACCTAGACAATGAAGAAATAAAAATAGGAAAAGAATTCCCATACCTGGGATCAAATATTGATAGAAATGGGGACTGCAGTCAGGAAATCAGAAGAAGACTGAGAATGGGGAGGGTGGCTATGAAAGAACTAGAAAAGATCTTAAAATGCAAAGATATACAACTAAGCACAAAAGTTAGAATCATACAAGCAATCGTATTCCCTGTTATCATAAATGGATGTGAGAGCTGGACAGTCAAGAAAGAAGATAGGAAAAAGATCAACTCATTTGAGATATGGTGCTGGGGAAGAGTGCTGAGGATCCCATGGACAGACAAAAGGACAAACAAGTGGTTCCTAGAGCAGATCAAGCCAGAAAACTTCCTGGAAGCCAAGATGACCAAACTGACTGTCATACTTTGGACACATCATGAGGACTCATTGGAAAAAAACAATAATGCTGGGAAAGGTGGAGGGAAGTAGGAAGAGAGGAAGGCCGCATGCCAGATGGATGGTAGTAAGGGGTTGCAGGAATTAAACTGAGGATCTTGGAGATGTCTCAGCCAAAAGGCGATTGTGTGTTGAGATTGACTCAAGGGCAATTAACAAAATATATAATGGCAAAATCAAGGTTTGCTTTTTGGAATTTATATTTTTTTAAATATATTTTTCAAGTAATGGATGCTTGAATCTGTGGATAAAGAATCCCATGGATACAGAGGGCCAAATGTATTGTGTTATAATTGTGTGATATGAAAGGGTTCTCAGTGCCAAGGTAACTGAAAGACCTGCCATAATCTGCAAAATGAAAGAGGTGATGGCAACACTTTAACCTTTTACTATTGTTTGTGGCAAGAAGAAAGTCACAGCTTTGTAGTTATTACCCTTTCTCTGAGAAAAAAATAAAATGGTAATGCTTTTTTTTTTTTTGCAAGATTTTGCATTTCTAGTTAAAAGCTAACAGTTGAATTTCAACTGGCTTTTGTTAATGCTCCCCATGTTTTACAAATTGCACTTACACAGTAAATGCCACTGAGTTTCAGTTGGAACTTTCTCCCCAGTAATTAATAGAATTGCAGTCATGATGACCTTAATTGTGCACAGTATTATGTTATGCACTGCTGTTCTTTGGTGTGTGTAAACATGTACACACAGAGAGAGAGACACACACACACATATTATAACAAGTTCCTGCACCCCATAATTTCCACTTTCCCACCACATAGGTCAGGGGTAGGCAACCTTTTTGAGCTGGGGGCCGGGTTGCTGTCCCTCAGACAATTGATGGGCCGAAGCACCAAAAATAAATAAACAAATAAATAAATAAATAAATAAAAATTAAAATTAAAAAAGAATTAAAAAATTTAAAAAAAATGCATGCACACTCTCAGCCCCAGAAAAGCCATGGCAAAACCCCTGTGAAGATTTTGCCAAGAAAACCCCAAGAACAAGTAATAACAACAATAATCAATATCATCATGGGGGGGCGGTGGCGGTGGGGGGGCGGCGGCAGTGGGGGGGGCGGCGGCGGCAGGACCGGTTTGGGGCCGGTCCAAAGGCCTTGCTGGGCCGCATCCGGCCCCCGGGCCTTAGGTTGCCTACCCCTGACATAGGTTTAAGGTGATGTGCTCCTATTCTATCATCCTCAAGCATACGCTGCAATGTATTTATGATTGCATCTAAATTTTCATATTGCCATATGAGATTTAATCTTCATAGTGACTGTGGTTACATGGTTTTCGTGTGATTCTCAACTGTTCACTTCCATTTCTGTCTGTCCTAAATATTTTACTGCACCCAGATTAATTAGTTGGATTGCAACTTCAAAGGTCTCTAGGTTGTAAAGAAAGGACTTATTGGATGTAAAGAAAGAGTTCAGGTAATGAGAAATGTTGAAGATATACTCCAGAACAAACTCGAGTTAGCCTTGTCTCATTAATTAGTGTTAGGATAATCTGGACTGGAATCTGGTAGACAAATAGGGTGACCCAGTTCAGCCTTAAGAGCAAGTCAGTGCATGATTCCCCTGTGTTTTGGAATATTAGAGTGACATTAAGTGTGAAAAGTATTTAGATGTTTTATATAAGAAAACTTGAATTCATCTTTTCTGGGTTACAGGAAACTGCATGCTGTGACATTTACTTTTCAGACATTAAATGCTGCTAGTCCTGTTAAGTAGCTCAAATATCGTTTACCAACTGAGAACACTATTCATTCTTATTTCTCATTTGTCAATTTTAATTCTTATTTCTAACATGTCAACTTTGGAGTGGTACCTCCTTGCTCTCAGTGTGACATAGGTCTTGGAGTTTACAGGCTTTGCCCTCTTTCTTACTGAGGTCCAGAAACACACTGCAGAAATAATCCAGTTTGAGACTGCTTTAACTGCCCTGGCTCAATGCTAGGGAATTCTGGGAACTTTAGTTTTGTGAGACATTTAGCCTTCTCTGTCAGTGCCATAATAAACCACAATTTCCAGGATTCCCTAGCACTGAGCCAGGGCTGTTAAAGCAGTCTCAAATTGGACTATTCCTGCAGTGTGCTTTGGACCTGAATCAATTGTTGGTTGAAAAAAAGGTATGGCAATTTCTGTAATTTGCCAGACTGGTTAGATTGGTTGAGAATGGTGGTCAGTTGAAGAAGTTACAAACTTATTTCCCCCTCCTAGATAGTCTTATTTTTACAACATAAAAATAGGCTTTAGAATTTATTTATTTATTTATTTGTTTGTTTATTGTATTTAATCAGTTATCACCATTTCCCCCTGCAATTTACATGCATGTGTACTTTATTTGCATTCAGAGATCCCTGAAATCAATTTGGGGTGTTTTTCTGTATCTTGGGTGGAATCAAGAGTAAAATAGTTCCCACATACTATGTTTAACATGAAGGAAGTCTAATGCTGCTATTTAAATTGGTCAGGAAGTGGTCATTGCTGCACTGGGAACCTTCCCCCTCCATGCAAATATCAGCTTCAGAGCGACAGGATTGTGGCAAAGGCAGAAAAGATGAAATTCTGCTTTTCTACTGAAGTCTGAGTCCTTGTTAGATTCAGCAGTTCTTACGTGTAGTGTTTTTAAAAAAATTAACACAGCATTGAGCAATGCGGTTAACATTTAAAGCAATTAGCCCTTAGAACAAACCACAGGAACTGCTGGAAAGTGGCAGTGATGTGGTAGGACAACGGTAAGATCCTGTGCTCCAGCATAAATCGCTATACTGTTGGAAGGATGCAACATGATGTCAAGGTGAGGCTACATGATCTCTGAAGAAGAGGAAGCAGAAGCAGCAGTATCATTGGAATAAAGAGAGACTTCTATGTGTCAAAATAGTTTAACTGGCTTTGTTGGCTTCTAAGGGGTTATCCAGACATCTTTTTTTTAGTTCAATGATGCATATCATCTCACTTGTGCATTTTGGGTCTGTTATTCACACTATGGTACCACATCTCTGCACATCTCTGCAAATTCAATTGCGCACATGAGCAAGCATTTGAATAAAGATGATGTGAATGCATTCAGAACATATTCAAGGCACGCAGAATTTTATCCCAGGTCTATTTGGGTCTATTTACATTGGTTATTCACACTACCGACTATGTGGATATTTTAAAAAAAATCAGGGTAAAACTAGGTATTGATTATCCTGGATTAAGTGGGTGTTTTGGCGCCCCCGCCCCCCAACTTAATCAAATGCATTCAGGATGCATATGAATGGAGATTCAACCCAGATTCATCCTGGATTATTTTCACTGTCTGAATAACTCCTGAGAGTTTGGGAATGGGGAGACAACACACTCTTGCTCCCTTGCTGTCTGGGCAGCCCTAATGAAGGAGCATTGGGGGAAGTAGCACTAGCAACCCTTTCTTTTCTCTTTTTCTTCCTCCTTAAATTCACATTTGTTCCACAGGCTGTAGGTCAGGGATAGACAACTGCGGGATGTGCTGTGTGCCTTCAAGTAATTTCTGCCTTATGGTGACCCTAAGGCAAACCTGGTTTTGTTCTTGACAAGATTTGTTATGGGGAGTTGCCTTTACCTCCTTCTGAGGCTGAGAGAGTGTAATTTGTCTAAGGTCACCAAGTGGGTTTCTGTAGCCCAGCAGGATTCGATCTGGTCTCCAAAGTCATAATACAGCATTCAAATCATTATATCATGCTGACTCTCAAGTGTCCCTTATTGGAGAGGGATTGATAAAGAAAGTATGATTAAAGATCGTATATTTGATATGTTTTATATGTTAATATATTAAAGGTAATAATTTTTTCTCCTGTTTGATGTTTGAATGCCTTTGCCTGATGAAGAAGTCAGTGGAGCTTCAAAAGCTTTCATTATGTATTTTGTGTATTTTTGGTTGGCCCAATAAAGGTATCACTGTTTTTTTGTGGATTTTGGATGTTATGCTTAATTTAAAGTTGTTACTTTTAGAGCAACTCCATGTAGCTATTCAGAAACTAGCAAGGTATGATTCAATAATTATGATGATGTCGTTGACAGCGAGATGCTTCTTATTCAGATTATTAGGGTGAGGACACAGGGCTTATTTGGAAGGAAGTTCAAATGAAATTAAAGAGATACACTAGCGTGATATTCAAGCAGGACTCTAGAAGACCAGGGTTTGAATTCCCAAACGGATTCTCTGTATGCCTCACTGGAACCAAGGTGGGCAACTGTAACCCTCCAGATGCCCATGGCTAAAATCTCCCATCATCCCCAGCCAGCATAACCAGCTAATGCTAATAGGATCCTTCCCTTTCTATTCCTACATAGGACTGCACTCAAACCTCTAATGATTTTTTTGGGCTATAATTTTATCTCCCAGTAAACCTGTTCAGATTTTAAGACAGTTGATGTCTACACTCCTATAATGAACACCTATGAAGGACAAAGTCTGAATTCAGAGGGACATAGGGCCTTTGCAGACTGCCAGAAATAGTGCAAATTGAGTCCACTTTAAGGGTTAGGGTTAGGGAATCATGGGAACTGTAGTTTATTGTGGCACCAGAGCTCTCTGACAGAGAAGGCTCAATGTCTCAGAAAAAAAAACCAATTCCCATGATTCCCTAGCACTAACCCTAACCCTAAAAGTGGACTCAATTTGCACTATTTCTGGCAGTCCACAAAGGCCCTTACTTCTGAGTACTTGTATGTATGTGTGTTGTTTGCCTTTAAGTCACTTCCAATTTATGGCAACCCTAAGGTGACGCCATCACAGGGTTTTCTCAAAGGGAGTTTGCCATTGCCATCCTTCTCCATCTCCATCTTTAGAGGTTTTTAAACAGAGGCTGGATGGCCATCTGTCGGGGTTGCTATGTGTCTTCCTGCAAGGCTGAAGTGGGTCAGACTGGATGGCCCATGAGGTCTCTTCCAACTCTATGATTCTATGATCCTCTGAGGCTGAGAGACTGTGACTTGCCAAAGTTAACCCAGTAGGTTTACATGGCTGGGCTGGGATTAAAACCCTGGTCTCTGAGTACTTAGGCAGAGGGAAGTTCACTTCTAACTACTGAATATAAGTATCCATGAAAACCTGGAGTAAGCTTCACTGTGTTCCCCAGGACATGGTGTTCATATCCAGTTTATGACCAGGAAAGTATGCATACAGCCCAATGTTTGCAATATTCTTGCAAAAAGTATGATATATAAGAATTATAACATTAGTGATTATCCATACTGCTAAAACTCCAGAGAAATTAATCGAGAAAGTAAAAGCTTGTTCCTAGCATGCTCACGTAGCTGAGTTTAATGAAACTTTACTGTTTTGTGTGCCTTCAAGTTCTTCCTGACTTATGGTGACTCTGTCGCAGGGTTTTCTTGGCAAGATTTGTTCTTCCTCTGAGGCTGAGAGAATGTGACTTGCCCAAGGTCACTCAGTGAGTTTCCATGGCTGAGCAGAGATTTGAAACCTGGTCTCCAGAATTGTGATCCAATGCTCAAACCGCTACACCAAGCTGGCTGTTAGGTCTTTGCAGACTGCCAGAAATAGTGCACATTAAATTGAGGCACTGCCCTGGCTCAGTGCTAGGGAATCATGGGAACTGTAATTTATTGTGGCACCAGAGCTCTCTGACAGAGAAGGCTCAATGTCCCAGAAAAAAAAATACAATTCCCATGATTCCCTAGCACTGAGCCAGGGCAGTGCCTCAATTTAATGTGCACTATTTCTGGCAGTCTGCAAAGGCTCTTAAGTACTTGTGGATAAGACTGCATAAGATATCAGCCTCATTTTGCAGGCGGAGCATATATGATGAGTGAAAGCTGCTTTCTGTAAATCCCATTTTTAAAAAATAATGAATAATAACTTGAATCTGTTACAGCAGGAGCCTTAATTTGCTACAGTTTCAATCTGGGTTCATTCTAGGTTTCTCTAGAGTGCGGGTTTCCCCATGATACCCATTGCTTTGCCATTTCTACTTTTTGGAAAGGTTTTCTCTTCCTCTTCTGAAAAGCGGCTGAAAAACTTAAAACTAATATATGCTAGTATTTTGGCTTTGCATATTTGTCTTTAGCTCCACCCATTGCTGGAATGCAGTTTAGGAGATCTCTGAAACTGAATCCAGCCCTTAGGTCAAAAATACCCTTTATTTAACTTTTTCTGGAAAAGGATTTGATGTATACAGGCAGAGAATTAAAACACTTTAAACTGTATAATAAAGGCAGAATCTTCTGTAACTGTGCCTGCATTTGCGCTGCAGAAATAATCCAGTTTGACACCACTCTAACTGCCATGGCTCAATGCTATGGAATTCTGGGAACTGTAGTTTATTGCAGCACCCAAAATTCAGCCATGGCAGTTAAAGTGGTGTCAAATCGGATTATTTCTGCAATGTGGATGCAGCCCAAGTCAGATTAACACAGATATTGTGGCAGCTGGAAATATTCTGATTTATACTTGGAACAAAATGCATTATTTAAACCCAACACAAACACATGTGTCTATTGTTCTGTTTTATTTATGCTTTGTCAGATGGAAATCCTTCATTCTTATTAATTATCCCATAGTTTGTATAGTTGTTGTCACCTAAAATGGCAACGTCTGTTTAATGTAGCATAAAACCACTACACTAACAAACAATACAGTCTACTCTATCACATCTCATATGTAAGCTCATCTAAAGGGCTTACTCCCAGGTAAGCATGTATTATATGACTGACATTTAGGGGATATCTGTTGGCATTGCAGAAGGATAGAGGGCTAGCCTTACTAAATTTGGCAGCATCCGCACTTGCAGAAATAATCCAGTTTGATACCACTTTAACTGCCATGGCTGAATGCTATGACATGTGGATATTTGTAGCTTTGTGAGACATTTAGCCTTCTCCGTCAGAGAGCTCTGGTGCCACACAACAAACTACAGTTCCCAGAATCCTATAGCACTGAGCCAGGGCAGTTAAAATGGTGTCAAACCAGATTATTTCTGCACTGCAGATGCAGCCACTGTCTTTTTGACATGTGCCCTGTGTAAGCCTGTCAGGTCAGACAGTTTATTCTAAAGTTAGGAAACAATGAGCTATTCTTGCCAAATGGAAAAATCCTTGTGAGCAAGTTGGACATGTTTGTTTAGGTGATCCCTTTCCTCCATGCCATTGTGAATTCTCCTCTGGCAGTGTCAACTTTGCGGTTGTTGTAAGAGGGCTCCCAAATGCAAAAGGCATTTTTGGCAGTTTAGTTCAAGATGTGCAATAAGGACAGGGGTACTGGGGGAACTGGTCAGTCTAATGTGCCTTGCTATGAAATACACTGACTAAGGTCCAAAACATACCGCAGAAATAATCCAGTTTAAATAGAGCTCTCTGACAGAGGCTAAATGTCTCCCAAAACTCCAGTTCCCAGGATTCCCTAGCATCGAGCCAGGGCAGTTAAAGAGATCTCAGACTGGGTTATTTCTGCAGTGTGTTTTGGATTTTAGAAATAAATGTGTGTATGTAATTTGCAATCTGATTAATGTTTGCTTGGTTGGAAGGAAGTCCCGTTTTACTGTATTTTGGAATTGTCTTTCTTCTTACTGTATTTTTTGAATTTTTTCAGTGGTGTAAGAGTTTAAAACTCTTTGTCCCCAAAATGTGGCAGATAAAAAGATTTAAAATTCTTAAATATAAATTTTCCCCTCATCTTTATTAGCTGTAGCAAACGTCTTATGGTCTAACCAGGGAGGAATATGTTCCTCTGATGTATATATTGCCAAAGGGCATGGCAATTCAAAATTAAAACAGCATGCTATGGTACCAGTTGATTCTTTGCAATTCAAGTAGGCCTGGGCTTAACTAACTATAGATTTGTTTATTTTTTAGCCCAAGTGTGTGCATGTGGAGTGGTGAAAAGTCTCTCATTTAGTTCAATAGGTTTTACCCTGAAATAATGCTATGATCCTAGATGTGATGAGTCAATGAGAAACAGAGTACGGTCCAGAACACACTGCAGAAATTGTGAAATATTTAGCTTTGTTAGTCAAAGAGCTCTGGTGCCACAAGAAACTATAATTCCCAGGATTCCCTAGCAATGAGCCAGGGCAGTTAAAGTGGTCTCAAACTGGATTATTTCTGCAGTGTGTTTTGGACCAACACTGAAAAGACTATGGACTCCAGGTCTGCAAAAGATGGTGGTGGCTCCTAAACCAAAATGAGAGGAATAGATTAACACTAATTTAATCCATGTTGATTTCAATGGTCTCAGAACCAATGCAGCCAAATTATGTTTATATCTTTGTACTGAGATATTATTTGAGCAAGCATGGTGTAGTCATTTGACCACAACTCTGGAGACCAGGGTTCGATTCCCAGCTCAGCCATGAAACCCACTGGATGACCTTGGGAATGTCACAGTCTCTCAGCCTCAGAAGGCCATGCAAACCTCCTCTGAATAAATCTTGCCATGGAAACCCCATGATAGGTTTGCTTTGGGATCGCTGTAAATTGGAAATGACTTAAAGGCACACAACAACAACAAATTATTTAGGAAATGAAAGAAAGCCAGAATATTTTGTATTTAAAAGGTAACCTATAATGTGCAATACAGTGAATGTAAGTTTGTAGCTAACATGGTAACATTGAAGCAGACACTAAATAGATGTGTAATGTATGTGTACCGTATAGGCCACTAAAATCCCCCAAAATTGGGATGAGGGTTACACTTTAGATTAAAAAAAAAACTTCTTAAACTGGAGAGAAACTGAAGTAGGAAGCAACATAATCTGTTAGGGGATCTTGTAGCCCTTTTGAGACTAACTGAAAGAAAGAACCTGGTAGTGTGAGCTTTTGTAGCCTTGGGCCTACTTCCTCAGATGCATATCCAGTGAGTCTCAAAGATGCTACAAAGATCCCTTTGCATACTGATTTTCCAGACTAATTGCTATGTCTTTGAATAATCTGTTAGGACTGAAGAAACAAAAAAAAAAAAAAAAAAAAAAAAAAAAAAAAAAAAAGGGGGGGGGACACACACACATAGATTGTTTTAATATGTTCTTTTGATTCAATGTATGTTTTAACTGATTTTAACTCATGCATATTGGTCTGTTGTCGTTACCTGCCTTGATCCATGGTGAGAGGTGGGTAAATAATAATAATAATATAAAATGACATCTTTGGTTTTTTTGCAAAATAATAATAATAAAAAGCAAAGCAGCTTCATTTATATAACGCGCTATGGGATGTCTAAGCGGTTTACAACTGTAAGTAAGCTCATTGCTCCACAACAGCTGGGTACTCATTTTAGTGACCTCAGAAGGATGCAGGCCTGAGTCTAGCCTGAGCCCTGGCTGGTATTGAACTCGCAACCTTGTGGTTTATGAGTGAGTGGCTGCAGTACAGGCACTTAACCACTGCGCCACCAGGGCTCCCATAATATAAATAATATAAAATGTTTTGGGGGTTTTGCAAAATCATTGTGGATTTCATGGGGGGGGGGAGAGTAGATTACAGTATTTTAATAGTACAGTATGTGTCTTGTTTGTTCTTTTAAATCGATGTTTGTTTTAACTGATTTTGTGTTCTTAACTGATGTGTATTTGTTGGTATGTTGTTGATCCATGCCTTGTTCCATGGGGAAGAAAATAATAATAAAGCATCCCTTTTTCCCATTCCACTTAATCCACCATGATTTTGCAAAAAAAAACCTCACATCTTTTTTAATAATTATAATAATAATAAAGCATCCCTCTTTCCCCATTTCACTTAATCCACCATAATTTTGCAAAAAATACATCTTTTTAATAATAATAATAATAATAATAATAATAATAAAGCATTCCCTTTTCCCCATTCTACTTAATCTACCACGATTTTGCAAAAACAAAAGGGAGATAGGAACAAATTAAGAATTATGAATGCAACAGTACAACGGCTTGTGCGGAAAGATAAGGAAAATTACTACAACAACCAATGCAGAGAAATAGAAGACAACAACAAAAAGGGAAGAACAAGAGATCTATTTCACAAGATCCGAGAAATGAAAGGAAAATTCAAACTGAGGACTGGAATGCTCTATGACAATAAAAATAACATAATTCAAGACCAGGAAGAATAAAAAGATGTTGGATGTAATACACAGAAGAATTATACAAAAGAGATGACAAAATGAAGGACATATGGAACAAAAAGCCATATGAAGATGAACCCAAATTCTAAAAAACGAGGTGGAAAATGCAGTAAGGGAAATAGCAAAAAACAAATCATCAGGAACAGCTGATATTCCAATTGAATTTCTACAGTCCACTTTAACAGTCAACTCTAGTGCTAACCAACATATGTCAACAGATATGGAAAACGATGGCAGATTGCAGATTGGAAGCGGTCAATATATGTCCCTATACACAAAAAGGGAGACAGAAGAGATTGCAGCAACTATAGGACCATAGCACTGATCTCCACACAAGCAAAATTATGCTCAAAATTTTGCAACATAGACTTCAACCATACATGGAGAGAGAGATCCCAGAGGTCTAAGCAAGGTTCAGAAAAGGAAGAGGCACTATGGACCACATTGCAAACATAAGGTGGCTAATGGAGTGCAGCAGGGAATTCCAAAAGAAAATCAGCATGTGCTTTATAGACTATAGCAAAGACTTTGATTGCATAGAGCATGAAAGACTATGGAATGCCCTTAAAGACATGGGAGCATCAAAGCAGGAACAAAGTAACAGATGACATGAACTTCTTTTTGAAAAAAGAGGGGGGGGGGAACTCCAAGCTGGCTAATCCAATGAAAGCCATATCAATTCTTTCTTTTTCTTCTTCTACAAACATAATTGCCACTTTTGCAGCAGATAACAGAAGCAGACACATCTTGAATGGATCTTTTTCTTATTTTTCTTTCTTCCTCTTCCTTATTTTACACAGGAATCTGAGGAATCTGCACTCAGGACAAGAGGCTTATGTCAGGACAGAACATGGAGAAACAGAATGGTTCCCAATTGGCAAAGGGCCAGACAAGGCTGCATCCTATCATCCTACTTATTCAACTTATTTGCAGAACATAGTGTAAGGAAAGCAGGCTTGGACACAGAAGGAAGAGGGGTGAAAATAGGAGGAAGGAATATCAACAATCTAAAATATGTTGACGACACCATAATACTAGCAGAAAACCTCACAGACCTGCGACACCAACTAAGGAAGATCAAAGAAGAAAGTGCAAAGGCAGGCTTACTGTTGAACATAAAGAAAACAAAAATAATGACCTTCGAGGACCTTCACAAGTTCAACCTACACAATGAACAAATAGAAATAGTAAAAGAATTCCCATACCTGGGATCAAACATTGATAGAAATGGGGGGCTGCAGTCAGGAAATAAGAAGACTAAGAATGGGGAGGATAGCTATGAAAGAACTAGAAAAGATTCTTAAATGCAAAGATATACAACTCAGCACAAAAGTCAGACTCGTACAAGCCATTGTATCCCCTATTACCATGTATGGATGTGAGAGCTGGACAATTAAGAAATATGATAGGGAAAAAAAATCAATTCATTTGAGATTTGGTGCTGAGGATCCCATGGACAGCCAACAGGACAAACAAATGGGTCCTAGAACAGATCAAGTCAGAGATATTTCTAGAAGCCAAGACTTAGGGCCTAAGCAGACTGCCAGAAATAGTGCATATTAAATTGAGGCGCTGCCCTGGCTCAGTGCTAGGGAATCATGGGAACTGTAATTTATTGTGGCACCAGAGCTCTCTCACAGAGAAGGCTCAATGTCCCAGAAAAAAATACAGTTCCCATGATTCCCTAGCACTGAGCCAGGACAGTGCCTCAATTTAATGTGCACTATTTCTGGCAGTCTGCTTAGGCCTTTAGAGTGACTGTGGTACTTTGGACACATCATGAGAAGGCATGAATCATTGGAAAAGACAATAATGTTAGAAAAGGTGGAGGGAAGTAGAAAAAGAGGAAGGCCAAATGCTAGATGGGTAGACTTTATGAAAGAGACCACGAATATGAGTTTGCAGGAGTTGGGCAGAGCAGCAGAGAAGGGGGGGGGGCTGGAGATGCCCCATCCATACTATCACTGCCATGGTTCGAGACCGACATGAAGGCAGTTAACAACAAAATATTAAAAGGAGGGGGCTAATGAGGGAAGCAGCTGTGTAATGCTTTGGGACGTGTGTGTGGAAAAGACGGTGTGGCTGGTTTTGATAAGGGAGGACAAGAATGACCAGAGTGAAGGGCGGCCGGAGGAGCCGACCGTTTCCTCCGCCTTGAAGCGGGGGATTCTCCACAAACTGAGGGAATGGGGGGAGGCCCCCATTTTGTGAGGGAGGCGGTTGAAGGGGAGGGGCGCGAGCAGGCGGCGCGTGAATGAGGAGGAGGAGGAGGAGGAGTGATCCTCTCGCGAGAGGGAACGCGACTAGGTAAAAAAGAGGCGGCGGCTCTCTCCCTTTCCTCCTTAGAAGCGGCTTTCCAAGCGAAGGGCGAGACAGGGAGGAGAGAGAGAATCTGAAGCGCCGCATGGAACTCTGGGAGGCGTGACGTGTCTCTCTCAGGCCTCCGCCCTCCCGGCTCCAGCTATATAAAGGGCGCCGCTCACCGCTTCGGTCTTTTTCGCTACGGGTTTGCCGCTGCTTCGGGGGTGAGTAGCAGGAGCGGCCGCCACGTGCGCGCGCACGCACGCAAGGCGGGGAGGGAAAGGGGAGGGGGAGGGAGAAGGGCAAGGCCGGCTCCGGTTTTGGGCCTGGGCCAAGGCGGCGGCAGAGGAGAAGGGAAGCGGCCAAATGACCGAGGGCCACGTGCGCCGGGCGCGGACAAAGGCCGCCTTCGACGCCCACGAAGCGAGATGGCGGCGGGGGGGGGAATGGTGATAGTAATGGGGAAGAAGCCGTGTTCGTGCCCTTCGTCCTCCCCCTGCGCGTAACCAGGATTCATATTTCTCCTTTGTGTGTGTGTGTGAATGTATGTATGGGGTATTTTGGTTGGGATCGGGAACCCCTTTTATCTTTGACTGGATGCGGGGAAAGGAGGAATGCGGAGGCTTTCAGGGACACGCGTCTCGCTTTCTCGTGATCGTGGGAATGGCGCCGCCGGGGCAGGTGTCCTGGTATATCGTTCCTCCCTTCTCCCAGGTTTCTTTTCCCTAGGAAAGCATCTGTGTTTTCCCAATTGGGCCCCCGCCCTAGTTAGTTGCGTGGCACCCGGACGGATTCCTATCCCGTTGTATATCTCAATTGTGTGTTTTCCCAGCCTTCCTCTTTCCTAATTAGTTGCGTTTCTCTCGGACGGATTCCTTCCCTTGAACGATTTTTCCCAATTTTGTGTGTGTTTTCCCAGTCGCCACCCTTCCTCGTTACTTCGTATGCGTTCCGCCGCCCGGTCGGATTCCTTTCCCTAAAACGATGTTC
>CM034701.1:267372384-267383692 GCA_020142125.1 Phrynosoma platyrhinos | reverse complement strand
TGAAGTCGCTCGGCCCTTAAAGGGGAAAGGTTGCCTACCCCTGCCTTAAATTAATCACTGTATAAATGGAAAGTACTTCATGGGGAGTGGAAATCTGAGAGGGTGTGCCATTGGGACTTGCTAGTTCACACAAAGGTTAAAGTGGATTTTAAGGGCTCCCTCGCCTCTCCCTCTTCCCAGTTCCTGGACTGCTGCCTGAGGCAGACGCTGTACCTTTAGTACAGTCCTCTTTTGTCAAGTGAAAATAGGTGCCTGCTCTTGTGTCATGAACTGTGAAAGGGTGGTTTACACAGTTCTGTATAGTTGCTTATATAGAAACAAGACCCATTGACTTCAATGAGAAAGCCCCCAGTAGGACAAGGTTTCAAAAATATTGACATCCAACTGGCCTTTCTCACTTGTATTGCATGTTAGATCAGCTTGAAAGCTGAGGCTTGTAGTTTGCATGCTTGGGCATAGGAACTGTTGCCATCTCCTAACAAAGCTTGGCGCAAGTGTTGTAAACAATTTGCATGTTATTCTCCTTCCAAAAAACAAAATAGACTGGGAAAAAAGCAAGTATTAATTCCACATCCTAAGCCAGTGTGGTGTAGTGGTTTGAGCATTGGACTATGACTCTGGAGGACCAGGGTTCAATTCCTACCTCAGCCATGAAACCCACTGGGTGACCATGAGCAAGTCACACTCTCTCAGCCTCAGGGAAAGGCAATGGCAACCCTCCTCTGAACAAATCTTGCCAACTAGACACCTTAGGATTGCCATGAGTTGGAAACGAGGCACAAAAACAGCAAAATTCCACATCCTGGATGGTGCTGGCATTAAATCTGGGGGTCTCTTAGGTCTGCCCTTTGGGAATCTGGAAGGGCTGATGTTTCAACCAGAATCTCCATAGCTGTGCTACTTTGTGAGTAGGGCTGTAGAATGTAACCAATTGCTGGAAGAATCAGATGCCAATTATATTCCTATATGTAAATAACAGTACATAATTTCTGAGCAAAAACTTCAGGAGCTTGTACAGAGAGATTTTGAACTCCAGCTAGATACCATTGTTGTTAACTGCCCTGGAGTCAATCTCAACTCACGGTGAACCTATGGATGAGACATCTCCAAGACCCTCTGTCCCCCACTGCTCTGCCTAATTCCTGCAACCCCTTAATACCTGTGACCTCCTTGATAGAGTCCATCCATCTGGCATGTGGCCTTCCTCTCCTCCACCTTCCCCATTTCCAATGAGTCCTTCCTTCTCAAGATGTGTCCAAAGTCGACAGTCTCAGTTTAGTCATTTTGGTTTCTGGCTTGATCTGCTCTAGGATCCATTTGTTTGTCCTTTTGGCTGTCCATGGGATCCTAAGCACTCTTCTCTAGCACCACATTCTCACCACATTATTTTGCTTGCGTGGGAGATCAGTGCTATGGTCCTATAGTTGCTGCAGTCTCTTGTGTCTCCCTTTTTGTCGATGGGGATGTATATTGATCGCTTCCAGTCATTACCATCTCTAAATGTTGGTGTGGGGGTAAGGAGGGGACAACCTGCTGTTAAAAACAAGTTTAATGCGTCTAGTCTATGACGTGTCTTCTTAACATTTCCCTGTAGACATTTCCTGCCATATATTAGAGCTCAAGGCCTCGATTACATAAACCACTTGGACTTACTTGCCTTGTGGAACTGACTATTCAGACTGCTCTGAGCAAACACTACTCTGTGCAGGACAATCACAGACATCCTTGGTTTCTTGACAGGTTTCCAGACGTTAAGAGGACAAAGATGACTGCTGGAGTCTCTAATTATTGCCTAGGGAAAGCTCAGAGCACTGGTGAGAGAAAGAGGATGGAGTAGTGAAAGGAAATTTGCTCTTGATTTACATGTTACAATTCAGCTCTTGCAGTAGCGGATCCAGTAAATTCAACTTGCTCTCTGCTTCTTAGAAAGCAAATGTTTTAAAGGGCTAAGGGGAGAGAGAGAGAGGAAGATAGGGAAGTAAGTGAGCATGGAGTTTGAAGGAAAAGAAAATATTAGGGGCAGTTTATATTGTATACCAATCTGCTAAGTCAGTGTTTCTCAAAAGTGTTGGTCCGTGGCAGGTTTCCAAGAAAGAAAGAGAAAGAACTGTACCCAATAGGCACAAACACAATGCTGGCCCCTGGCACACTGGAAAAAATAAATAACTGATGGTCCCCCACATCAGAGGAGGGCCTGGGAACCACTGAAGTCCAGTACTTACTAGAAGTGAGTAATCTGCATCCAGCCATACTTTTAGCTGTGAGAACAATACAGCCCAACCCTTTGATGCAGTACTTGCTTATGCAGCGCCATCTTGTGGCTCCTCTTCAGTTTTGCATGACATATTTTCCACTGGCTCAGCAAGACTACTTACTGTTTGGGTTAGGATGATCACATTATTATAATTAGCAATTATGTGGCAGGTTTATTGAACAAGTAGGGAATAGGCTTAGAGTGTGTTGAGCTCTAACTAAACTGTACAACTCCCAGTTTGTTTAAAAGCGTAATTGCTTGTTGTAATCCAGGGGTAGGCAACCTTTTTTGAGCCGGGGGCCAGGTTGCTGTCCCTCAGACAATTGGGGGGGCCGGAGCACCAAAAATAAATAAATATTTTTTTAAAAAATTTAAAAATATACATGCACACTCTCTCAGCCCCAGGAAAGCCATGGCAAAACCCCCATGGAGATTTTGCCAAGAAAACCCCAAGAACAAGTAATAACAACAATAATCAATATCATCATGGTGGGCGGTGGCGGTGGGGGGCGGCTGTAGCAGCAGCGGGGCCGGTCCAAAGGCCGGGGGGCCGCATCCGGCCCCCCGCCCTTAGGTTGCTTACCCCTGTTGTAATCTATTGACCCAAACAGACAGACTCTTGCACCTGCAGAAGTATTTCAAGTGCAGATGTGCCTCTAAAGCCATGTGTTGTTGCTCTTTGTCTTCCCCATGACTGGATGAAGATGAGGGGATACCATGCCCCTATGCAGGGCTGCTGGTTGGTGCTCATATCTAGAACTAGGTGCAAAACACACTGCAGAAATAATCTAGTTTGAGATTGCTTTAACTGCCCTGGCTCAAAGCTAGGGACATCTGGGAACTGTAGTTTTGTGAGACCTTTAGCCTTCTTTGTCTGAGAGCTCTAATGCCACAACAAACTACAATTCCCAGGATTCCCTTGCACTGAGCGAGGGCAGTTAAAGCAGTCTCAAACTGGATTATTTCTGCAGTCTGTTTTGGACCCTAGTCTACTATTTCTTTGGGAGATTTTAAAAATCTATTGCTCATAATAGTTACTATCATCTAGAAAATTCAATCAGATGGTAGGCTAGACATTTAATGCCTTTCCTGGAGCCAACCAAAAGTGGCTTGCCTCTTGAGTAAGCTTCTCCCGTGACCCACAGACTCAGCTTTTCCTACACTGGTGGTAGTACTTGATTTCTGAAACTGAACAAGCACAGAGCCTGGTCCCCCAAACCTTATCTTTGCTGCCCATTAATGTATACCCCACATTGCTCCGAATATAGGACCAAAGGTGGCTCACAGCAGAAAATTAAGCTATAAAGCAATTTAATACCAAAGTTAAAAAAACAACTACCGCAAATGAACAATCCTATTAAAAACACTAATTTTAAACAATTTAAAAACATTTAAACCTCCCAAAAGTGGAGGCAAACTCTATCTACTCAATAGTGTTTGTTAGTACAGTTTATCCTGGCATAGTGGACACACTGAATGGAGAATTATTTAGTCTAAGAAGATAACTTTTGCAAATTCTCTACTGCACAATCTTTGGAACCCTCTCTAGTCTGGCTGCCTCCTAGATTAAGTCTCAACCAATTAAATTATCTGAGCAACTAGTGTTCTCAAGTCCACTGAATGGTATTAAAAATAATTAATCAGTGCAATCCATTATAAGTGGAGCTAACTTTGAAAATGCTTGGGAAAACTTCAGTTGATGCAGAAGAGAAAGGCAAAATCTCTCCCCAGACTGACCTTTTGATCTTTATTCAAAGTGCAGATCCTGACTTTTAAAGCTTTAAGTAGTTTTCTGTTCACTCTATCTTAAGGAGAACTTTCTGCCTTAGGTTCCTGCCCAGTTGTTCAGGCCTTATTTGGACAATTTTAATCTGAGAACCATCACCTGCTATGGTGCAATGGGAAATGGGGGACGGAGGGACAGGGACATGTTGTGATTGTCTATTCTTGCGATATCTGATTGGTATCTTCATTACAAATTCAAGGATATTGACAAACTGGAATGTGTGCACAAAAGGGTAACCAAAATACTTATAGGCCTGGAAACCAAGCTTCATGAGCAATGACCTAGGGAACTGGGTAAGTTTAGCTTGGAGAAAAGACTGAGAGGTGACATGATAGCTCTCTTTAAATATCTGAAGACGTGTCATGTGGAAGATGGATCCAGTTTCTTTTCTGATGCTTCAGAGACTAGAATACAAAACCAACGCCTTTGGATTACAAGATTCCACCTAAATATTTGGCAGAGCAATGCAATAATTGCCTCAGAACGTTAGGCCTCTGTCCCACTGCCATCTCCTTTTATCTTTCATGTCTTACCTAGATTGTCAAATTAACGATTTGGAAACTGCCCTGGAAGCCTTTTTGAGGATATAAATACTCTACATAAAAAAATAATCTTTCAGGAGTGCTTTAGTTGTGTGTTCTTGTAGGGCAAGATTTCTTCAGAGGGCGTTTGCCCTTGCCTTCCTTTGAGGTTGAGACAATGTGACTTGCTCAAGGTCACCCAGTGGGTTTCCAAACCACTACATCATGGTGGCTCAAAAAAGCCAGTGCACTTCTAGATTGTATCAAGTATAGTGTACAGATTAAGGAAAATAATAGTACCACTCTTCAGTTTGGTGCATCACAGTTTAAAGATATTGATGAGTTAGAACATCTCCAGAGGAGGATGACAAAAGTTAGTGAATGTTTGGGAAAGCGAGCCCTGTGAGGAAGAGTTGGGTGATTTGCATATGTTTACTCTGAAGATATGTTTGAAAGATAAAATATCTATCTTCAAGTATCTGTCACAGGGAAAATGGAAAAAGCTTATTTTTGGCTGTTTCACAAAGTAGGACTAAACCAGTGGATTAAAATTACAAGAAAAGAAATTCTAACCAAACAGGAAGAACCTGTTGATGTCTCAACAATAGAACAAACTTATCTTGGACCAATGATAGACTTTCTCACAGAAGGCTGGATTCAAGAGAGGTTAGACAGCCATCTGTCAAGGATGCTTATCTGTGGATCCATTCCACTGGGTTGGACTTAGATGACCTTTTGGATTCCTACCAGCTTTAAAATTCTATAATTCTGCCCAGTTGAAGAATCATTGTTCCTACTTGTGCAGAAAGCATGCAGACCAGCCTGTAGCCAATTTGCTAATCTACTAAGGGATGAATGCCTATATGGCATATACTTGTCAAGAATCTTAAGACTGTCCTGTTGACCCTCTTGTAGAAATTGCATCAGTGTGACACAGATTTATCCAACATAATTATGGTCTTAGGAAAATCAGAGTATGCCTTCCCCTCTTTATTCTAACTTGGGGAGGAAGCAAAGTAGGAAGTTTTGGATAGAGTTTTCCAGATACATATTGAGACTACTTTTCCAGACAGCTGCAACCACAATTAGATTGCTACACTTTATAGATGTTTGTGATAACACAACATATAAGTTGCTGTATGATTTTTCTACATACATTTATTGGATAGCAATTACATACATAAATACATATATAGTATGGAAACCACAGGTTCCAACAACACAAATATTGTGTTCAATGGCTTTTTCTCAAAAAGCATTGCTTGCATCAGCAGCTTGGAACTTTCTCTGTCTGAGCCGATCTCCCTCTGGTAAAGGACCCACATTTCTGGATAAGTCATGTACTCTTTTTGCTCTTTCACAGTTGGTTTTCACAAATTTCAGTAGGTTAACAACAGCAGCTGGTGTCATTCCAGGTATGCGACTCACAGCCCCAATCTAAGAAGAATAAATATGAAGGCGAGAATCAGAACTCATTTTCATTACTTTCACCACCCTCTCCAGTCCTGTAGTTATATTTAAGTGAGAAAACAAAACCATCAGTGGAAACATTCCAGTCATTCTTGCATATAATTCCATTTACTCTATGGCAATAAAGAGGGTAACAAAATGGATTGTTGGTTGGAAGTTATGAACAAAAAATCATCGTACACACCATTCAAATAGCATACGCCTGAAAGCTACATTAATCCTGGCATTTCCAGCAGGACCAAATGTGGATGTGGTTTATTTAGCTTCCAAACCACCATGAAAATTAAAGTTCAAAATACACATACATATTCAGAAGGAGACATCTGACATCTTTTACACTACTATTATCAGTAGTATTACTCCTCAGCATAATGCTTTTTCCTTTTCTATGTATTTAGCAATGCCGGGAAGAGACACACATTTAGGCACCCAATTGTCACTCCGTATCTGATGTCACCAATACAAGGTTTCCAGGTGTGCTAGATCATGTCTGCACATGTCTAATATATCATCCATTACTTCATAACACTTCTCAGCACTTGTGGAGTGTTCTAATCATCTGGATTCCTTACAAGTCCAGGGAGTACGACTGTCCCCATATTTCAGGTGGAGCTCAGCTGAGAGAATAGATTGCTTAAAGCTACCTAACAAGTTCACTAGAATCAAGACTGTCCTGATTTATGGCTCAGTTTCTTAACCTTTATGGTAAAGCCTTAGCCTCTCATAGCCTTAGCTTCTTTTAGCCACAGAGAATTGTATAAGCCAGCCTTTCTCAACCTTTTAACCCAAGAGGAACCACTGAAATAATTTTCATGTCTCAGGGATGCCCTGCATAAAAGCTTCTTCTATACCACTAAAAAACAAACTATAATTCCCAGAGTTCCATAACATGGAGCCATGGCAGAAACTTTTTTCCCCTCAATAACAATCTCTTGCTGAACCCCTAGCGACAACTTAAGGAATCCTAGTTGAGAAACCCTGGTATAAGCGTTCATGCCTTTTCTTGTTCATGTATATAAAAGTATACTGAAAAATTGGAGAACCTTTAGCCATCCTCCAAGACATTTTAGACTATGACATTCACAGTCATTGTGGCTAGACCTTCTGGAAGTTCAAATTTAAATATCTGGAAGGCCTAAAGGTCCCTGTCCTGTTATACATTTTATAACATTAATCAAAACAGAATGTGAGACTGATTCCAATTTTGTCAGACAGCATAACAGGTGAAATCAGAGTAAAAAAGTCTGGCAGACCACCACAATAACATCATTGTCCTCCTACATGTATCTGCAGCCTAAATACCCTAAAGGCACCAGATCCATTCTGATCTTGGAAGCTAAGCAGGGTCTGCCCTGGTTAGTACTTTGATGGGAGATTACAAACTAAGACCGGATGCTGTAGGCTATTTTTTTCAGAGGAAGGAACTGGCAAAGCTACCTCTGGGTATTCCTTGGCTTAGAAAACCCAATGAAATTCATGGGGTCACCATAAGTTTGATAGGTAACTTGAAGGACTATATCAGGGGTAGGCAACCTGTCCCCTTTAAGGCCCGAGGAACTTCAGCTCCCAGAATCCCAGGAGCTATTGGCCAACATGGGACTATTGGCCAACATGGCTGACGCCTCTGGGAGCTGAAGTCCCTCGGCCCTTAAAGGGGAAAGGTTGCCTACCCCTGGACTATATACATATACATATGCATATCTACTTGGGAATAAGTGCCAATGAGCTCAATAAGAATTATTCCCAGGTAAGCAAAGTAACAACACTACAGTGTAAATCTACCTGATGCTGATAAACTTTCCTTGATGTTTTCATTTCCAGAGTTTAAATAAAAATATTGACAGAATCCTGTCTTTTGTTAAATGGTCCCTTTGCTTTTCACTTGGTTCAGAATGGAAATTCTTTTAACTTTTTATGCTTTTTAACTGGTTGAAGAGTGATGTACAAATCAAAACTAGCAACACAGCTGTCCCCATCTCTTCCACGTATCACAATGTTTCTTCCGTTCTGACCTCAGTGCATTTGGAAATTACTAAATACTTTCAAACCACTTGTAAAACCCATTACAAATACAGCATCTATTAAACATTCTGCCCCCTTGAAAACCAGAACATACTGTCTGTGGTCGGTGGGAATCCAATTTCTCTCGTACTTCCTGGGATAGTGATGCATTGATGGCAAAATAATCCAGATCCTCTGGTAGTTGGAGAGCCTCATCTCGACGCACTTCTTCTATTTCTAACCTCTGATTGGACACATGCCATTCGTACATAGCTGGCGATGAGAGTCAAGAGGACAACCGCAGAAGAACCAAACAAAATAAGAATGGGGAAATATTTTAAAGAAAATCCCAAATACACCAAAAATCTAAGACTTGACAAATCTAAGACTTGCTGCATGTATCTTTATATCTTTAGTATACTTGATTATCAGTACTATTTTGTTTTATTCTGCATTGTGTGTGTGTGTATTTTATTGTATTTTAGTATTGTGTTTTAGCATTTTATATTATTGGATTAGTTATGTTTTATTCTGTATCTGTTTGTAAAGCACCATGTACATGGATAGTACTATATGAGTAAACAACAATGTATAACAAAAACAAGAACAACAATAATGTATCAGTGTCAATGGAGAATAATTAAAAAATATATTTTCGAACTATAAACGTTTAAAATAATTGAAACTAAATTAAATCATTAGGTTTACGAGTTGTACAATTAGTGCGAAGATCTACATATAAACATTGGGCATTTATCGTGTCTATACAGCGGCCAAATCTCATATTCCTTATTAATGGTAATGGAGAATAATGTTCATTATCCTGAATGGCAATACTTGCAATAACAATAATGCGTATGGCTGAATTTTCCCTGTGGTCAAAATGGTTTGTCAAAAGGCTAGCCTACATGGTTAAAATACTCCACATTCCAGAACGTGATCCAGCCACATGTGGTTTGCAGGAGTTCTGACTTTTTGTGATGGCGGTGAGGGAGGCAGGCAAAAAATCCATAGAAAAAGGCTTCAGTTTTTACTGGAATATCTCTGCTAAAATGTTCATTATCTGCTTCACATGCATTTGGATACATGTGCATTTTCGGCAGAGGAAGAATGAACAGATGCAAATTTGTACAGCAAAGTGAAAACAACCATCAATGTGAATATGCGAAAATGTGCACCAATCTGCATAGTACACTTACGTGTAGCCTAGCCCTAGGAAAGCCTGGTATTTATAACCAGTGCAGTCCTAGGCAAGTTAACTCAGATGTAAGTCCACTGTGTTGGATGAGCTTAATTCATTAGTAAGTGAGTTTAGAATTGTACACTATCTTGAACTACTCCTACACCAGGGTCTTGGTCTCTCTATTAAGCGAATAGATGGAGCAGGGTTTCACAGAGATCCAGAGTATGCCATAGAACTGGAGGAAATGTCTATTTTGAACTAATTCCCAAATAAACAAGACCTATTAGAAGAATACCTCCTTTCCTGTAACACACAGGTGGGGAAAATATGGCCCCAAAATCTTTTTTTTTTTTTTTTGGCCACTGGGGCCCAAAGTTCCCATTCTTTTTAAGGCTTTATTTGATTCAATTTTTCACTTGAAAGCTGGTCAAAAGACTTCCAGACCGCTCAGATATTTCCCACACTACATTCCAACACTCATACATATGGTTATCTACTCACCTTGGCTTTAGGCAACATTCCTCCCCCAGCCTTGTGATCATAGGTAAAATCAGAGTCACCTCATCTTTATACCCACAAAGTTCTGCATTTCTATCAACATTTTAACACAAAGCTTGCTTACATAGGTTTGTCCCTGGACTTTCCACTCAACCCATGCATCGAAGGAAGTAGGTTCAAGTCTACAAAACCTCATGCTATCAGCTGTTCTCTTCCAATTAGTCTCAAAGGTGCTACAAGATCTCTAGGCACACATATTTGACAGACAGACCTTCCCAATTGCTGAAAATGGAACAGAAGTCCAAAAATGGGACAAAATGCCCTTTGGAAATGATGTACAGGCAACCCTCAACACTCACAGGGGTTAGGGGTACAAGACCCCTGTGAATGCAGAAAAAAATGTGAATAACTCACCACCACCCCATGAGGAAGCCAGTAAAATGGACGGAAGGAGGGAACAGGAACAGGAGCGCACACTCCTCCTCTTCCCCTGCTTGTGTCCCTTTAACTGGCTTCCCGCCCTTTTCCCAGGTGGATGGATGCCTATCTTCCCCAGGCACCCATCCACCTGGGAAAGTGGTTTGGGAGGGAAATGGATTCCCTCCTCCCAAGCCCCTTTCCTGGGTACATGGATGCTCGTCTTCCCCAGGCACCCATCCACCTGGGAAAGGGGTTTGTAGGGGAGCATGGAGCCACCCATCCCAAGCCTCTTTCCCATCTGCCCAGGAAAGGGGCTGGGGGGGAGCATGGATCCATCCCCTCCCCTTTCCCAGCCGGATTGGTGCCTGAGGAAGGTGCTGATCTGGCCGAGAAAGGGACGGGATTGGCATAGACTCCCTTCCTGGCCGCTTCCTCCTGGGTTTTTTCCTCCCAGGGAAAAACCTGGGAGGGAGGAGGAGGTGAAGTGTGCATGGCGGCTTGACCTTGCGAATAATCAAAATTGTGAATGTCAAAGCCGCAAATGCAGAGCGACCACTGTAATATCACTTCCTATGTGCTTGAATGGGACAGTGTGCCCCACAAGGTGGTTATGGGAATAAAACAACAAAACATTTCATTTTAAAATAATTTGTACATTTAATTTAAATTTTAAAAATTAATTTAAAAAAATTAAATTGAAAAATAAATTTTAAAATAAAACAATAGCCTGTCCATCCATGGTGTAACTCCATCATTTAGTGGTTTCCTAGCTACTTTAAAGCTTCTGTTCTAAAAGGGTGAAATGCCTCTCCCAAGATGTAGTTACTAGCAATAAGTACTTTATACTAAAAGATGGCATTTTTGCACCCCACTCATTTTGTATTTGGCTCTGGCTGCCCCTGGAATGTGGCCTCCAATAAGTTTTATGGAACTGAATGTGTACCTTAAGCTGAAAGAGGTTTGTCACTTGTCAGCCTATCTCCAGGACCGCCTCCTCCCCGCACACTCCGATCCTCTGGGAGGAATCTGTTACAGCCAATAAAAACTAGGCTGTCAATGACCTCCCAGAGGACCTCTTCGGCTACCGCTCCCAGATTATGGAACGGCCTACCGGACGAGATCCGTCAGATCACCAACTTAAACAGTTTTAAAACAGATGTGAAGACGGATCTTTT
>CM034701.1:267324114-267344496 GCA_020142125.1 Phrynosoma platyrhinos | reverse complement strand
GGCGCAGGCGCAGGCGGAGGCAGAGGGGCAGCCCTTGCGGCAGGTGCTGGAGCGCCTCAGACTGGCCAAAGAGATGCGCTCCGAGGCCGCCCAGCTGGTCAACCTCCTCCGGGACAGGCTGGTCAAGGCCATCAAGAAGGCCCCCTGCTTCAAGGACATAGACATTCTGGGGACAGGCAGCTACTACGAGAGGGTCAAGGTAAAAGGAGGGAGGGACAATAAACCTTAGGAGGAGTTTCTTAGCAAGGTTTCTTCAGTGGGTTTGCCATTGCCTGCCCCTGAGGCTGAGAGAGTGTGGCTTGCCCAAGGTCAACCAGTACATTCCCATGGCCAAGTGAGTTTCTTCAGAGTGGGTGTGCCATTGCTTTCCTCTGAGGCTGAGAGAGTGTGACTTGCCCAAGGTCAACCAGTAGGTTCCCATGGCCTAGCAGGGATTTGAACCCTGGTCTCCAGATTTGCAGTCCAACACTCAAACCACTATGCCACACTGGTTCCATCTGAGGGGAAGCCATCTACCTCCATCGGGATTGATAAAGCTGGGGTGGAGGAGGGGGACTATCAGGATTATGCCAAGGGATCTGGTAGCACCTTTGAGACTTTTAAAGCCTGCACCTGCGCTGTAGAAATAATCCGGTTTGACAGCGCTTTAACCGCCATGTCTCAATGCTATGGAATTCCAGGATTTGGTTTTGTGAGACATTGAGCCTTCGTTGTTAGAGAGCTCTGGTGTCACAACAAACTAAAGCTCCCAGGATTCCATAGCACTGAGCCAGGGCAGTTAAAGCGGCGTCAGACTAGATTATTTCTGCAATACCAGTGGAGCCCCTTTGTGAGAAAGAAGTATTAGCTTAAGCTTTCAGAGAGGTGGTCTGCTTTGACTTATGGCTATGAACTTATCATAGGGTCCTCTTGGCAAGATTTGTTCACAAGTGGTTTGCAGCTGCCTTCCTGAGGCTGAGAGAGTGTGACTTGCCCAAGGTCACCCAGTGGGTTTCCATAGTTGAGCTGGGACTCAAACCCTGGTCTTCAGAGTCACAGTCCAACATTCAAACCACTGCACTACGCTGCCTCTGCCAAACTTTAGTCTACATTTTTTGCACCGTTAGTCTCAAAAGTGCTATAAGATCCCGTTGCATACTGCTATTCCAGGGTAACAAGGCTATGGATTATCCAGACCACTGCTTCTTAAGGAAGGTGTCGCAGTGGACTGGCAGTGTCTTTTCCCCAGTGTTTTACTGTCTGATACCATATTTGTGTCATTTGCTTATTTTCAGGAAAACTTACTGGCAGCTGATGGCTTGCAGACCACTACCTTGTATAGCATTGATCTACATGACTAACTGGACACAAGAATGCCCCAGCATCACCTGTTTCTAAAATGGAAATGGCTGGCAGGCTCCTGCTAAGTTTGGCATAGTAGATAGCAATTCTGCAACTGATACTTTTCTGTAACTGAAGAATTATATCAGGGAAAGTGCTAAGAAAATGAATTTCTGTCTGTCAGGACTTAAGAAGCCTTGTCTTAATGATAGCTGGCCATTTCACTGTGTAGTAAACCAGCCATGTGCCTCTGCTGCTGTATGTAAAAATCAATTTTTAAAATGCGCCACACCAAACTTCGCTTTTCTAGTGCACAGGTGATGGGTGCCATAAACCTGACTTTCCTAAAACAAGTGGCAAGAAAGTAAGAGGGGCAATAATTTACCAATGGCTACTACACACTTACACAAGCATGTATGCAACGAGGAACGAGATTAGGGATTGAAATACTGGAAAGAAGTAGTTTAAATCATTCATCAATTAAAACATTGTAGTATCATTTGCATGTTTACCTTTCTCCCTTCTACCTGTGGTTGCTTTGAATTTTGTTTGGCCATGTAAATCCACTGGATAACTGTGGGCAAGTCACACTGTCTCATCCTCAGGGGATGGCACTGGCAAACCTCCTCTGAAGAAACTTGCCAGAAAGAACCCATGTTAGGTTAGCCCAGTGGTTCTCAAATAGTGGGGCGGGCCCCCCAGGGGGGGTGCGAGGCTCCATAAAGGGGGGCCCGTTACGGCTGGAGAGAGGGAGATTGTCCCAGCACAGCCCCAGTAGCTCTATCCTGATTGGCCAAACCCGCCCATGTGATCGCACGGGGGGGCGCGAAATGTTTTCTTCTTTCCTAGGGGGGGCGTGACAGAAAATAATGGAGAAACACTGGGTTAGCCTTAGGGTTTCCATAAGTCAGAAACAACTTGAAGGCACACAACAGCAAAACAACGACATATACTGACTGAATGTTAGGGCTAGCCAGTCAGTTTTCTACTTACATTGTGAGTTAGACACAGTTGTAGATCTCTAGCTGATAATACTTTATTTCACAGGTAGAGAACTACATTTTCTCTCTAGTTGGATAATGTCCTGTTAATAGAGTACAGCAGAAGTACTGAAAGAGGAACTGATGCTTTAGGATAACAGGATGCTTTTTATTAACTTAATAGTGCAATACAGGATGCCATGTTTTTCAGGCTTTCAAAGGTGCTTGAACAGAGAATAAAATACATGGCTGCCATTTTCACAGCTGTCTTTTTTGGCCTTCTGTCTGATTTCTGTCCCTGTTTTCTTTCCCATTTTTTATGGAGTGGTTTTAGCATTCTGGAAGATGAGCTGTGTTGGAAGGATAAGGGAATAACTTGTATGATTCTGTTTAAATTCCCAATAGCTTTTGGCACATTTTGCTGGTTCTATCACTATTTCCCCTTGAGGAACCATCATCATTTGTTCATACTATTAAAAAGTAGTCAACTTGACACAGGATAATGTTGTTACGGTTTGAACATTGATGTGGGTTAAAGTTTGTGAAATTCAAGCCCTGGAAAACATACCGTAAATAATGTGCTTATAAAGCACACAAAAAGCTCTGTTTAATACAGGATATGTGTCTGTTACTGAAAGCATAGACATAGGCCAGTTCTGGCAGAACAATCAATATAACTATCAAGATAATACACTGATATAAACACAGTTTGTTGTTGTTGTTGAGTGCCTTCAAGGCATTTCTGGCTTATGGAGACCATAAGGCAAACCAAAGTGATCTTTTCTGGACAAGATTTGTTCAGAGGAGGTTTTGCCTTTACCTTCATCTGAGGCTGAAAGAGTGTGACTTGGTCAAGGTCACCATGGCCAAATAGGGATTTGAACCCTAGTTTGCAGAGTTGTAGTCCAGCACTCAAACCACTACACCACACTGTCTCTAGGTAGAAACACTGTCACACTGTACTGTATTCTTAACTTTATTGTTGTATTTTTCAGATGCCTTTGTGTCCCACTGTCTTTGTTTTGGAAAGATATGACATAACCCTATTTTTGTTTGTCTGGCTTACAGATATGTAGACCAAATGAATTTGATATTATGCTTAAAGTTCCAAAAGTCAGAGTTGAGCTGGAACCCTGCAAAGCTGGTGCTTCCTCTGGTGCTTTTTATTATGTAAAGCTGAAAAGAGATTGTGCCAATAAGGAACTAAAGGAGTTTTGTGATGATGATGAACGACTTTCATCTTCCAACATGCTTTTAAAACTAAGGAGCATTATTATAGAGGAGGTAAAGAAAATGAAAGGTAAATACAAACTACTCATTACGTAAAATTATCTCCAAAATGAGATTTTTCCAAAATGCTAGACACATAAAAGGAAACTGTCCAGTTCCACTGAAATCAGTAGAACCTGAGCAGAAGTAATTATGTTACTTTTCTGGAAAATTTGGAACTAGAAAAAAGTTTTTCTGCTTTAAATTAGTAATTAATGTTGCATAGATGTATATTTACTAAACAAACGAGAAAAAAATTATGGTATTTGCTGAATATCCAAAAAATTGTACTATGAGAAAACAAAGAAAAACAATAATATGCATTGTGCAAGTGAAACATTTTGTTCAAACAAATTAGATACTTTAGAGCAGGGGTAGGCAACCTAAGGCCCAGGGGCCGGATGTGGCCCCACGAGGCCTTTGGACCGGCCCAGGCCGGTCCTGCCACTGCCGCCACCATCCGCCATGATGATATTGATTACTGTTGTTATTAATTGTTCTTGGGGTTTTCTTGGCAAAATCTCCACAGGGGTTTTGCCATGGCTTTTCTGGGGTTGAGAGAGTGTGCATGCATATTTTTTTTAATTTTTAAAATTTTTTATTATTTATTTATTTATTTGTTTGTTTGTTTGTGATGCTTCGGCCCCCCCAATTGTCTGAGGGACAGCAACCCGGCCCCCGGCTCAAAAAGGTTGCTTACCCGTGCTTTAGAGATTTATTTTTATTGTAAAACTAAATATCCAAAGACACATTATCCCAATAGTGTATACTTCCCTTACATAACTTAAATTTTAAGGCTCAAATTCAATTTTTAGTCTCAAGTAGTTCCCAACTAGTTCAATTAAAGTGATGGACTTTACATGATGTTTGATTTGATTCAATGAGTTTATTCTAGTTAGGGCTAACAATTGTATTTAAACCTAAAGAAATGAAGGCACTAAATACTGCTAATGTAGTAACTTCAGTATGTCTGAAGAGCTCTACGTATAAATATATATGCTTTCTAGGGGTTGAAAAAAACATTAATTATAACTTTGACTTGATTAATATTTTGTACGTCTTGGTCACCTAGTATGACTTTATTTTCAGGCTGTATCACACTTTACCAAAATCAGTGGTTTGCCTTACTGATTTTGTCTATAGAATCTATGTCTTAATTTTGCGCAGGGGGGGGATTTGCAGGACAAGATGTTTCATGGAGATTGTGTGCTTGTCATAGTGGCAGTAGTGGCTTCCTGCAGGTTTTTCATGTAGGCAATATTGAGGCGGCATCCACACTGCAGAAATAACAGTTTGACACCACTTTAACTGCCATGGCTCAATGCTATGGAATTCTGGGCTTTGTAGTTGTGGCACCAGAGCTCTGACAGGTTACATATCTCACAAAACTGCAAATCCCAGAATTCTATAGCAGCCTGAGAAAACCTTTCTGACTGTAACTCCCTTAGAATACAGTGAGGCTTATTACTAAGTAGACACATGTAAGACTACACTGTTAATTTTCCTTTTTTTTTTTCATTGCTGGCTGTGCTAGTGGCAACTAACAGAGAATTGCTTTGGCTACCACCATTCTTTCTTCCTTACATGAAGGCCCCAGCCACATCTGGTCCCTGGATCACAGAGTTCGTGTGCCTCTTAGAGAACAAAAATACATCTGTGCAAATAAAAATTAAAACTTGTTCTAAGGGAGAGCAGACCTCTTGCTATCCATTTTAGTGCCATAGAACAAAATCCATAAGGCAAATAAGGTGGGGCCATGTTTGCTGATGACACCAATTTACGTAGGTTTCTTAAAAACAGATTGTAAAGAACTCCAAAGGAATCTCTCTAAACTTGGGAGAATGGGCCTTAAAATGGCCAATGTGATTCTCTATAAGGAAGTATAAAGTTGTGGCAAAAAATCCTGACTTCACATAAACACTAAAGGGATCTGAGATAGCAGGGACTGACCAAGAAAGGTATCTCAGAGCTGTGGTAAATAAAATTATATGTTGAGTGTAATTAGAAAATTAAACAAAAACTACCGAACTGCTTTATATAAATCAATAGCATGAGCACACTTGGGCATTCTATGCTGAGTTCTGCTCTCTGCACCTGAAAAGGAGTTGTGGTGCTGGAAAAGGTGGAGAAAATGATAAAAAGAACTATCAAGGGTCTGGAACAACCTTCCAGTGAGAAAAGGTAATAGCATTTGGGCTCCTTGTCATAGAGGGGAGGGAAAATAAGGGGAATCTGTGTAAAATTGTGCGTGATGTAGAGAAAGTAGATAAGGATAAGTTTTCCCTCTTACATAATACAGTGGGCCCTCCACATTTGCTGGGGTGGAAAGTGGAAAAACCAAGAGTGGAAAAACTGCAAATAAAAACCCACTGGTTTTTAACCTAAGAACACTCTCTAAGAATCTCTATGTCCTCCATCACAATTCTGTGGTCAACACCCACCAGACATTGACCATAGAATTGTGCTGGAGGACCTACAAATGCTTAGAGAATTTTTTTTCTCTAGAAATCTCTAGGTGCTCGAATGTGACTCTGTGGCCAACTTTTGCCAGAAGTTGCATTGGAGGACGTAGAGAGTTCTAAAGAGAACACTTTATAGGCATTTGTAGGTCCTCTAGTACAATTCTTTGGTCAACTTCCAAATGATGTTGATTGCAATGAGGACCTAGAGATGTTCTCTCACGTAAAAAAAACCATATATATAGTGTTTTCAGTTTCACGGGGTTATGCATCCCTAATCCCAGCAAATATGGAGGGCCCACTGTATATTCCTTCTAGTATGAAAGGCAGTATGCTTCTGACTACCATTTATTTGGGATACATGAATCTGTGGGTGCTAATATGCTCTTGCTTGTTAGCTTCTAATTGGCAACTGGTTGGCCAGTCTATATACAGAATGCTAGACTAGAATGGCCTTTGGTTTAATACAGGTTTTTTTTTTACCATGCTCACTTTGCAATCAAATTTTCTGTTCCAGGAGAAAGAACAAAATGGTTTTACTATCACTATTATATTGCCCCTTTCAAGACGTGCTAATCACTGGTATGGCTATGTTCCATGAGTAAATTCCATATGCATAAAGCTTGTATTGACACTAGCTTATATTATCTTTCTGAATTGACTTTGCATTTTGTTCAAGTTTTGAAGAAACAACCAGTAGAAACTATAATATATGTAATTAGGTGGATTTTTTTAAAATGGTAGTTTTATTTTCCTCTTCCTTTCCTCTTTTTCCTTTTTTGCTACTAACAGATATGGATGTTTCTGTAGAGAGAAAGAGGCCTGGATGTCCAGCAGTAACCCTTCTCATTGGAAGGCCTCCCTCTGTTATATCAGTAGATATCATTCTTGGTTTGGAATTTCATCATTCGAAGTGGTTTGCCGGTACGAAGAATGGCCTGGGCATTGAAAAGTGGCTAGGAACAAAAGTAAAGAAATCTTTGCGCTTTGAACCACTGTATCTCGTGCCCAAAAATGTTAAAGATGGGCAGCACTTTATAGGTACTTAAAATAAATCCCATTATCTTTGATGTTATCTGGTTCAGTATATACACGTACACAAGGACAAAGGATTTCAGTTTTAAATCACAGCCAGTCTGCTCTGCAGGATGGTTATGCAGAGTCAGGGAAAGCAGGGGCAGAATCAGAGGAAGCCAAATACTGTGCCAGATTTTTCAGCTTGTAATGTTAGAATAACTGAAGAGATTACTGTTAACAGATCATTCCTGCTGCTAAATGTAACAGTTAAAAACATCTAGAGTCTTGTATTCTACTCCTTGTGAAAGAAATGTGTAAAACATTAAGGGTAGAAATTAGCTTAACATCAGTCTTGATAGTGAGACTGACCAATACTAGCAAAAATTGCATTGTGGGAGCTATAGCCATCCTAGATTTATTGTACAAGAGGGAAAAATGCAGAACTGGGCTATACAACTTAATTCACATCCTTGTTCAATGTATCTGTGGAAGATTGAAGACATGAGGGCAGTAGAAGGGTAGCACTTGTGTCTTTCCACTGATGAAAGTGTGCTCTTTTGAGTTTGTTTACACAATGGTTTTGAAGCAGGACTGGGTGATTTCCTAGGGTGGGAGGCAGTTTTGGGGAAGCCACTGCAACTGCTAATACTGCCACAAAGTCTTAGCAAGTCTGCTGGAAAACACTGGTGTCAGGGAGTGTGTGCCTTTTCCTCTAAAAGAATCCCATTCCTGACAACCTATTTTGAGGTGGGGATTGTCTGGAAAATAATATACACACTATGCTGTGAAAGAGTGACCTTCCCCAGAGTCATGTTTTGTAGGAGAACTGCTGGGATTTTGGTGGTGAGGATCCAGAGTTGGTGATGGAAAAATGGCTGGGGTTGGTGGTGCATGGGCTACAACTGTTTTAAAGGATTGGATAATCTAGCACTCATCAGCTGTTTTAACACCTTTTGTCAAATATTTAAAAATAAAATACTTTTAATAAGGTCTATGTGACAGGCAGGGACAGTCCCTTATTCCTCCTTAGACTGGCTCAGTCTTGCCTTAATAAAGAACCCTGCTCCTGTCCTTTCCTCAGCATTATCTCATACCTACCCTCACCAGACACCCCCTTTGTGTCAGAGCTCCAGGAAGTCAGTGCTTACCCCAGTGTTAAAATAGGTTGGTGTAGTCGGTAGTGTGTTTCTGAACAATATACCACACAGATAGTCGTAGTGATCATATGAAAACAGATTGTAACTCTTATTGTAGTAACAAGTTTAAGATTTATTAATCAAGTTCTAACTCAATAACCTTTTAGTTATATCAGGTGTGAGGTTACTAGCAGATTATATAACAAATAGTTCTCCTTCTGCTTCCTCTGAGTCTTTTATCACATTACAGCGCACGACTCCAGCACATCACTTCTGAAGGTGCTGGTTTGGATCTCACTAAAAACCTATTTCTGAGGTCCCTTCTCTGCCAATTCCCATCCCCCTCTAAACTGATAGGGTTTTTTTCCCTATTCTGAGGTACTACTCTTCCCATATGCTTCCAGTGATAGGTTGGATAGGTCTCTGACACAGTCGGAAATCAATTTTTAATAGCGTTTTTTTTAAAACCTAGATACTTGGCGACTCTCTTTCTCAAAAATTGAGAAGATAATTCTTCATAATCATGGTCAAACAAAGACATGTTGTGAAATCGAGGGAGTGAAATGCTGCAGGTTAGTATCTAACCATTGTTATCCCCAGGAACAAATAACCATCTAGCCTGTTTCAGCTTGTCCTCTCCACACATTGCCAAGAAATAGAAGTAACCAAGATGAAAGAGGCCAAAGGAATATGTGGGAAAATGCACATCCCAAAGGAGTTTAGAAAAGATTATTGTGTATGACAAAATGGGAAATATTTGGACCAAGAGTATGAAATACACAGTATCACAGAACCTAAGAAAGGACTGGTACAAAATGTATTATCAATGGTACCTAAGCCCTGATAAATTAGCAAAAATATACAGGAAAACAGAAAATAGAAGTTGGAAATGTGAGAAGACCCCAGAGACTTTCTTTCATTGTTGGTGGACCTGCAAATACACTAAGAAATATTGGAAAATGATTAATGATTTAATTAGTGAAATAGTGAACAGAAAATTAGAATTAAAACTGGAAAGCTATTTACTTGGGATGTTTGAAGATGAACTTGAGAAAAAGTTTGGGAAAATTTTGTTTTATTTGGTTACAATTGCTAGGGTCACTTTTGCACAGAAATGGAAGAAAAAAGAAATCCCAAATGAAGAGGACTGGATATGGTAATTATATGATATAATCAAAATAGACAAAGTAACATATTTATTAAGGGACAACTCCCTAGAAAAATTCAATGAAGAATGGGGGAAAGTTATTCACTTTATAAGAGAACAATAGGGAGATACAGTGACTGTAATGGGCTGTACAGACCGCCATAAAGAGCTGGCCTGGGGCAGAGTGGGTGTGTGGCAACTGTACGCCTGCTGCCCCGACTCTGCCCTCACGCCGGCTTCACACCGTGTGCCCCACCTCATGGCAGGAGGTGTCAGGGTGCTACACCCTGTGCCAAAGGAGTGCAGAAAAGCCGCCGCAGCAGTGGCAAGGGCAACCTTTCTGCAGCACAAAAAAAGAACTGCTTTTTGCGCCGTGGAACTGCTGGGTTGAGGGTGTGGTATGTGGTTGCCGCGTCCCCAACCCAGTGTTTCCAGGAGTGGCACGGAGCCACTTTTTAGGGGAGGTCTGTCAAGCTCCTAAGTTGGGCATAGAGATAAATAGAGAATAGATGGATAGGAAGTATGTTGGTAAGAATAGGTGTTCATGCTACAAAACTATAACTATTTTAGACATGGTTAAGTGTGTGTGTATATGTGTATGTGTATATATATATATATATATATATATATATATATATATATATATATATATATATATATATATATGGTTTACTTAGTGGTATTCTTTACCCCTCAGAGGGGGTTTGCCCTTGTCATCGTCTGAGGGTGAGAGAGTGTGACTTGCCCAAGGACACCCAGGGGCTTTCCATGGTCCTGTTCCTCACCCCAGGGTCCCCACTAGAGCATTAGCATCTCTTACTTATCTGCAGCTCTCTCTCTAGTTGGGCTGAATGGAAAAGCACCTCCTCCTCTAGGCCTGGCCAATGGGGACAGAGGAGCTAGAAGCCTGCCCCCTGGCTGCAGCCTCTCTCCCTCATAAGCATGGCTTCTGCCATGAGACAGAGAGGCAAGAACTGGGAGAGTCCGGGACATTAGTGTAAAGGTGGGACAGGACATTCCCAAAGGCAAAGAAAATGTGAATGTCCTGGCAGAATCCGTGAAATGGTAACCCTACCTGTCTGTCAGTCTGACAAGGCAGGAGTCAGTGTTCTTGGTCCATTAGACCCATTCCCTTCTCAGTCAGCTTTCGATCTGATGTGGTTTTGGCCTCTGGTTTACTCAGGGATAAAATGCAAAGAGAAATAGGAAAGAACTAGAATTAGGAATGGAGAAAAACCCAAGGTGGGAGGGAGAGAGTGTGCTATAGACAGAAAAAAGTTTCAACAGAAAATAAGAATAAGGAAGAAGCCATCCCACTGATAGCTGAGCAGTAGTTTAGGGGATCTTAAAAACCTAAAACTAATGGCTCCCAGATCACTGCTGCACAGTGTTGAGGATGCACAGAGAATGAGTTTACGTTACTGGATTTTTCAAACCTTCAGTGACAGAAGGTGGAGGAAATTATCGTATATACTTGTCTATAAATTGAAAAATGTATGCCAAAAATGCTACCAAAAATCACGGGTCAACTTATATACGGGTCAATATGGTAATGATGCTCAGAAAAACAGACTCTGATTCTTTTGGATTCCTTTGCCACCCAGGGGAAAGCAGAGGTTGTCCTCAAAGAAGTGCCGACCACCCCCCTCCCTGTTGTGGAAGGGAAATTTCAAAGAGCCACAGTGGGAGGGAGTGGGGATTGATTGGCACTTTCTTTTGTCCAGGGAGACTGTCCTGTAAAAGAAATGTTGCCCTCCCAAACCACTCTCCTTGCCTTGCCAGTGAAAAAGTTGCATGAGGGCAAAGAAAAGCTGTCCCCGTGTGTCCCTTTGCCTGTCCATTTGGGCTTTGTAGCATAAGGAGCCAATATTACGTGTTTTTTCCCCTTTAAAAAGAGAGTAAATGAACAGACCTCCACTTCCCCTTTTCCTAAGATAGCCTCTCTTTGGCTGGAAAACTAAAAGGAGATGGGAGAGCTCTATTTAGCAGAAACTTCATACTCTCTGGAGAGCCCAAACTGAAAGAGAGGGGCAAAGGGAGCCTCTCTTTAACTCTTTCTTCTTCAAAATAGACAAAGAAGCAAACAAATATGAGCAGCTCCCTGAGTTAGAGAGCCCAAACAGATAGGCAAAAGGGGTAGAAGAGGGGGAAGGGGAAGAGAGAGGGAGCAGTGGGGAATGCGGCAGAAGAGATGGCTCTTTGGTGCTTGCCCTCATGGAGCACCAAGAGCCAAGGAGTTAAAGGGGTGGCTTGGCGGTGGGAGCAGCCACTCAAAGGAGCGCCAAGAGGCAAGTGGAGCAGAGGGGCAGTGACCACACCCTTGACTTATCCACGGGTCATATTAAAATCCATAATTTTGGCCCCAAACCTGACTTCGACTTATACATGAGATTAACTTATAGCTGAGTATATATGGTAAAGTGCAGGTTTGCCATAAAATCAGGGACAACACTGAGTGGAGGCAAGGCATACAGAGGCAGGGAGTTCTAAACAGAGACTTAAAAAGAAGAAAAATGTTTGTTAAAAATAGAGTTTTATAAACACTGGGATTGATTGAATTATCAGAATTCTCTGTGCCATGGTGCAGCAGTAAAGGAAGATAGGGTAGCATTAGTAAATAGGAAGCAGGTAACTGGCCATGGAGTTACCAATGCTTGAGATGTGCAAAGAGTTAATTGAATTGGAATGGGAGACTCCTTTGAATACTAGATTTTAGGGTACAATCAGAAGTTGTACGTATTTAAGGAAAAAGACATAGCACTTTTTAAAGCCCCATTTGTGGATGGGCCAACAGCAGCTCTTATTTTTGGAGTGATTGTTGCACGTGAAGGGGATGAACTGTTTAAGGAATCAGATGAGAGGAGAGCTGATTCAGTATTTTTAAAAGGTTCACAAGGCATCGGCACTGGCCATAAGAACATTGGTGGATGCCTTGATGTCTTCACAAGCTGCATTCTTGTGGATTAAATAAATTTTAGCTCAAGATTTGAGCGAGTATATATTGCAGGGGTAGGCAACCTTTTTGAGCTGGGGGCCGGGTTGCTGCCCCTCAGACAATTGGAGGGCCAAAGCACCAAAAATAAATAAATAAATAAATAAATAAATAAATAAATATTTTTAAAAAATATGCATGCACACTCAGCCCCAGAAAAGCCATGGCAAAACCCCTGTGGAGATTTTGCCAAGAAAAACCCAAGAACAAGTAATAACAACAACAATCAATATCATCATGGTGGCGGCAGCGGCAGGACCGGCTTAGGGCCGGTCCAAAGGCCTCGGTGGGCCGCATCCGGCCCCCGGGCCTTAGGTTGCCTACCCCTGATATATTGCATAAGACATTTGGTAGAGTTTTTGAATTTGTGGCTGACACTGGTCATGACTCTTTGGAATTTGCTGCATGTAGTATTAATGCAATATCAGTGAGTAGAGGTCTTTGTTGTTATACCATTAGGAGGTGCACCAAAACTCCAGATGAGGGCTGATCAAGGGGTTGTGGGAATTCAACAGCCTGAGAGTAGTCACTGAGAAGGCTCTTTCTTGAGTCCTCAACTAAATATGTCTGTAACATATTTAGTGGGACTGAGAGAAAGCCATTCTGCAAAGGTCTTAAAACTTGGACAGGCTCATATAGGGAGATAATGGCTGGTATCCTGTTAATGAGCTACAAAGTAAGTTAAACTCAGGTCTAACTCACATTTTGGTCGTTGCTTAGGTTAGAATTATCTATCAGATCAAACTCCTCCTAAACACATCTTTTAAGTGCTGCAGCCTCTCAGCAAGGCCATTTACTGGCCAGTGGAAAGCAAGGAGAGCAGCGGTGAAGCAGTGCTCAGTTATGGTCCTACACTGGATACACAGTAATTACATAATTCTCTCAGTCCTTTGGAGGACTGTTGGGAGGTCCTACAGGATGCCTGTTGCTTTGCATCCAGCTACAGGAATGTGGTTGGGCACTACTGCACTGCTGCCCCCAAATGGCTGTGTTGTGGGGGGGGGGGGGGAACCTACCAAAGCTCAAAACATGGCTGTGAGGGAGAGATGTGTCATAGGTGTGCCTGTGTAGAACTTCACCTTTCATTTCTCAATCCAGGTTCTCGGACATGGTCTTTCAGATAGTTCTTGTGGCTGGGTAGCTTGATCAAAAGGCAGCCTAATGCGTTGTCACTATGAAAAAGAAAATTAAAAAAAATCCATGCTGAGAATCATTGGGCAAGGAGATGGAAAATAAAACTGCCCATCTCATAATACCTTTGAAATCTGTATTTGATATGCTATGCAGAGTTCTGATCATCACACTTCAAAAAGCATTTTGGAAAGCTAGAGAACATACCGAAAGGAACCGCCCTAATGATTACAACAATGGCAACCTTTTCATCTAGAAAAAAAGAAAAGCAAAGGCCATAATAGAGGTTCAAAATTATGCGTGATTTGAAAAAAATTGTTAGAACGAAATTTTTCTCCTTCTCACAGTATTAGAATCTTAGGTTGTCCATTGAAGTGGAATGGTGGAAGGTTCAGAACAGATAAATGGAAGTACTTCAGATAGAACAGTGAAACTGGAATTCAGTCTCACACATGATGTAATGATGGCTGTTAATTTTGACAGCCTTAATGGTTTAACAGAGGATAAAGCTATCAGTGATGGCTGTGTTAACTCAGTTTGCTGGGGAAATATGACCAGGACAGTGCTATTGTGGTCACATGACTCACTTATCTACCAGGTTGCCCTGATGTGGGAAGATACTGCTGCATTAGATAATTTTTTGGTCTAATCCAGCAGGATTCCTTCTCAGTATTCTTCTGTTCTTGTTTTCTTAATAGTAGTAATGTGAAGGAGGCAAGTATTGTTCTCACAATGAAGGGGTGGGTCAGGGGGTGAGAGCATAACTTAAAGACAAGGTACACTTAGTTTATGGCTGAGTTGGGCTACTGTAATAGGGTATTATTAACTAAAACTATAACACTGTATCCATATTTATACATAACAGTGCCAGAACTGTTCATTTACCTTTTTGCTCTGTATAAGCAGATAATTACCTCCTCTTTTTGTGTGACTTGTTAAAACAAACCAGAAATGTAAAGCTTTACATGGTGACTAAGCAAAAGTTCCTGATATATTTTTTCCGTATAAGCCAGGAATAAATCATTGTTTTTTTTTAATGAGTCCTATTTTGTTGATGAATAAACCCAGGCTTCTGGATTTGGATCACCTAGAACTTTCCATTTCTGGTTTGTTACCTGCTTGCGTGAAGTGGAAGATAATAAATTATGTATAGTAGCATACTGTATTCATAGTAAGCAAAAAATTATGGATAAGTCAATAATTCTGGCTTGTTGTGCAGCTATTTTACTTCAAGTGCACCTCCTGGCTTATGCAATGCTCAGGTGAAGGCAGCCATTCTGCTCAGCAGATAATCAACCCTGAATTCAGTGGTATACACAGTGGGACCTTGCCATCTGCAGACTTGTCATCCGTGAATTTGTGGACAGCAAGCCAAATTGTCCTAAATGGTGACACGTGCATGTGCCTGCATGCATGGTGAGCCATTAAAAGCAACAGGACTCAAGGTCCTGTATTTTTTCACATCCGTGGGTGGTGGTGGTGGTGTACGAAGGTCTGACTGTACTTCATAATAGATAGATACAGACCTGCAGCGCTCATGTCTCTGTTAAATTCCCAGCAGGGTATATTAGAAATGACGTTTCACTATACTTTCATTATTCCCAAACAGGAAAGACTGTCTTAAGCTTCTGAAGTATTTGTTGGAGCAGCTTAAAACGAAACATGAAAACAGAAATCAGTTTAACAAATTCTGTTCTTATCAAGTTAAAACTGCCTTTTTCCATGCATGTGTCATGTGGCCCAAAGATGATGACTGGCTACCTACAAACCTTGATGAATGTTTCATGAGATTGTTGAATTATTTTCTCAATTGTCTCAGAGATGCCAAGCTACCACACTTTTTTATACGTACATTTAACTTCTTCTGTGAAGAGAGGATTGAAAGGACAAAGCGCAATGCTCTTATAAGAGCAATTGAAAGAGAAATAAACAATAGATATCCAGCATTTTTTGATTCATAAAAAAGATTTGAATGAAATGCAAATTAATCTTTTTATTTTTGAAGTCTAAAAACAGAACATGGGAAGATCTGCCAATATTCAAGGGTACTGTCGACAGCAAAAGGAGAAAAATAAGTTCGTGTATGCCTGTTGGCTTTTGTTCAAATTAGGTTTTATGAATATTTCAAAGAGGCCAATATCTTCTGTGAAAGAATAAAAAAATTCTGGACACAAATACTGTATATAAAGAAATGGAAGATATACTAAAATTGAAAATTCAATTGAAACCCAAACTTTTTTTTGCTTGGACTTCAGGAAGAAAAAACAAAAATGGGAAGATTATACAATATATGGTGACAACAGCCAGACTGTTGTATGCACAACATTGGAAATACTTAGGGATGTACAGATGACCCATAAGGGGTGGCTCCGTGCCGCCTCTGGGAGCGCTGGATTGGGGATGTGGCAACCACATGCTGCGGCCCTGATCCGGCTTTCTGCCACGGCAAGAAGCCACCCTTACCATCGCGGCGGTGGCTCTTCTGCGCTCCATTGGTGTAGCATGTCTACACACTGTGCCAAGGGAGCACCATGACAGCGGAGTTGGGGCGGCTGGCATGCAATCGCCCTGCCCCAACTCCACCCCTAGGCCGGCCTGTACAGCCCCTTAGTTATTCCATCTCAAGAAAAATAGCTTATAAAGCTAAATGAATTTGCAGAAATTGATAAATTGACTAATCTTATAAGAGATTCAAACATGAATGCAAATTCATCCGGGGGGGGGGTTTAGAATAGAGAAGATGGTGAAATATTTGGACATATAAATCTCCAATAGTAACTCTAAATCAGTGGTTCTCAAACTGTGTGGCAAGACCCCAGTGGAAGAAAGAAACCCTTGGGGAGTGGGAGTGGGGGTGGAGTGAGACATGAAGGCCCTGATTCCTTCTCCGCTTCCTGAACTTTTTCTGTCCTGGAGGGGGAGAGAAAGTTAGGAGACTGCTTGGAGCAGCCACCTGGAGGAAGGTGAGAAGGAGAGTGTGAAAATTTGCTGGATCATTGCCTCTGGCATGGCCCATTCTGTTCTGCTGCCTTTTCTTTCCCCCACTTGTCCCATCAGTGCTCAAGTTCTCAGGATTAGATGTTGCTACACACTCAATCAACATGACTGCTCAGTCCAGTGCACCTAGACACATGGTGGCTGAAGGAGAGGAGAGCCAACATCCATGATGACCTCTGGCCATGGAAAGGCTGCTGCCATCACTTGGCTCTGGCTGGATCCCTTTGGAGGCAGAGAAGTGGCCTTGGTGGTTTTACTTCCAAATGAATGGCACATTGGACTGAATGGCCAAGGAGGAGTGGTACAGAGTGTGTGCCTGGCTTGCCAATGCCCTTCACCTCCACCCTCCTGGCCAGCTAGCTGGGGACTCCCACTTTCAGGCAAAGATGCATGACAAGCTGCTCATCTGGACTGGTAAGGCGGGCAGGCAGGACTCAAGAAGAGGAAGAACAAAAAAGGTCTTTGGACAGCCATTGGAGGTGTTTGGGGTGGCAGATGGTTTGGGTCCCCAGTGAAACCAGCTTAAGAGGTCCCATTTCTCTGCCCCAAACACTCTTACATACGGTATATACTTGACTAGAAGTCGAGAAATTTATGCCCAAAAACTGATCCAAAAACCCTGTGTCAACTTATATATGGGGCAATGCAGTAATAGGCTTGCCCCTTAAGCCTCTTCTGCAACCCAGCTGTCTCCTGAAGGGACAGCCAGGCTAAAGAAAGGCTTAGGAGGCAAATGTATGCTTTCCCCTCCTCTTCCTCAGCCCGGGTGTCCTCTGAGGGGGCAGCGGGGCTGCGGAGGGGGAGGAAGCAATACCCTCGACTTATCCATGGGTCACATCAAAATCTCTAATTTTGGCCTCAAAACTTGTCCTTGATTTATGCAAGTTGTCAACTTATAGTCAAGTATATACAGTATATTATTTCTTACACTCAGTCACAGTTTCTCTTGCTCTTTTTCTTTGATATGCATACTCTTGTAGAGGTTCATTCAAACTAGGTAATTATCTGGCTGAATAACCCTTTTCTGTAAGGAACGTCTTTCAGTCTCAAAATGTGCTACACAGGACTCCTTTATCTCTTTGTGACATACACAAGCCTCTCTCTTGCTCACATGCACTCACATGCCCATTTTTTCTTTCTTTCTCCCTCACACATTGTTAGCTAGTCAATTCTTACATGCACACACTCTGAAGTCATGGTCTCCCTCCCTCCATCACAGACACTGATTCACACACATTCTCAGGCTCTCCCACATGCTAATTCTCTCACACATGCACACTGTTAGCACTCTTTCTCTCACACAGTAACACACATTAATTCTCTCACATACATTCTCAAGTTCTCTCATGCCTTTTAACATAAGTGGTGGTTTTGTGAGATGGCAAAAAAGTACTCAACCCAGATACATGCTGTGATAGAAGAAATTTTACAATTTAAATGTCAAGTAAAGCCTGAATTCTTTTTTGCTTGGATTGTTGAGTGAAGAATCTGGAGAAAGAATACGAAATAATCATGCATCATATGATAACAGCTAGATTGGTCTATGCACAGAGTTTGAAAGAACTGTCAGTCCCAACACAGACAGAATGGTTGTAAAATTATATGAACTTGCAGGAACAAATAAACTGATTATTTTAATTAAGAATTTTTTTTAGATTTGTTTAAACAAGACTGGGGAAGTGTTGTGACATTTATAAAGAACTGGAATTATTTTAGGATTTAAAAGTAGAATAATATACTGTTAAGTAGAAGTGTGATATTGGAATAGTTATTAACATAAACATGTAGTTTTTGTTATGAATTATAGGGAGCAGGAATAAGAGAATATTATAATCATAAGTTTGTAAGTTGGAAGCCATGTGTATTCCCTTATGTGTTTTCTTATTTTTGTTTAAGTTTTTGCGGATTGCAGTTTAGTTAGGAGGAGTAGGGGGTTATACGTTTGTTATTCTTGTATGTTGTTTTAGGTTAAAGTAGGTAAGATTTTTACTTTTTGTAGTATTTGTAATGTTGCAACTCTATATGTGTTTTATATAAAGAAATATGTTTGTGTTTGAATAAAAATACTTTAAAAAAAAGAAATCAAGAGCCTAATATTGTGTTGTCATCCAGTTAGTGCGTATTATGAAAAAAATGGATTTTTAGAAATGGGAAGATCTAAGGAAATTTGTTCTTAACTGTCTTCAAGTTGACTTCAACACATGGCGACTGTGTAGATGAGACATCTCCAAGACCCCTTGTCCCCAATCTGCTGAAGTTGTACAGGCTCAGGCCCTGTCTTTCCTGACTGAGTCTTAACCATCTGGCATGTAATCTTCCTCTCTTTCTACTGCCTTCCACCTTTCCTAGTATCATTGTCTTTTCTAATGATTCATTTTTCCTCATGATGTGGCCAAAGTACAACACCTCAATTTAGTCATCTTGGCTTCTAAAGAGAGTTTGGGTTTGATTTGTTCTAGAACTCATTTGTCTGTCTTCTTGCTGCTCATGGTTCTCTCACTACTTTCTCCAGCACATCTTAAATGACTTTATTCTCTTCCTATGGCTTTTTTAACTGTCCAGCTCTTATATCCATACATGGTGATGGGGAATACAATGGCTTGGATGATCCTCCCTTTAGTGTCCTTATACTTTATGATCTTATCCAATTCTTTCATAGTTGCCCTCCCCAATGCTAGTCTTCTTCTGATTTCTTGACTGCAGCTTCCATCCTGATCAATATTTGAACCAAGATATGGGAACTCTTTCACTATTTCAGTTTTCTTGTTGTCTAGAATGAATTCTTGTAGATCTTATGTGGTTATTATTATTATTTACTGTTCAGCATAAATCTAAGCTTGGAACTTTCCTCCGTGACTTTCTTCAGTATTTGTTCTAGGTCTTTGTTTCTTCTAGTATTATTGTGTTGTCTGCGTATCTTAGGTTGTTAATGTTTCCTCTGATCTTCACTTTTCAAGTCTCTAAGCTTATTCTGCATACAGTATTTTCTGCGTACATGTTGAATAAACAGGGTGATAATTGCACGATCCCTCTGCTGATTGGGAATCATTGTTTCTCCATTCTAATGGTAGCTCTTGTCCTCAGTACAGATTAAACATAATCATAATCAGATGTTGCGGTGCTCCCATTCCTCTACACACATGCCACAGCGTTTATCTATGCAGTCAAAGGCTTCGCTGTAATTAATAAAGCATATGCAGATTTTCTTCTGGAATTCCCTGGTGTGCTCCATTATCCAACATGTGTTTGCAATATAATCCCTAATACCTCTTTTCCTAATTCCAATTTGCATCCCTCAGGGACTTCATGCTCCACAGGAATCTTTGCTGCACATTTTTTAGGATAATTTGGGTTCTAATAGAGTAACGATACTGAGCTGTTACTCCTCTCTTGAAAAGTGTAGAGTAGCCAGTGCGAGACAAAAAAATTCTTGGATTCAGTGGTATTTTATTCATTAAAATATTTATATCCTACCCTATCCTAGGAGATCTCAGTGATATACAAGTAATAGCAGTTTAAAACAGTATCAAATTTAAAATAAAAATAATGTAAACACATTTACACAATTTACATGAAGTGCCTTTTAAAAGTAACTTTCCTAGAATACTGCTGTGAGAAGTGGCAACATTTCATGTTCAATGCCTGCAGCAGCAAAGTTAAGGAGGGGAAAAGAAAATTCTGATACAGATCCTTCAGATTTTAATGTGTTTGAAATCAGTTTCACTAGCTAGAAATGGGAAAACCAGAACACTTTCTTTTGATACGTTCTGTATAGGTTGACACTCCCTTATCCAGAATTCTGAAATCTAAAATATTCCAAAATCCCAAATTGTTCACACAGGTGGCTGAGATACTGACACCTTTGCTTTCTGATGGTTCAATGTTCAAATTCTGATACAGATCCTTCAGATTTTAATGTGTTTGAAATCAGTTT
>CM034701.1:267293736-267308179 GCA_020142125.1 Phrynosoma platyrhinos | reverse complement strand
ACAGCCACAGGAGTTTACTGCATACCATGCAGCTGCAGACAAGTCTACGTAGGGCCCACCAAACGTAGTGTCCAAACACAAATCAAGGAACATGGGAGACACTTCAGACTGGGCCAGCCAGAAAAATCAGCAGTAGCAGAACACATTATAAATCATCCTGGGCATAAAATGCTGTTTGAAAACACTGAAATTCTGGACCATGCCAACAACTATCAGGTCAGAATGCACAGGGAAGCCATCGAAATCCACAAACACTTGGACAACTTCAACAGGAAAGAAGAAACCCTTAAAGTCAACAAAATTTGGCTACCAGTCCTGCAAAATAGGAAATTCAGCAAATGCAAATGGGAAATCACTCAGGGTCAGGGGCTTTCCCAGCATACAATGATCAAAAATCCTCTTTTGCATATCCTCCCACCCTGAAGCCCTGCCATTAACAACAGAACAATACAGTTTACATGGGAATCACTCCTCCCTACCCAGGGTCTCACAGTATATATATACCCACTCTCTTCCATTCCAGCATTCTCTGAAGATGCCAGCCACAGATGCTGGTGAAACATCAGAAAGAAACTCTTCTAGAACATTGCCACACAGCCCAAAAAACCCATAAAAAAGCTATAGTACCCTCAAGAGCCAGAGCAGAAGTGGGTCTTAAGGCCTGCTGGTACAAAGCCGCCTTAAGCCTCAAACCTCGATTTTTGTGGACTTGCAGAGTCAGACTTGCAAAGGGCACAAGACTGGACACTGTAGCACTCGCCCAAACATAAAAGGCAACAATTGTACAGGCACTGGCCCAGAATCTTCCCTCTGCATTTATTGCAGCGCTTAAAGGGAGCAAACTGCGAAGCCATTTTCAACTAGGGTTGAAGTACCAGAGCAAAATGCAAAAATTGGAGCCACAAAACAGTCCAAGGTCGATTGATCAGCAAACAGAGTCCAAAACGAGATCCAATAGAGTAGTCAAACAGTCCATTAGGTTGAATCGAAAATAATAAGCGATTCCACAAAGTGAAGTTCCTTTGAAGCTGCTAATGTGGCGGACGAAAGAAACTAAGAAAGAACAGGAAGACGGGCTTATGTAGAGGGTGGGTGGAGCTACCGTCAAAAAGTCTTCCCTAGTGATTACAAAAGTTTCTGAAGCTAACTGCACAGGTACAGAATAACCCATTTGTGTGATTCACAGGGACCACGAAGAATTTATGTTTATTTTAGTGTTTTTACTGTGTATGATTTATGTTTTAAAACCTAAAAAATGAAAGGAAGGACAGGTTGCTTACTTGTAACTGTGCTTCGAGTGGTCATCTGAAATTAGAATATTAAGAATGGAGAGGGTAGCTATGAAAGAACTAGAAAAGATCCTAAAATGCAAAGATATACAACTCAGCACAAAAGTTAGAATCATACAAGTCATTGTATTCCCTATTACCATGTATGAATGTGACAGCTGGAAAGTTAAGAAAGAAGAAAATCAATTGATTTGAGATGTGGTGCTGAAGAAGAGTGCTGAGGATTCCATGGATGGCCAAAAGGACAAATAGATGGGTCCTAGAGCAGATCAAGCCAGAAATCTCCTGGAAGCAAAGATGACAAAACTTAGGCTGGCATACTTTGGGCACATCATGAGAAGGCATGAATTACTGGAAAAAAACAATGCTAGGAAAGGTGGAGGGAAGTAGAAAGAGAGGAAGGACGCATGTTAGATGGATGAACTCTACTAAAGAGATCATGAGTAGGAGTTTGCTTGAGTTGGGCAGAGCAGTGGAGGACAGGGGGTCATGGAGATGTCTCATCCATAGGGTTGCCATGGGTCGAGATCGACACGAAGGCAGTTAACAACAATAAGCCACTGTGAGACACATTACAGTGGAAAAGCTGAGATATAAAGGAAATGATTATATTCCACTGAGAAGAAACAAACTATATAGCCTAGGGGTAGGCAACCTTTCCCCTTTAAGGGCCAAGGGTCTTCAGCTCCCAGAAGCCTCAGCCATGTTGGCCAATAGTCCCTGTTGGCCATTAGCTCCTGGGATTCTGGCAGCTGAAGTCCCTCGGCCCTTAAAGGGGAAAGGTTGCCTACCCTTGGTATATGTACTAGCTTCATTTTTTTTTAAATTAAATTTCACTGCTTTTTCCATGAGATAGGAAACTTGTTTTTAAGCAAGGTGGCTAATTTCTCATATGTTGAGATGTCTCACACACTGCCCAAGAAACAATATACGCCTTTATCAGACACACTACCCCAGTAAAATGTGCTAGAGAAAACACCATTTCTTCAAGCAGTAATGTAGAGGCACTCCAGAGTTCTAACACACTATATCAACAGTTAACTTACCCTGCTCGACCAGTACGACCTACTCTGTGAACGTACTCTTCAATATTGCGAGGGAAGTCAAAATTAAAAACATGAGTGATATCTTGTACATCAAGCCCACGGGAGGCTAGATCAGTTGCTATTAGGATACGAACTCTACCTAGAACAAGCACAATGAAAAATAAATTGATTATCTTGCATGCATGTAAATGTGACAAATTTTGAACTCACTTGGAAACTTAATTTTTATATTCTATGGGTCATGAACTTGTATGCACACAAGACTAGACAAACTGTTCACTGTTCAACAATATACATAAACATTCCTTATTTTGTTAGTTGAGTATAATGCTCAGCGCCTTCTAATAGTAACAGCTTAATCATCCTGAGAGGCCTTTTTCTACAAGATGCTTCAAGACTAAAAGAAGAGGAACAGATGCCAGGTCACATTCCATGCACTGCAGCAACAGCAACTCATATCAATGACTTTCTTGTTATATTGGTCAAGACTTCATAGATTTTGTTACATAGTAAACTTTATTCACAGTTGAGTAATATATCTTCTCCCCTGAAAGACACTGTGATTAATTTTTAATAAAAAAGTTAGAACTGATTTTGGTCAATTCTAAATTTACCTTTCTTGAAGTCCTCCAAGGCCTGTTCACGATCACACTGTTCTCTATTGCCATGCAAAGACTGAACTGGAATTCCCTGAAGACTGAAATCACTTGATAGGTCATCAGCACTAATTAGAAAAGTTAAAAAACAAACACAAAAAAGCTTTGTTCTTACACTGAAAAATACCTTTAGGGGTTCAGATCTGACCTTATTGCTCCTTCCACTTGTTAGCTTCAGAGTCCCCTAAAAAAATTCCTCAGGGGTTCGGGGACATACTGAATCAATTCCTCGGGGATTCGGGGTCACAGGGAATTGAGAGGAAAGATAAGAGCTTGGAGAAACTTACAAAGATTCCTCACAAAGAGAGCAGAAATTGCTTGAAATCCTTTATGATACTGATGGAACATTAAGTTCCCACCAAGACTGAGGCTATCTGATGAAGAGGACTGGCAAACTTTTTTTTAAAATTTGCAATGGGCCAGTACCATATTTGTCCCCATTGGCTACAACTGTTTCTTTCTGTTCTTGAAAACTGATGTTGACCAGCAGCTGACAGCTTACAGACTGGCGTCAGTAACAGAGCAATTTACAGGAGACAGCAGAGGCTGCTTCCTCTACCCAGTTGCTTCCCCCAGTCAGCAGGTGTAGCTCCATCTCTCTGGCCACTATTTAGTTGCAGAGATGCATCTGGACTAATTTCTACTGCTCTTCAGCTTGAAATGAAAGAATCTGTTCTCAGTATAAATCCGATCCTTTCCTGCTTGGTGCTCTAGAACATGTGGAATGAGGCTGGATACATCTCTGGGGTCCAAAACACTTTACAGAAATAATCCAGTTTGAGACTGCTTTAACTTACCCTGGCTCAGTGCTAGGGAATTCTGGGAATTGTAGTTTTGTGAGATTTAGCCTTCCTATCAGAGTTTTAGTGCCACAATAAACTAGTTCCCAGGATTCCTTAGCACTGACCCATGGCAGTTAAAGCGGTCTCAAACTGGATTATTTCCACAGTGTGGAAGCAGCCAGTTAGTTAGTGACTGGAAGATTTATCTGCACTTATTACTGCTATAAGTATTGTTCCATATTGGAATTATGGCTTTAAAAAAAAGTACTCCATACCTCTTTAAACAAAAGTCTGAAAGCATGTGTTCAGACATAAGTCCCAGTTATAAACAACAGGATGCCAGCTAATGTCTCCATTTGCTTCTCCACTCTCTTATTTTGATGGCTAACTCCCCCTTTTTCAACAGTCCTCACTGAGCCACAGCCTGCCTGACTCAATAAAGCCTCCTGACACAGGGAACATTTCCAAAGGGTCTGGGATTGGTAGGGAAAAGAAAAGGTAGGAAAATTGGGTTATTCCTCTCTTCTTGTGTAAGTGGATATCTAATTTCAACCTTCTATCTTTCAAGGAAGACTGAAAGCAAAGCTTTTGACTGCATAGATCAGGGGTAGGCAACCTGTCCCCTTTAAGGACCAAGGGACTTCAGCTCCCAGAATCCCAGGAGCTAGCTATTGGCCAACATGGGACTATTGGCCAACATGGCTGAGGCTTCTGGGAGCTGAAGTCCCTCGGCCCTTAAAGTGGAAAGGTTGCCTACCCCTGGCTTATCCATGGTCAGGTAACATGAAAAAAATCTTTACTAGAGTAAGCAAATAAAGTGGTAGAAATGGCTAATGGCCTGACATACAAGACAAAATTCATAGGTTCAACTCTTATCTGTCAACTGTGAAACATAAACATAAAAATATTTGTGTTACATATCTTCTACATACGTAAGTTTCTTGCCCACAAAAATGATGACCTTGTCTCCAGACTTCATACTGTCAATGAAGTAACGTGTGAAAGCTCTTTTTTCTTCTTCTGGAATAACCACCACCTTCTGCTCAACTGTATTTACTGCCTATCAAATCAAGTTTAATAAACAGTTTTAAAAGTCTAAATGGAAGTTAATGATTTTTATTTCAGACACTGTCAAAAGATTATCATAAAATTGTACACACTAACTTAAGGGTGCCTCAATTCAGTAACTTGATCAACGAAATCTATTAGATAATACACATGAACTGTGCCAAGGAGAAAATATTTATGAAACCCAGGTAAGAACCCTTTAGATGTTCCTGGATTGTGAGGGCATAGTGGTAAATCAACCATATGCACTGAAAATCACCAGCGCATAATTCCAAATATGATTTTTCTCTCCTCCACTATTAAGAATGGATTATTCAATTTGGGTTCACACACAATTTTAGGCATGTACACCTTGTGTCAATGTTATGGCCTTACATGGGAGTTAAGACATTTCAAAGACCATACAAGTTCCTAGTAGGCAGAAGGTATTACATAGCTATCTCATAATGTATCAGAAAAAAAAGTGGATGCAATTATCATCCTAGCTGGACCAAAAGAAAAATAACAACAATAACAAGTTTCTTCACCTTGTTGTTTTTTTGTTCTGTCTCATTTTGACAACTGTTTTTTTCAAAACAAGCTACCAACAATTTGAGACTAAAATGCATAAGGACAACTCCTTCACGAATACAAACAAACCACCTGACAGAAAAAGTAAGCCTATGGGACTAATTTACAACACAAGTTCAAAGTTAAGTAGAAGTCTATTTCAGAACATGTTCAAACACTGTTCAAAAGGAAGCTATGGAGTAGGACTTCCAAGCCATAGCATATGACTTCATTCTTTTCTTATGTAGAAGAGTAGGTTACAACTTTCTGGCTGGCTTGAATTGAACTGCTTTGATGAACACTGAGTTTGGTGAAGACGCTTGAGCAGCATGCCAGTTTCTATACAAAACCAGGTAAAAATTCTTAATTTTCCTTTGGGGGAGGGGGAAATGAAGATGAATGTTTCCATGACTGTTTAACTGTTTCAAGAATCAATAACAGAAGGATGCCAACTAGTGGAAAGGATCAAGATTGAACTCTTCTGAAAATTGGCCTGAATACTTATGGTTCTGATTGTTTGTGCTCTAAATCAAGGGATTTTGCCCTTTGTATGTCTTGATTTGTATATGGTTAAACATAATCACATGGCGAGAATTGGTTCTGGTTTCCAACATTGGGGTCAGGGGATAAAGTAGAGACCAATACAATGGAGGAGCAAAAATCTGAATTAGATTTGTTGGAAGCATTTGACTCTATGCAGTCTGATCCTACAGCTGGAACCCAAAGGTCTGCCACAGCATCAGTAATAGTAGGTGCTTGCTTTTCGGGTACTGTGACAGTGTTGATTCTGTGGCTTCCTGGGAGATAGATAGTGAAGGAAGCGAGGTATATAGCATGTCAGAGCCTCTTTAGGACCAAGGTTGGTTCCACCTTTGACGCTCAGAAGGTACCCAGTCATTAACATTTTGCCCTACTTTTACCCTTTTAACACTATCCTTAAGAGTGTAAGGCTGTGTTGGCAAACCTATGGCATGCGTGAAACAGATGACACACAAAGCCATTTTCCCTGGCACGTGGAACAGGGAAGAGAAGGAAAAGGTGTATGCCTGTTCCTCCTCCTCCCAGCTGTCCCAGGTCTTCAGTTGCCTCCAGAGAGGCAGCTGAGGGCCAGGGAGGGGGCTGTGGGAGGAGGAACAACAAGTGAACACCTGTTCCTCCTCCTCCCAGGCCTTCAGCTGCCTCCAGAGGGGGCTGGGGGGGAGAAGTCCCACTCCTGGCACAGGGTACTACCCGGTATTGGAAGGCCCTTTAGTTTGGGTACTCGGTGCCTAAAAGGTTTGCCATCACTGGTGTAAGAGCTAGGGTCCCGAGTGTCTCCATAAACAAATTTCAAAATTTTAGGTAGTGTGTTCTCTCTTCTTTTCAGTTTCTAACAGTCAATTTAGTCAGCGTCAGCTGCTATAAAACCAATGGTAACTTTTATTAAGAAACGTACAGAAATAAAGTATCTTATGTGAGCTAACTTCAAGCTCTGTACAGTTAGATAAAAGTCAAACACTTGACAGATTTCAGCCGCTCTTCATCCAACTCCCTTTCTCTAGACACACATCTTTTGAATTTGTCCAAAGCAACAAAAAGCAACTCACCGCTAAATCAAGAGTACCAACATACACAATCATGGGATCTTTCAAATATGATTTTGCAAGACGTCGAACACCATCTGGCCAAGTAGCACTGGTGGGAATGAATTCAGAAATTGTTTAAAAGCTAATTACAATGAGGATTGCTGCTATAAACAAAGACTTCAGTAATCCAATAACTGTTAAAAAACCACGGGGTTAAGAACTTATGCTAATGATTATTGTTCATGCATTTCCATTTCACAATTCAAATTTCTGTATTCCCTTCAGTTATATCTTATTTTAGCAGATTCCCACTGCTCATCCCCATTTTATTTTTACAGTTTAATACTCACAGTTGTGGTCCAAGATCTCTCATTTGATGGAAATTTGAACATGTTTCTCCTCACACTAATTTAGGCCTTTAACTGGTACACCACATTGACTCTTCTTGTGAAAATGCACTTTTATAAACTTGTGCATGGTTTTAAAATATTATTGACAATATAAAGTACTATGAAGAGAGACTAACAAAGAGATTTTTTTTAAGCAGGGCATTTTGGATTCTGCCTTCTTCAGCTGTCTTCAAATAAAGTATGCTACTTCCAATGTTATTGATAACATTCTGTTATCCAGCATGTTCTCACCTTCCTGCTCTCTCACTCTAACACTCACTGTATAGACTTGAGCAAAAATTTAAGAACAGATTTAGAATATATGAGTCTAAATATTTACATCAGCATATCTGATTATAATGAATTTGATTTAATGGTATATATGCAATAAGATCAAAGACCTGAGATATGGAGACCTCTGCTGGTGAGGCTTGGAAAGTTTCATTTATATTACAAATTGCATATAAGGATTTTAAATGAAACATTAGAAACTTATAATAAACATCCATTCTGGGTTGATGTAGAAGTGGGATCCACTCATAGTGGGTAACATCCCAGTAATAAGCAGGGAGACACATAGCCAAGATATCTTGGTTGTCAGGCTCTTCCAAAGGCTGCCTCCATTGATTACACTTATCAATTTTATTGTGCCTAATAAATCTAGAGGGGATGCTCCAGGTTGCAGCCCTGAAAATTTTCTACAGATTTCTTGTAGAACATTAGGAGCATTAATGAAAGGGGAGAGGGTTGAGGGAATGTTTTTAACTGTTGCCTGTTTTAATATGTTATACCCCGCCACGGTTGCCTAGCAGAGGGGCGGGCTAGAAATAATAATAATAATAATAATAATAATAATAATAATAATAATAATAATAATAATAATAATAATAAGCTTTAAAAAAACCAAGTTAGTTTTTAACACGTTGACACATTCCCTATTGAAGAAATGAACAATTATCCCCATGACTTATGTTTTCCACAATATGAGTTTATAAAAAAGGTCCTGAAATAATAGAATGAGGGTTGGGGACATAGTTCCTTAAGTAACCATGAGGTGATGAAGAGACAATTTGTCTAGTTCCTGTGAATCTTTGGTCCAAAGCACACTGAAGAAATAATCCAGTTTGACTGCCCTGTAGAATGCAAACAAGTTTATGTCTGGATGCTCCAGCAACAGAAGAGACAGCTCAGAGCACTGAGTTTAAAGTTGATTCATCTTGACTTCAGAGGTGGGTTTTCCCCTATCATTAACTATTTAACTCACTTAGAATCTCTGGTTACAACTGATGCCCTGAAAAGGAAGGGGAAGCTGGCACATTCAGGTTACGATACCCATGCTCATGATCATTGATCATTTATCTTCTGCTCCATACATCAAGGAATCAAGGAAGTGACACTTTGCAGGAGTTACAGGCTATGCATCAGACATAGTGTCACACAATAATCTTCTTGGTGGTTTCTACCGCTATACGTTGCTGATCTGTTCTGTGCTTTCCACACACTGGAAAAGGGGGTGGGAGGAGATGAAGCTAAGCTACTTTGCTGGTATTTATCTCATCTCATAAACTGTAACCTGGTGCACCCCCCCCACTACTCACAAGTTTTCTCCTGACAAGAAAAAAGGCAGCAAACATTTACTTTAATCATCTTAGATTGTGGAAATGAGATGTGGAAGCTTGGAGTACGTAGAGTAGCAAAAGGAACTCTGCATCCCATCCTGAAGCTATTTAAAAATGGTACCTCTCATTTGCAATTTGCTAACAAGCCTTGTCTGAGCTACTAGAAAAGGTAGGAGAGGAATGAAAAAGGGTAAATAAAAAATAAACAATAGAAATACAGAACTTTGAAGTGCTCTGAAACAATCTTTCTTCCCAGCTGTAAGATAGGAGATGGTTTGAGAAGCTGGAAGCATATCCCTCTGGGGATTAGAAAGCTGATCCTATCTTTCACATATTTCCCTACAATTCAGTGTTAACCACTTAATTCCTAGAAGAAATCATGCAGTATTAGTGATACAACCCCCCAAAATCCTTAAGTCAGGAAAGAAGCATTGTCCCAATGCATTTCTTCAATCTCCTGGTCCACTAGAATCCTAAGGATTCTCATTTTCATTTCAAAAAATTGTCATGGTATTTGCACAACTATCAGCTCATAAGCTTTAAGGGACAGTAATTAGACACTCAAAATGAAAGCAAATGTTATGATTAACAAAGTAACAGGATTTTGTACATTTGGTGTTTGCATTATCAGGATTGCTGCTTTGAGTTGTGGGAAACCTATCATTCACAATACAAGAGCATCCCTAGTGAATGTTAATGCTAACATCTTTCAACAAATATTATCCACCCTGCCAATCCCAGACTAGATGATTAAGTGTTCAAAAAATTGTGGTATCAATCTATTATTCTGCAATTTACACCTGAGGAAGGATGCTTTTGGTTACAAAAGGAAACAGGTTATTCCAAACACACTGATAATTATGACCTCTCCCTTTGGATTAAAAACAAACAGCTTCTTTAGGAGAGAAAAGGTAATCTCAAAAACACGTCAAACAGGTAATTCCATGGGAATTGATCAGCTACTTTGTTCTATCTATCTGGAGCAATGGAAATTCCAGTATTTTGACTGCTATTAATATTCGTTAGTTGCCATCCTATCTAAAGTGATGCATACTATGTTGCACTTTTCATTACCATACATGTTAGCTGAAACTACTGTCATTAAAAGATGCGTACCTGGTCATCACTGTTTGCCTGTCAGGACGTATGTCTAATAAAATCTTCATTATTTGAGGTTCAAATCCCATATCCAGCATTCTGTCAGCTTCATCTAAGACCTTTAATTAAAGAACAGTTAAGTACTGATGATTCCACTGCTTTAAACTACTGGGTTTCTGAAACTGAGCATTAAAATAATAAATGTCTAAAGTGTTGCCTGAAGAGTATCGTATTTTCCTGCGCATAAGACTACTTTTTTACCTGCAAATTCTGTGGCTAAAGTGGGGGGGGGGTCGTCTTATACGCCGGGTATAAGGATAGTGAGGATAGAGGTGCTAAAACTCTATATTTTGACTGGAAAAATGGGGGGGGTCATCTTATACGCCCGGTCGTCTTATGTGCCGGAAAATACGGGTATATACACTTTTCATTTATATGTATATGTAATATGCATATGTTTTCTATACTGTCTTGAGTTATTCAATAGTATCTGTATTATCACTAGAACTGCATCTGTACATTGGAAGGTTTCCCTTCATACCTCTTGCAAATTCTACTCCAGAGCAGGTTTCAAGGTGGAGGAATGACCCATTTGTAATGACCTTCAGCTTTAATAGCATGACAAGTCTCAGCCTATGGGATACTCCAGAATAGAAACATAGTTACATTCCTATTTATTTCCTGTAGAAGTTCTGAGATGCACTGTGAGTGCTGCAAACTTACTGTAGATACATCAAGTTTATCTATGAAAAGTTCCCTGCTATTACTTAATAAAACTTTATGTTCCAATCAAAAGCCATCTGAAGTGAAACAGATTGCCACTACTCTTTAATACAGGGGTTGGCAACTTACGGCCCATGAGCCGCTGCTTACCGGCCCCCGCTGCCGCCCGCCACCTCTGCTGCGTGTTTTGGTGGCCGCCATTTTGGGAAACAAAATGGTGGCCATGACTCATTTGCGCATGCGCAAACGACTCGCGACTGCCATTTTGTTTCTCAAAATGGTGGCTGCGACATGCGCAGAGGCAGCGGCGGCATGAGCGTGTGCACCGCCATTCCTCCCCACCGGCCCGCTGGGACTGCCAGAAAGGACCAGCCCCAGGTAAAAAAAGGTTGCCGACCCCTGCTTTAATATATGGATATTGTATCATCTGTGCTATTCAACCTGCTTAGGTTTAATTAACACTGGATTATTGTGTGCGTTATACCAAACACACTCTCATATACTGTCCCATCTGACAGATGTAATGGTGGGAATGATGCCAATGAGTTCCCGAGAAGTTCCTCAGACCACTACAAAGTATATTTTAATATTTCATCTATCCTGCTAGAAGCTCCTGATATTAAAATGTTTACTCTGAAATCTGGGATGGGAATTGAGTCTGAACATATTCCTTAATTATTCAATAATCTTTTGACCAATGTAAAGTTAAGCTGATGTCTTCACAGCATTACCTATATACTAGTATCAATCTTAAGTTGAGTGCTTGCACTTATAAACAAAACTACACTATTCATAAACAGGTGGGATAGCAGCATGCTTAAGAAAATCCTGAGGTTTGCAGGAACCTCCCATTCCTTGGGGGCAAAAAACCCACTAAGGGGCTGAGCCAATGGAGGGGGAAATCCAGGTTGCCTCTGGATTTCCTGATTCAGGAGGAATATCTGCAATCTGCACAGCCTGCTCCAAAGGCGAGCTGAACACCCACAGGCATCTTCCCCAGCCCCCTCTTGATGCGAGATCAGAGGAGTCAAAACAGTGATTCAAGCTCTATAACTTTTTGTTTGCTTTCCTGACACATGTGCATGAACACATTGCCTTCAACTGCCAGTCAACCCTCTGCTGATTGGACAATAGATCACAAGCCACCCAATTGCACCATTGCACAAGGCAGTCCATCAGTCGATATGGCACATTGCTCCTGCCCCCCTGAAAAATTGGCAGAGCCCAATCATGGAGCCCACCTCACCAGTGTAGGCTGCAGTGACACTCATGTTGCAATCCATTAGCGTGGCCACTGGGCCACAGATTATGCAACGAGACCCCTGATACATGCCATGACAGTCGCCACCAGCAACATCACCAGCCTCAGGCAAGAAACTGGGGATCCCATGCAACAGTGTGTCACAGCAGTCATTGCTGCTGCTGTAGCTATCCTAGGCAGCAGAGCCATAGCCACCATCATGCTGTCATCACCCAGATGTCAGTGTCCCTGGTGGGTGTACCCAATCAGCAAGGTGTAGTGAACAGCAGTTCATCATGAACATCTGGGCAGATGAACAATGACAATGACATTTCTGAATTCGCTGCAACGTCTTCCACAAAATAGTGGTGGAACTGCATGCAGATGTAAAGAAGGTGGACACCATCATGAAGACAGCCATCCTGGTAGAGAAGAGGGTCACAATCGCCATCTGGATGTTCACCCACCATGGCATCTATCACCAAATCGCCCAGCAGTTTGTGGTTGGCAGTACTACCATGGGAGAGTTATTTGGGGAGGTATTGGCCATGGAAAGGCATCTACTGTCACACACTGTGTATCTGGACAATGTCCATCAGGTAAGGATAGGTACATATTTGCATCCCTTGCAGTGTGCTCATAGCACACCTGACTGCCACATGAGCACATCCTCTGTCATGTCTGCACCCCCACTATCCCAGGGTTCGATCAGGTGCTGTTGATCACACATGTGTTATAGTTGTCACCATCACCCCCTCTATGCCCCCGTCACCAGCAGGTATCAAATGGCTTTGCCAAAATGGGATTTCCACAAATAGAGGGCAAAGTGTACGGGTGTCACTATTTTGCCAGTGAAGCAGGGAGGCCAGTTCATCAGCCAGGACAGCTATTCCATCCTACTACAAGGGGCCTATGATCACACGGAGCACTTTGTGGACATGAAGATCAACTGAAACAGAAAGGACATTTGTCATGTGTACTCTATCATCTTCGACACTATGGAGGCTGCAATCTTCATGCCAGGGAACCAAATCATCACCCTGAGGGACAAGAAGATTGTGCCACTCCTGCTCTCTAAGTGTGCCTACCTCATCCAGAAGTGGCTCAAACTGTATGCCTAGCACAGACATAAGTCACAGCATCAATGTGAACATGCAACGTGGTGCACTAGTTGTCATTTTTGGGAGGTTGTGCCTCGCACGGCCACTCCTCCACTCTAAAGCATCTCATAGCCAACATCACCTGCCACCTGTTTCTCTTAGCTCTCATTGTTGGCTGCCATGTCGGTCTGTGCCAAGGGTGACCAGTCATGGAATCCACTGGCCATGGAGGAGGCCCCTCCTTCCACTGGGTTGTTTCTGCAAAGGATGGCTCCAGGTGTTTGGCTGAAGCACATCTCATTGGAGTCCTACAGGTCGTCTCGGTCAATTGTGCAGCAAGGGAATGGAGTCATGGCTGCGCTAAGCCCATCCAGACAGTCATGTTGGCAGCTGTACCTGAGAGGGGCAGCATGTCTTTATGTGGTTATCCCCCTAATCCCTCCTCTGTGCCCCTTGGTGCATATCTGGAGTGGTGCTGAAGAGCTCATGGTGACGACATCTCCTCATTTGGCTCTGACACCTGGCTGTCTGGGCCTCAGTGAATGCTGGTACTGCAGGCCAGTTGCTTGGGGCATATGGTGGCATTTCTGCAAAGGAAGGCATCAAGCTCCTTGTAAAAGAGCATGGTACCTGTGCCTTGGCCATGTGTGCACTGTGTTCATGCATCTGTCCACAGCACTGTCAGAGATTTGCTTTTCATCCTGCATTCCTCAGCTGTGTGTTCGTGCTCCTTGGCCCCATCTCTTCTGCAATCCTCTTGAACAGCTCAGTATTTTGGTGGGGTTTCCAGAGTTCCTCCTGCATGATGTTCTGTCCTCATATGGCTATAAGGAGCAGCTGTCTTCGCAGTGGTCCAGGAGAACCCTCTCCCTCTTTTTTCATGGATGCCATGCAGTCCTGCCATGTGTGGGTGACAAATGCTAACGGTGCAGCAGGGCACTGATGCACCCATGCTCATGGCAGACAGACAAAGGGCAATACAACGACTATGGTGAACAATGGCCAATAGTTGTGTGGGAGGGGCAGAAAGTGACAAGTGAAAGTTCCACCATAGGAACATCCAGAAAAGAGTGTTGGCATTCTGCCAGACCCAAGGTGCATGCTCCTAACTGCTTCGGAAAGCCACCTAGGCCTTCCCACATTCCTGCACTCATGCTGTGCTTTTTATACACCGGTACAATATACACTTTCCATGTTGGTGCAGAGCAAATTGGGGATTATTTTGCTCCGGTTTTTGTCCTCGAGTGCAGCTTCATCCTGGTTTCTTTCCATTATGGCCTTGTGTGTTGTATAAACAGCTGAGGCTTGAAACAGGGTAA
>CM034701.1:267252882-267276713 GCA_020142125.1 Phrynosoma platyrhinos | reverse complement strand
GCAACCCTCTCTGTACTCAATCAAGACTTTTGAGTCAGTAGAAAAGCTTTTATTGAAAAGATCAGAGAGGTCCATCTAGTTCTAGTATGTCTTCTTAGAACTGAGAATCTAACACACATACTTCATATAAGAACAATAGCAAATTCCAACTCCACACTCCAAAAATCAAAAAGCAGTTGAGATGTTTGAACTCCATCCCCAAATCTGGCAGTCATAGCTTCTCAAAACAGATTTGCAATTTCCCTTTTGTTCCCACAGATTCTGACCTTGGCAGTGTTACTTTACATAACAAACCTTCAAGCAGTTCAAAGCCATATTGATAAGCATTTTAGTACACCCCCCCCCTTGTTAACAATCCAAATAACACAGCATCTCCCTCTGCAGCTGTTTTCACTCAACAGTTTACTTATTTTAAAACAGTTTCAGACACATTAAAACATAAAAACAACACATTCCTTATCTATTCATAAGGGCCATATAATACTATTTAAATATCTCAGGGCCAAAATACACTGCAGAAACAATCCAGATTGAGACTGCTTTAACTGCCCTGGCTGTGCTAGGGAATCCTGGGAAATATAGTTTGCTGTGGCACTAGAACTCTTGACAGAGGTCAAATTTCTCACAAAACTATAGTTCTGAGAATTCCTTAGCAATGAGCTCAGGCAGTTAAAGTGACCTCAAACTGGATTGATTCTGCAGTGTGTTTTGGCCTCCGTTATATTTCTTCTGTCTCTTCCATTAACTTTATTCTTAAACAAACTTATTTAATCCTAAAAATCTTAACCTGTCACTGATTTCCTTACTTCTTTGAATAAGCATTGATGTTATTGTTAGTACACAGTAGCACAAGTCTCCATTATCAGTCAATCAAACTGGAGCTTACAATATTCCAAATATAACATTCTCATAGGCAACTTAACATAACAGCAAAATGAACTTATATAATTCTATATAACTAAATATAACATAACATAACATAACATAGCTAAACATAACCAAATGAAAAGATCCAAAAGCATATTAATATTCCCTTTTATGACTATCCCATAACTGTCCCCACTAACAATCCAAATAAAGCCCAACACCCACTGCCTGTTAATATCTAATACTCCCATAACTGCAAATCCCATAACACAAAACTAAATTCCCAACTCTTAATTAACTAGCATATAACATAACTGTTACAAAGCATCAAACTTGGAGGCCTAAGCAGACTGCCAGAAATAGTGCACATTAAATTGAGGCACTGCCCTGGCTCAGTGCTAGGGAATCATGGGAACTGTATTTTTTTCTGGGACATTGAGCCTTCTCTGTGAGAGAGCTCTGGTGCCACAATAAATTACAGTTCCCATGATTCCCTAGCACTGAGCCAGGGCAGTGCCTCAATTTAATGTGCACTATTTCTGGCAGTCCCCTTAGGCCCTTGGTCAACAGAAAACCATGGCAGGATTAACTTGCCATTAATGACTGCTCCATCAAAAATGATCATCATATGACCAAAGTTCTGCAAAAATGTACAAAATGTTAAGAACAGAAATGGCAGATGAACAAGTAAAAGAATGTATAATAAAATGTGCACAAAATATTGGTACCCAAATACACTGGGAAAAGGCTTCAATAAAGTCTTTAAAATGTATTATGAATTATGATCTAAAACAAATTTTTTATAAAATGATGTAGGGGTGGTATTTAACACTGGAAAGACTTTCAAAAATATATTAAAATGTTACTAACAAATGTTGGAAGTGTAATCAAAATGTTGGGACATTTTACCATATTGGGTGGTCATTCAATAAAGCTCAGAAATTTTGGACTCAGATCCACCTAATGCTGGAGGACGTTTTGGAAAAAACAACAACAGTTGACCCTCCATATCCACAGATCCTTTACCCACATATTCAATTATCCACAGCTTGAAAATATTTTAATATATATATATAAATTCTAAAAAATAAACCTTGATTTTGCTATTTTGTATATTTTACTATGCCATTATATATAATGGGACTCAAGCATGCACCAATTTTAATTTTAGTATCCTGGGGAGCCCTGGAACCAAAGCCCAGTGGATATCAACCAAGAGCTCACTGTAAAGTTCCAGAGGAAACTTCAACTTTACTTATTGGGAATGATGGAAGAACAGACAGAAAGGAAATATGAAAGCGTTTTATAATATAAGACTGTGGTAGCAAGAAGTGTGTATGCTCAGAGATGGAAAGATGGTGTTATTCCAACATAAAGGATTGATTGGTGAAGATTTTTGAACTTGTTGAAATGGACAAACTGACAATCAAGGAGAGCAGACTGCTAGAAATAGTGCAAATCGAGTCCACTTACACTGTCCTGGCTCAGTGCTAGGGAATCATGGGAATTGTATTTTAGCTCTGGTGCCACAATAAACTACAGTCCCCATGATTCCTTAAAGTGGCCTTAAGCTGCACTATTTCTGGCAGTCTGTAAAGGCCCAAAATTAGTTTAAAAAGTCTTTGATTGATTTCAAGAAAGATTGGGGAAGTTTTATTAACTTTTTGAGACAATGATGGGGGAATTCATCAGTTTTGGGTTTTGCAAGATAAGATAAAGTTATCTTGTCTGTAGTTGTTTTTGTTGTGTTTTTTTCTTTCTTTTTTATCATTTTGTTTTTGAAACTTTGTGTTTGAATGAAAACAATTTTAATATATAAATAAATGCCCATTAATAATAATAATAATAATAATAATAATAATAATAATAATAATAATATTTACTTATATCCCGCCCCTCTGCAGAGCAATCGGGGCGGCTTACAACATTAAATTTACATAAAGATATGTTAATACAATGTAAACAGATTGTATTAACTGTACAACCCACCCACCCCTTAAAAGGTAAGTTTTAAAAGATAGTCTAGGCCCGATGGTGCTGGGCCTGGTGTCTCTCTCCCAGATGACATCGGATGGAATGGAGGGAGGGCTCCAACTCAGAGACAGTCAAATACAGCAGTAATAAACATCACTGTGAGACCAACAATAGTTTTATTCCCATGCCCTTCTTCTAGCAGAGGTGTCATATTCGGTCCACAAACCAAAACATAACTCAGATTGAAAGAGGTCTAGAAAACTGGTTTCCTCCAAAAACATTTGAATCTCAGTAGCCATCACTTCCTCAAGTATTTTCTTCCCTGAAGAAAGGGGTATTTATTGGCTACCAGGCAACTGATATCCAAGGCCCAAAACACACTGCAGTAACAATCCAGTTTGAGGCCACTTTAACTGCCCTGGTTCAATGCTAGGGAATCCTGGGAATTGTAGTTTACTGTGGCACCAGAGCTCTTTGACAGAGAAGGCTAAATGTCTCACAAAACTACAGATCCCATAATTCCCCAGCATTGAACCAGAGTAGTTAAATCCAATCTCAAACTGGATTATTTGTGCAATGTATTTTGGACCCAAGACTACTGAGTCCAGAAAGAGCTTCTTCAGGAGTGCAGCACTCAGCACCCCCCCCCCCATGACGCTTTCACAAATTCTGGACTCCACAACACTGAAGCCAGCTTTTATTAGCCCAAGAGGGCAAATGATTAGTCTAACAACAGCAAACAACCTGTCAACGTACTTAGGTTGCAGCAATGGAAACTGCTGCCCTCTCCACTCCCAACTGAACAGACATCTTACTTCAGTAAGTAAATCTGGCCCCTAAGTCAACACAACAAGTGATATGATACTTCTCTTCTCCTGTTATTGATTGCAGGTTATTTTAGGGAAAAAAACCCATTCTTGAGGTGTAAATAAATAAGTACCTCAATAATTTTGTACTATAACGTTAATTAAGCATCACTAAACTGATTAGTACATAAGTATAACTTCTCTTTCAGGACAATTCTAAACATATCTAAGTCAGAAGCTTCATTTAATTCATTCAATAAAACTTCTCATTAAATTCCATAGAGAACTGATTTGCACTAAACATGCACTAAACAGGAAGAGCAGTTCCTCTTGAAGCAGAGCCTGTTTCTACTTTTCTTTGTTCGTATTGATCATCTGATTTATTCCTGCAACAGCCTTGGTTGCTTTTGGTATTTTTTAAAAAATCAATGACTCAACATAGAATTCTTTCTCACAATAACTTTTCTACAAAGTGATAACTAGTAAAAATGAAATGATTTTATTTTTAAGAGATAAACATGAACATCTCACCTTTATTTTACATCCTGATGATTCCTCAAGTTCTTTAATTTGAGATCCACCTCGACCTGTTTTGAAGGTAAATTAACACATATGCAAAATCTGGCCACATTCCAATGCAAATCAACACATCTCTGGGAAAAGAACTTCAGTATTAGAACAAGGCATACTTTTGCTAACAAAAGGCAAACATTCTTAAGTAGAAGAACCAAGGACAAGTACTGATGTGAAATTTAAAATTAAAATTCCTAGAAAAGATACTGAGCAGTTCAAATGTTTTGAACAAAAGGGTTTTTACTAGGTGAACAGTTCCCATTCCTCTAGGTCCACCGATATTTCACTATAAAATGAGCGAAGTATCACATATTAATAACTGAAATCACTTTGCTCACAGAGCTGTGGTGAATAGACGTTTGTGCAGCGTTTGTACATCACAATGTCCAAGCTCTTCTAGCCCTAAATTAAACCAGTTAAAAGGATCTTAGGATCTTAAGACTTGATCACAGAGCTAAAGTTTGGAATGATCTTCTTAAATACACCAAAATTCTTCATCTTGAAAACACTAGTAATGTTAACTGAACTATACAACTACACAATGTGCACTGCACCACATTGCTACTCCAAGTGAGCATTCCTCACCATCTGCTATGATGGATTCATGGAAGGTGAAGTCAAACAATCTCTCTCTCTCACACAAACATATATACTCAACAAGATTTTATTACTATTTTTTTCTTAATTGGCCACCAGATGTTTTTAAAAAAATACTTGGGATGTAGCATGTTAAGTCACACAGTTAATGGTAGCAAGAATCTTCTTTGAAATTTTAATCTGAACAAAGACAATGTACTCTGAACATTAGTGCTTTTATGTTGTTCAGAAGAAAAGTTCAGAACTGTCACTAGACTGGATTTGACATTAATATTTTGATATATAAACACAAGAACTAATCTACCCTGATTAAAGTCAGCTTTCACTGCAAAGATCTGTTTCAACACACTAAATTGTTTAGTATGTTTTCAATTCAATCATTTTTTATTACTTTTAGATTTTTTCTAATTGTTAAATTTTTATTTTGTTTTCTGAGATCCCATGATACAGGGCAGGATGAAACATTTGAATATAGAATAAATAAAACCAACAAATAAATATACAATAGGAAAATTTCTTTCTCCAACCCAGTGCATTTGTAGTGCAAATGCAGATCAAGCAAACAAGTTTTGTGTTTTTCACACAATTCTGTTTTTATAATTAGTTACCTAAACTAATTAATCTGTTAAGTAATTTTTGACTTCTATCACTCCATTCCTTCTACTTATTAAAACACATTTAACAAACTGAAGTCATTATGTCAGATTGACTAGCACTTCCATGGGAGTAAGGGGGGTTGCAGACTGCCAAAAACAGTGTGAATTCAGTCCACTTTTAGGGTTAGGGTTAAGGTTAGGGAATCATGGGAACTGAATTTTATTGTAGCACTAGAGTTCTCTGACAAAGAAGGCTCAATGTCTCAGAAAAATAACCATTCCCATGATTCGCTAGCACTAACCCTAACCCTAAAAGTGGACTGAATTCACACTATTTTTGGCAGTCTGCAACCCAAGTCTCACTGAATGAAAATGGACTTGCTTTTGTGTGTAAAGGGATAGGACTGCACTGTGAAAAACACTGTGAGTACTAGGATACAAAAATCATTATATGTTTAAGTATAAAACAGATTATTACTGTTGTGTGCCTCCTAGTAATTTTTTACTTATGGCGACCCAAATGAAAACCTATTATGAGGTTTTATTAACTATTTTCTTTAGAGGAGGGGTAAGCCATTGCCTTCCCTTGAGGCTGACAGAGTTGCTCAGGTTCATCCAGTGGGTTTCCATGGCTGAACGGGGAATTAAACCCTGGTCTCCAGAATCATAGTCTGATGCTCAAACCATGCCACACTGGCTCTCAATTTATTCCTACTACTCCATACTTCCAGTAGAGAGATAGATTTATTCCTGGTTCTTTAGACTAGCAGATGTGAACCAGTGTGACTCAGGGTGACTAGAGTTCAAAAATCTGCATGTAAACCCACTGGGTGACCTTGGGCAAGTCCCACTATCTCAGCCTCAGGGGAAAGCAATGGCAAATCTCCTCTGAAGAAGTCTTGCCAAGAAAACCATGTGATACAGTCGCCCTAAGTTGGAAAGACTTGAAAGCACACATCATTTATTAATTTTTCCTTTCAAAGTTGGTGGGTGTGAGGCGGGCAACTTTTCTGGAAGCTTAAGGAGGAGGTGGCTGTTTCCAAGAGTGGAACACACTTCCTCCGAGAGTGATGGAGTCTCCTTCTTTGGAGGTCTTTAATCAGAGGCTGTAGGGCAGGGGTAGGCAACCTTTCCCCTTTAAGGGCCGAGGGACTTCAGCTCCCAGAATCCCAGGAGCTATTGGCCAACATGGGACAATTGGCTAACATGGCTGAGGCTTCTGGGAGCTGAAGTCCCTCGGCCCTTAAAGGGGAAAGGTTGCCTACCCCTGCTGTAGGGGATGCTTTGATTCTGAGTTCCTGCATGGCAGAATGGCGTTGGACTGGATGGCCCTTGTGGTCCCTTCTAATTCTATGGTTCTATAAATAGGTTTATTATACTCCACAGACTACAACTCTGGAGACCCGGCTTTGAATCCCAACTTTCAGCAACGGAAACCCACTGGGTGACCTCGGGCAAGTCACACTCTCAGCGCCTCAAGAGGCTGGCAATGGCAAACCCTCCTCTGAGTAAATCTCGCCAAGAAAAACCCCATGATAGGGTTGCCTTAGGGTGCCCATAAGTCGGAAACGTCTTGACGACACATAACAGCAACCACCAGAAGGATGACAGCGTCTTCTAAAGCTTTGGGCGTTGGATTGGGAGACCAGAGTTCCAACCCCGCTCAGCCACGCATGACGCTGGGCCAGTCACACTCTCTCGGCCTCAGAGGATGGCCATGGCTAAAAACCCTTCTGACGAAATCTGGCCAAGAAAATCCTAGGATAGATTCACCTCGTTGTTGCTGTTGTTGTGTGCCGTCAAGTCGTTTCCTTGGGCAAGTCACACTCTCTCAGCCTCAACCCCCTCTGAACAAAGCCTGCCAAGAAAACTGCCACAGCCCGGTTGACCCAGAAAAGAAGCACCAGTGGCACCTACCTATGAGGGTGCCGACGAAGGCGTTGTCCAGGGGGAAGCACAGCGGCGGCGAGTCCTCCTTCTTCGAGTCTCCTCCTCCTCCTCCTCCTCTCCAAGAGCCTCGAGTCTCTGAGGGCCTCGAGGAGGAAGAGCCCCATTTTCTCCCCCGGCCGCCCCCCTCGCCCTGCGGCAGAGGAGCCGTGGTGGTCCTGGGCCGCCATTGAGCCAGGGAAGGCCGTCGGGGCTTCCCCGCGTCGCTCTCCTCCTCTTCCCAGTCGGACATGGCGGGGAAGCAAAACTCCTCAGCGCTCGCGCCCCTCAAACGGCTCCAACGGCCGCCTCCGCGTGCCGCTTTCAACCGCCCGATTCCAGGGGCCGCTGTGATTGGCCGGAGCGCCCCTCATCCCCGAGAGGTGATTGGCTGAGGCTCTGAGGGCTCGAAATCCCTCTGGTGAAATGAGCGTCCTCCTCAGCTCAGTTGCTGTGAGGCAGGGAAAGAGTGGAGACCTTTCTGGGTGTCAGTTGGGAAACTGTGTGTGTGAGAATAGGAATGGTAGCCTAGTCCTAAACTAAGGTCCAAAACACTCTGCAGAAATAACCCAGTTCGAGACTGCTTTAACTGCCCTGGCTCAATGCTAGGGAATTCTGGGAACTGTAGTTTTTGTGAGACATTTAGCCTTCTCTGTCAGAGATAGCTCTGCTGTTACAATAAACTACAATTCCTAGGAATTCTTAGCACTAAAGGCCTAAGCAGACTGCCAGAAATAGTGCACATTAAATTGAGGCACTGCCCTGGCTCGGTGCTAGGGAATCATGGGAATTGTATTTTTTTCTGAAACATTGAGCCTTCTCTGTCAGAGAGCTCTGGTGCCACAATAAATTACAGTTCCCATGATTCCCTAGCACTGAGCCAGGGCAGTGCCTCAATTTACTGTGCACTATTTCTGACAGTCTGCTTAGGCCCTAAGTTTAGACCGGCTCTGAATCAGCTTGCCTCATGTTTCTGTCAGAAGGTTTCAGGTCTGTCTGAAGGTTTCAAAACTCCATCCGTAGCCCTAGGTGGTAATCGTAAAGATAAACCCAAGTAGTAATAAAGCTATGTTGAGTAACTATAAATTCTATGGAATTACTCCATTAGCAATTAAAGCTTCCTCAAGGAAACCGAGGATGCAAACGAAAACTACACAGGGCCTTTACAGACTGCTAGAAATAATGCAGCTTGAGGCCACTTTAATTGTCCTGGCTCAGTGTTAAAGAATCATGGAAATTGTAGTTTTTCCCGGGACATTGAGCCTTCTCTGTCAGAGAGTTCTGGGGCAACAATAAACTACAGTTCCCATGATTCCCTAGCACTGAGCCAGGGCAGTTAAAGTGGCCTCAAGCTGCATTATTTCTGGCAGTCTGTAAAGGCCCCCAGTTTTACATAAATAAGGAACGAGAGGATGTGACATTAAACCAGGAGCCTCCAGGTGACGTTTTCTTCACCAACAAGGAACTTGCATAGGTTTGTAACTCTTAATATTCAATTGGACAAAGTTACTTGAAGCCAGGGTGACCAGGTGTCCTCACCGAAAAGGAGGACAAGGCACCGCAGAATGGAGGACCTTCAGGGAAAGTGGAGGGGACATAACCAAACAAAAGCTTAAAAAAACCAAAACAATAACTGCTCATAGGAATGGAAATTCAAGCTTCTTAAGTCATGCTCCAAAGGGAAGAACTTCAAGGGAAATGGAGGACATGAGCAAATAAAAGCATAAAAAGCCCCACTCATATTAATGGAAATTCATGCCTCTTCTCAGTCATGCTCAAAATGGTGGACATGACCAAGAAAAGCTAAAAACAACAACAACTGCTCATAGGAATTGAAATTCAAGCTTCTTAGTCATGCTCCAAATGGAGGAACTTCAAGGGAAATGAAGGACATGAGTAAAGAAAAGCACAAAAATCCTCACTCATGTTAATGTAAATTCATGCTTCTCAGTCATGCTCAAAATGGAGGATATGACCAAAGAAAAGCTTAAAACCCCACTCATATAAATGTAAAATCCATGCTTCTTAAGTTCCAAATTTTGGAATTCCTCTTGAAAAGGTTGGACAGAGAAGTTGCCCTTGCCAAAATGTCTCATATTTTTGGTATGTTGTTGAGTGGCTGTGGTTCTTGAATCTTTTATAGCTTTGTGTGCCTACAAGTAATTTCCAACTTATGCCAATCCTAAAGCTACCTATAACTGGGTGACTGAGCAGCTTCAGAGTCACAGATACTCTTTAAGTGTTACACCACAAATGCTTAAGTTGGTGCACCCCCCCCCCTAAAATAAGGGAATTTCTCTCATATTGGTTGTGTCTTACTGATGATTCTTGTGAGCAGTTTGTATGACAAACAGGTTACCACTGTGGACTGTGACCAATGTACCTTAAATAAGAAGGTGTAAATGCACCAAGTGAACAGGCAGCTACTGGTGAGTGGCAATTTCCAACAACAAATCTGGAGACAAAAGAGTCTAAAAAGAGAGAAGAGTGCCACAATACTTGACCGTATTGCAGGGGTAGGCAACCTTTCCTCTTTAAGGGCTGAGGGACTTCAGCTCCCAGAATCCCAGGAGCTATTGGCCAACATGGGACTATTGGCCAACATGGCTGAGGCTTCTGTTTATTGTGTACTTGTCTGCAGATCTGATGAGCAAATTGTATAGGCATACAGCCTTTATAGTTGCACACAAAACTAGGTAAGCGAATTGAAGCAAGCAAGCAACCATTATGGGGGGGGGTGTGCGGTGGCTTAGTGGTTAAGATGCCAATTCTGGCGATTGGCATGTTGGCAGTTTCAGGCCCGAGCACCGCATGATGGGGTGAGATCCTGTCACTAGTCCCAGCTTCTGCCAACCTAGCAGTTTAAAGCATGCAAATGCAAGTAGATAGGTATCATTTCTCAGTGGGAAGGTAAACAGCATTCATGCAGTCATGCCGGCCATACGATCACCAGAGCAGTCCTCGGACAACACTGGCTCTTTGGCTTAGTAACAGAGATGAGCACTGTCCTCTACGGTAGGATACGACTAGACATTCATGTCAAGGGACTGCCTTTACCTTTTTAACCATTATGGGTATAAATATTTTAAACTGTTTGACCGGCATTTAAAAACAAACCAACCCAGTGCCACCCCATACATGTTAATTCACAAGGGTGTACCACTGCATTCAGTAGCACTTGTACAGGATTGCAACCTAAAATTGTGCACACATTCCTTTAATCAGTTTTTAAAAAATCAATTTAACTTCAATTTTATTGCTAATTCTAACATGTAACTTTGAGTCCTGGTTTTTTGTTCTATAATTTTGAACCCGCATTCCTAATGGAAATATGTGCTTATTTTAGTAAATTTGAAAATTCTGGCAGATGGGTCCAACATCCATAGTGAAAAGGCACAGTGCATGAAGGAAGGTAACTGAGTACCACAGACACATTTGACACCTCCCGGTTTGCAAGATCCCAGAATATGGTTTGGATGTCAGAAGTGGACAGATTATGGGTTGGGAGGAATATGAAAGACAATGTAATGGGAGGTTCTTCAACACCCAAGTATTAACTATCAAAAAGGAAATAGTATGTAAGATGTGGTGTGCTGAAGCCTTCAACTTAACTCTGCAGTGTGTTTAACCAGGAGTGGATGAATGGATGATGTAGTATGATTCACCTGCATTTCTTCCAGGTTAAAAGAACACATATATCGTAGTATTTAAATGCTTTTTTATTAACAACAATATGGATTCAGTTTGTCATGAAATTGCAATTAACATTTTATTCTAATGTAATGGCTAATGCCATTTTAGCATCAGTGGAAATGTCCCTTATATGTTTCCATTACAGCCATGTAACCAGCTTCTCAGCACTTCCCCCTCACATTTGTTAGTATCTCGTAACGCTCTTAATGGCAGAAGATGCATTGTTAGTGGAAGTACCATACCTCCTTGAATGATTCAAAGCTTTATAAAAATCTGTAAGACAAATTAATTCCAAAATTTGGAAATATATTGAAACATTTCATGGTGAACAGGGTAAAGAAAAGCAAAACAACTCACCCTCTCCTAAAATTTGCCTTGTTATAGACCCATCACAATATGTGACATTTTCTTCAACTCAGAAGAAATGGCTCAGAAGGGCAATTTAAGTTGTTTTGCAGATTAGTCCAGTGCAGTCAACAGAATATACTACAGGGACAAATTTTGTCTCCTATATTAATTTATTAAGGACAATTCCTAAACACAGTTTTATGTGCTAACCTATTGGGTACTGAAATGTTTGCATATTTAGGACAGACTGAGGCTGCCAGTTCTAAGTACATTTGGGCTGAAGCTAAACATTAGTTAAAATTGATGTAACACTGATGCAACAGCTCTTCTTACTGCCTCACTCTATTCCTAATTTTCTGCTTGTTTACTCAATCCAGGTTTGTCTGCTCAGAAGGAACACTGCAAAAAGCTATCCTTCTGTATGTTTGCTTGCAGGGAGAAAATCCCTTGAATTAAGTGGAGCATAACTCACTGAAAACATGCTTCACCTGTCTTTGTTCCTTTATTTATATATTTTATTTTTTCACTAAATTCTACTTTGTTCTGTGCTTCTTCATTTTATACTTTCCATGTTACTATTTTGTGCATTTATTTTTAGAGTCAATGTGACATATGGATTAATTTAGCTAAGTGTTAAGTTTCCTCAGGAAATAATTGGAATATGATCACTTTAACTTTAAACAGATGCTTAATAATAAAAAAAGAGCACATGCCTGCAAACTCTTAGCTGGGACAATGCACCTGTTGAGGTAAATTAATAGGAATTTTGATTAATTAGGGACTGCAAGTCCCAAGTCAGAGACATTTCACTTTATAAAGTGTTGAAGAATTATTTGCCTGGGCACAGAAAAGTTGAGGTATCGGCTACCGTATTTAATGACAGCAGTCAATTTAAGTATGATTACCTCATATAAAGAATGTGGGCAACATGAACAAAAGCATACGGCCTTTGCCATATTGAGTTCTAGCTCAGAACATTATATTCATATTTAAATAAAAATATAAAGAAGAAGAAAATATATATTTGCAAAATATATATGGTCATTAAACTTATTATTTGTTATTTCTCCAACCAGGAACATTTATGTATCAAAATACATTTATTTTCTTACACTGTAATCCCCAGAGTAAAAGTTATTCCCAGTTTCATCTGTGTGTAAATTTTACAGTTTCCATATGTTCTAATATAACATCAGTTATAAAAGTCCCAATGCATAACAAAGAAAATACTGACTTTCCCACCCCACTGCATACTGTACATTCATTATGACATGTTCAGTAGTATTCAGCATGACAGTAAGCTACTCATGGGAAATGATCGAGAGGGTTCAGTAACCAGGAGGGACTTTTTCCTCAAAACATGATTTTCTTAATTAATTATTTTAGTACGAGAAGACATTGTCCACATTCTGTGTTGTGCATGTAAGATCTCCCACCAAATGAATGAGGAGGACTATCCTGTTACGAAACATTCTGATTAAAAGTTTCAAATAATAATGTTTCTAAAATGTTGTCAACTTAATGGTGGAAAGAAAATACTTTTAGGATAGCATTTGTAAAAACCAGCAAAAAGATGGGGGTGGGGTGGGGGTGGGAATTCAAATTTCTAGTTGTAGTTTGGCAAGGGAATTCCAGATTTGATTGCATTTTTTGAAAATAGCCACTCACTTTCTCATACATCTATATGAGCATAATTAAGACTATGAGAACTCATGTGTGCCATGAAATGAAGGCAAAAAAGCAGTTTCTAGTTGGTGAACCATTTAACCCAAGAGAAGTAACTGAAGCTGCTTTGTAATAGCAGTCTGCACACTCACACTGGAAATGCAATTTGGATATATGAGGATGCCATTGTCTCTACAGACATATGGGAGGAAGATACCTCAAGTTCATATTTGCAGAAAGGGAAACAGGTCTCGTTATTGGTACAAATGTTGCTTGCCCTGGCCATTTGCACTAGCTCATCTGTTAAGCTTAAATGCAGATGTAGGAAGTTTCATGTAAAGCACGAAAAGGCACTATAGAACATTCAGTAAACGAGGAAAGAAAGTATCATAGGAGTTCTGAAATTTTGTAAAAATGTAATGCCTTGGGTGGCTGGACAAACTGTAGTAATCCAAATAAGAGTATGTTTAAACCCCAGGTCAGGGACTAGTTTAAGCAGAAGGCTACTCTGCTTCCCTACATCATCACCGCTTAGCACAGAGGCAGCTGATCAACAACCTCTTTTTACTTTGGTTTGACAATTTTTGGGAACAGACAGAATCAATTGTAGAAAGGTAACTTAAGCACAGAGCCCTACAGTTATTACCTCTAATGTAGGTACTGTGGAAGAATTATATCACACAAAGATGTTGCAACCGTTAACCAAATGTGATACTTGTGAAAGTAATGATGAAAAATAAAAGATGGTTCATGTGCTTCAAGATACCTTTTTGTAATTTGTCAATGGAGCTTTACAACAGGGAAAGCTGTAGAACATTGTTCATCATCTGCAGGTTTCATAGGAATGATACAGCATAAACACCCACTGGTTGGTATGCATTTTCTCCTAATAAGATTATCAACAATAAGCTGTTACATCTAGAAAATTCTTCCCAACTATGGAGGCAGAAATTACAACTGATTCAGAGTAAACAATTAAAATTGCTTGCAGCACTTAACCATCAGTAAGACTTCTTGTGACATTTTTGTATTCTCTCATTCTCAGCAGGGCTGGCTCACAAACCATTACATTCCCAGATAGGAGTGGCATCATTCAATTTATAGAATGCCTTTGGAATCATTAGAGAAAATTGCAAGCTATACATTTCTAGGGTGTACCATAAATATCAACATTGATTATTTCAGCTGGAGTAGGACAGAGACTATTCTGGAACATACATTCATAAGAGGCACCATTTTTTGAATTTGTATAGTTAAGACAAACAAACCAGGAAGAAACTGTATAGGCAGGAGCTATACCTTCATTTCTTGCCAGTAGTACAGATCTTTGAAGGATCTGACAGGTAGTCTTCAATACTGTCAGATAAGTTAAGATTTCATTATTTTTATTTGAGAGGAGAACAATGTTTAGATTAAAAGAGAGCATTATAAAACTTTATCCAGCTTATTCTTGTTTTCTTTTTCTACTCTTCTCATTTCCCACTGTTTAGACCCATTTTAAAAAAAATACATTAATTTTTTAAAAACTTTTTAAAAAAAACTGTATAGACTTCTTTTATCTCCATTCTTTCTTTCACTTCTTTTCTATCTTGTGCATTTCTTTTCCCCAGCCCCTGATTGTGCTATCATTCAACTTCAGAAAACAGGAAAAAAATGGACTAAAGGGAGAAAATACTAATCTACAATCAGGTATCTGCTTTTCCTTTACAGAGATTTCAGCCCAAATAATTTAGATCCGCAAGGAAGTCATCAGTGAGTTTGGAAAGTGTGAGACAGAGAACATTTCACACTGCAGGTCCTCCCTAATGACCTGGAATTTAGAACATTTCATAGTAAAAATATGTTCAGTCACAAAAAAAAAAAACAACCCTCTTTAAAAGTGCTGTGCAAAATATTTTGTCTCAATTCTGTATCTCCAAAGGAATACAGAAACCAATACTCTTCTAAAATTGCCAATTAATCATAATTTGCAACTAGCAGCCATTTTTAATCTCATATTACAGGTTTCCTTCACTAGCAGCTGTCAATAGTTTTGTTGTTGTAAACGTAAAAATGGTCTGCTTCAGGTCATATGCAGTGTTTAAACCAGAAGCAAAGTGCTTTACATGTTGTGTTAATTTTATGTTTCCAAATGATCAGATCTTTTTGTTCTTTAATAAACCTGAAGCATATAGATTCCCATTTATGCCTACTGTACTAAACAAAAGTACCACTGTACTGTAGGTATAAATTAGAATGGTATCAGTCGTCTAAACATGCATTTTCATGCACCTGAAAGATATGGACTCATACAACTGCCTTTCTTCCTGATTAATTTTTTTGTTTAAAAAAAATCATCAAAAGGGTTTTCAAAATAGTCCATGCTCTGATATGTATGACTGAAAGGATTACTCTGCATATGAACAAAATCCACAAAATGCTATTTAAGTTTGACATGAGGCAGGCTGAGAGTATCAGTACTGTCTCCTGGCTTGCAAATGCTTTGAGATGATCTTGACATTCCAGTCCTCAGAGAGTCAGTAGAGAGAGTGGTTTCCACTAATGGGTGGGAAATAGCCTCAAAAGTCTCACTTTCTCTCTCTGCTTCCAAGTCTTCATCAGTTATAAATAATTTTGATTCCCTCCATTTGCTGTATAATTCTTGGCTGCCTCTTGCACTACTGGTATCACTTCCAGAAATATGTACATTCAGTTCTTCTGCTGTTGACTGTATAAGGTTTTGTACTGACAGTGATTTCCCTATATCCATTTGCGCTATTGGTTTCACTGAGATTAGGGGTTCCCCTTCTGTATCAAGGCTTTTTCTCCACAAATTGTCCTTTGTCACACCGGACTTTGCATTTTGTCCATTATCCTTAGAAGCAACAAGGCAAGCGGTGACATCAGAATTATTTTCCTGTGTGCTCACAGGAATAATATGTATAGGTTCCAGCCTGTTGATAGGCTTTACTGATGAAAAAGGGGGTATCTGTAATGTCGTAGGTGCTGTTGGCTTCTGGTTTATTTGGTTTAGTGTACTATTAGCTGATAGAACTACAGGTCCATCGTTTGGCACCTGTGTGGCTTGACTATGCATAGTTGGACTAAAAGCATAGTAAGCTTGAGGGTTAAATTCATTTGGTGTCAGTATAAGCTGGAGGCCACATGGCATGTTGACACTCGTTGATCTGGAGACACATTCACTAGTTTGAGCAGAACTGGACAACTCTTTACTGTCTACAGAACTTTGATAATCAGAGGTTTGATCACATTCAAAAGATGGCATCTGAAATGAAGCCAAAGTTAGTGCAGACAGAGATCCTTTCTTCAAGACCTGTTGGTAAATATCTAGCAGAGAGTCTAATTTTGACTCTATAGATTGGACCTGGAAATGAGAGAAGAAAATAATCTGTGAATGTCAAAGGATACATGCTGTGCAGATGGTAACAAAATATACATGAGTGCTCTTCAATATATATATATATATATATATATATATATATATATATATATATAGTGAATTCTCAGGCAATGGATGTGAGCACAGTTGAGTGTGTTGGTGATCAATTTTACCTCCCTTTGGCCCTTAGCCAGCCACATTAATTTTTCAACACAGAGACACAGACACAGCCCAAGGAAAAGCTACAGTTGGATGCTGCAATAGCCACTTACCACTTTTCTTCTGGCAGTCCTGGAAGGAAGAAGAGAGGAAATGAAGAAAGGTGGCAGCCCTAGCAATGGCAGCTTTTAAGTCCCTTGGTCTCTGCTGATAAAGGAGGAGGAGATGTGTGGCTAATGACTCTTTTAAAAGTGTCAGGCGAGCAAAGCCATTTGGGAGATGGCTGGAAAATTGGCTGTGCATAAGTACTTGGGAAGGACAATTTTCCTCCTGGGAACATGCAAGGAATTTTAAAAAGAGTTGGCAGGCAGGCACATCTTTCCCTTTCAGCTGTGAACACATCCACTCTCCCTTGTCCTCCTCTCCTCTTCCTTCCATAGTTGTTGGGAGAAGAATGCCTCACAAAAGCAGACAGACAGGCAGAGAGAAGACAAAGAAGACAAGAAGGTAATATTGGGATATGGCAGGAAAGAGGAAGGCACACAACTTGTAGAGCTGTCATGAGCACAGCTTTTTTGTGGGGGCTGTGGTTTGAAGCTGAAATTGGGTGGCAAACTGCCGTGGTCAAAAAGTCAGCTACTTTTAGGACTCTTAGGGGAGACTAGGGACTTTATCACACGGGAAGAATCTATAGTTTATCCCATAAAAATCCCCCCCAAAATATGTAATTACATGCAGTGATTTCACATGACATCGCACAAAACCCGTCATTAAAGTGGTCAGAAAGTGGTGTCATCCCGGATTTTTCTTTCGGGATTTTAGCAAAAATGCATTTGCGACATTACTGTAATTGCTCATTTGCTCTAGTGTGAAAGTCAAATTCAGTTATTCACACAATAATCCTCCTTTCACCTGTTTTTCTGATTTTCCCATGGTTCTGGGCTTTTACTTCCTGTTTTGATTGGGCGACAAACATGCCAGGCAGACATGAGCCTCTCCGCTTTCTTTTTTCTAAAAATTCCTGTCCGATAATATTTAATGATGTCTGGTATAGAAGTATATAGGGGTTGTTGTTATGGTTTTTGTTGTAGGTTCCTGTGATGCAATAACTATGCATTCCTCTGCACATGTGCGAGTATACCATTTTTACTTCACATACGGAATTTGTTTGCTTTTGTACGAAACACAAAAGCGGATTTGTTTTGCTTGTGTTATCACACATTTATTCTAATTGCATGTGATATTCATTTGCACAATTAAACTCTATTTTTGTTTTATTTTGGGGATGGCTTATTTGTGCTTTATTATCTCTTTAAAGATGGAACTGGCCCCCGTGTGATAAAGTCCTAGGAGATACTGAGGGAAGTGCAAAAGGGAGCTTAGAGAAAGCATAAAGCTCACCCTGGTTTACCTCAAACTGCTGAAAAAAGAGTGTAATCAAAAGTTTGCCATCCAGGCTACAGTCCAGTCTGAGTAGCCTCAGTCAAGTTTTACCAAAATCTCTGGAAATTTCTGATATTTCTGGGAAGCATTTCTGTTATGACCTTACAACTCACTGACATCTGTGAAATGTCAGTAGTTGAAACTGACTGACACGCTGGCCTCCAGCACAATAATTTTGCATAAAATTGCCTTGTGTGGAGACTAAAGGAAGTTATTTATCATTGCAAATGTGAAACATGTTTTAATTATTTTAATAGTTGATCAATAAAATAGAACTGATCATTATTTGTCAAAGTCATGTTACCTGCTTTTCCACCTTGACTACACGCCCTAGCATGCTAAGGTCATCAGCTGTCTCATTCTCTACAGTATTCTTCTCTCGACTTTTTTTATCAGGGGCAATTTGTCCTCTTCCAAGAATTTGGTCAACCCTGCAAGACAGTTAAATACACAAATATGTATCTCCACTTCAACAGGTAATATTTTCATTTTTGTCTTCAAGTGGACTCAAGGTTACCTGGAATCATATTATATTAACAGGAATTATATTTTGAATATTGAGCAATTGTATTCTTTTAATTTTAATGTAATGTCTCTGGACATAATTGAGATACTCTGATACTACTGTGCACAATTATCTGACCTGTGAGAAAGATAGCTGGTAATGCTAGTTTAGTCTTAGGCTATGCTATTCAAAAAGGGGCAGGATTGGCCTTACAGTCAGCTTGCCACCTGCCAAAGCTCAATGACAACTGTTGAGTGTATGCACACTTATTATAGATACTGGGGAATTAACTTCTTTTGTATCTAATTTTTAATTTCAGGTTCAAATGAAATTATAGTTGGGAAGATGACAACCTGCAAAAGCTGAAGGAAACTAAATGCTAAGTGAAACTTATGAGTATTAAAACATGTGTCCACACTAAAGACCAAGGTAAATTCATATGGAGGGATTCTTTTGTAGGAGGAGGTTATTTTCCTTACCGCGATTGAAGACTCTTAATTCTGCACAGCATATCCAGATGACCTGCTGAATACTGTTCAATTACATCTTTGACATCATAGGGACGCAGGGTTTCTTTAAACTTCCTTTTGGCAACATGAAATTTCATAATTCTGTAGAAGAAATATTAATAGCTGTATAATTTTATGACGTTATATAGTAAAATAAGGCCATGATGATCACATCAACAGGATCAGTCAATCAAAATATGAACAATCAACAACTTTAAATTGTAAGAAGGATTCTGTTTTCTTTTCATTTGTTGAAGACTCTGTTGGAAATTAGCTATCCTTAAGATGCTTTCTGATATATCAGCCTTGTTGCCATAAATGAATGTATGAATTGTTTGAAGAACATAGGTGTCTTGAAGGGTGAATGCACTCCATGGGTTGAAAAAAATTGTGTGGTTTTATAAAAATTAAAAGCCAGATTCTGTTTTTAGTGATGCCAACAAATGATCAAATTCCAAATTTATAATCAAAATATAGCATACTGTTATCAATGAAACTACAGTGTGCCCTTGGTATTCACTGGGTTTTGCTTCCAGGACCCCCAGTGGATACCAAAATCCATTGATGTGCAAATCCCATTATATACAATGGCATAGTATAATGGTGTCCCTTATACAAAATGGCAAAATCAAGGCTTGCTTTTTGGCTTTTAAAAATATATACATATATTAAGCTGTGAATGGTTGAATCCGTGGATGCAGAATCCATGAATACAGAGGGCCAACTGTATATATAATGGCAGCACCCCTGTATGTGTCAGTGGTATAATTATGTCTGAATAGGGGTAGCTGATGTAAGGGTTTTACGGGGAGAAGTGGTTCATCTTGCTCGGTCCTTTTTCTCTGTAGCATGTTCTCCCAGTGAGTTCAACCTAGGGCAAAGATGTACAGTATAAACCCCATATCAGAACATATCAGAATATGTTCCCAGACTTACCATGGATATGGGAAACTGCAGATAATAGCAAACCCTATTGAAATAAATGACTTCCAGCTGAACGTCCAGCAGAAGCATACCATAGAATTGTATTGGAGGACCTAGAAAATGCCTTGAGAGGATTTTCTTTTGGGGGGGGACACAGATAAGTGAAATTGTGGATACTGGCCCCATGGATATAGGGTGGAACAGTCATACTGTGCAAGGGAAAGATATGTAGTGCAGAAGATGGTGGACTGAGATCAAGCTACTTTATATAGCAACCACAGTGTCCACTTTAGATGTGGGTGAGGCAGACCTGCATTGGAATATACATCTACCATAGTTTGGGCCTATCTTTTTCATCTTCATCATAAAGTTGCTCAAATACTCATTTTGAAAGAGGATTTTTTTTATTGCTGCATTCAGTTTGTTGGGCATTAATTATTAATCCGTTATGTGCATGCGTTATTTCTTTAGATCAACAGCTCGTTCCTTTTAGGGATGCTGATCTGAAGCCACTCCTAGAATGCAGTCCCTCAAAGATAATCCTAAAATACATTCACAGCTCCCATTCATTCAAATAACAGTTGCTATACCCTAGCAATTTGGAGGGGTATACTCTCTGAATCAATTTAATTATGATGTAAATGAGACTGAGAGAGGAAATTGGTTCCAAAATACGTTGTCTTCTTTGCTCAGTACCTAGAGAGGATCAGTTGCTAAAATGTTATTATATTATGCTAAAGCATTTCCTATTATAATTTGACAAGGATCTATATATTTGCTATCAGTGGAATTAATAAGTGCAGTTTTCGTTATTTTTTAACAGTACACTAAGTTGAATTACATAAAAATGGTAATTTATACTATTTTGAGTGTGGTGTGATGATGCAACAGCATATTTGTGCACAGATAAAACCTGTTCTGAGTTAATGGCATGATCTAGTGAAACATAAGAGCCCTTAAGTACAATTGTTTTCACAGGAAACCTAAGAATATATTTAGATTTCTGCCAGTAAAAAAAACTGGGGCTTTGCTTAGCTTGAACCATGCCTTAAATATTAATCTTCCCATAGCATTTAGTTGATTTGGTTTGCTTCATAGTTAAATAATGGCTGCTTGATATAGGTAAATGCAATTCTTTGTAATACATAACAGAATTTTGTTTACATGTTTTAGGAACAGAAAATTTAAACTAGAAAAAATACACCTTTGCTATTATTATATATCTATACTGTTTAAGGGCTGATTTTCACTTAGTTCAGCAGCTGCTCTTGGATGGGATATAGTCATGGATGTCAAAAGATTGCAAGGAAAGTATTACAATTAAAAGTAATCTGGATCTCATTAAAATTAGATCATTTTCTCATTCAACACATTAATGTTTATTCAGTATTAAATACTGAATAAATACAGTAATTACCACAGCCAGATTTGATACTAGTAGTTGTAGTCTCAATTATAATTGTACATTTCTACAAACTATTTGCAAGCAGTCAGTTGATTCAGAAATAAATATATTTATATACTCAAGTATACTGAAAGAATAGATATTGTAACAAAAATATTTTATCTATAATATTCTTGTTTCCAAGATAGTGCTACTGCCAGTCTTGAAAACTAAATTACTTAGTTCCTAGCTTTCCCAGAAGGGGGCAAAACATGCTCTTTTTACATAAATCCTATTATCTCCCACCTTTACCTACGGAAGTCAGAAGTTGCAGATTTCTCTGACTAAAAAAGCTTATATATGACTGAAGAAAATTTACTCCTTAACAGTGTAATACTATGCATGTCTACTCAGAAGAAAATCCTGCTTAGCACCCTTACCTGGGAATAAGTTCCATTGAATTCAGTGGATCTTGCTTCTGGTAGACATGCATGGGATTCCACTGCAAATCTCAAAAGGCAGCAGTGATGTAAAAGCCTTTTTTTAAAAAAACAGAAGATGTAACACCCAAACATCTCATTTCTGGGTATTTCTTTCCTTTTATTCAACACCAAATTGTTATACCAAGGACTGTATACTGTCCAATAAATATATTACGGTACTTCACAGCCAAAATGCAAGCTACTGTAGGATGGCATCACTGTAGGAACATCCTAATACAGGGAGGATATCAATTCTGCCTCCTTCAAACCTCACAAAGCTTAGAAGACTATAGGTGTTTGTCTGTCACACAACAGATTACATGTGTACCTCAGTTAAAGAAATAGATCTGTTCCTAGGCATGACATCTTTAACATAAAATTTGGTACCAGAGACAGAAATAACATGGAAAGAATAGGAATAGATTCATATTCTGGAAAAAAAGACGAGCAATCCCAATGTAACAATGGGTCAAAACAAATGGCCCTGTAAAGCCCGCTTCCAGGCATCTTGGGAGCGTAGCATTTATATGCCACACACTCCGAAGATGTCCGGAAGCTGCAGACATGGGCAGCCTCAAGACGCTCCGGAGGCGCAGCATTTACATGCTGCCTGCCACCGGAGCATTTTGAAGCTGCCCTGGGGCTGTGGCAGGGCCAGGAAAGGCGGCTCTTTCCTGGCTCAAATAGGAACGAATCTTTTCCACTCCTACCTGGGGCGGGTTCAAGGCGGACTGGGGCCATGGCGTGTGTTTGCCGTGGCTCCAATCCATCTTCAGGGCCATCTGTTCCAGGCCAATGAAAGGAAACAACCAAGTTTGGTAAGCCTTGTATAAGATAAGAGAAACATTCTGAACCTTCTAGAGACTACATGAAGTTTTGTTCCAAACTGCATCCAAGGAAGGCATTTTCTTTCCCCAGCTTCCGTTTTGCTTATGATTTTCATTTTCTTGGCCAAATATATAAACCTATGTTTTATTAAAATGCTGGGGGAAAAGGGTGATGACATTGGTTTAGCTGCTCCCTCCTTTTCTCTTTATTTTGCTATTCATGTATGCTCAAGTAAGGGTTTCTGGAGGCAGCAGTTTGTTTACCTTGCCTGTAGGGAAGCAACTAGAGGAGAATCAATTACAGTAGAATCCCATTCTTTTCCAGCTCAAACTTCAGTGCAATGATTATTGCAGACACGCTGCTGCACCTCGACACTGAAAGTCTGTGTTTCTGTAGCCCTCCTGCACCATCCTCCCAATGCTAATGCTTCTAAAAAAAATTCTAGCTAGACAGCTCAGGGAGGAAAAGACAGGGCTGGACAGACATAAAAAGACTTTGTAGAAGGAAGCTTCTTTGTCAGAGGTTTTCTTAATTGCAGTATGGTTGTATATGGCAAAATTTAAATTCCATACTGCAGAGAAATTCAAAGTTTGGGACCTCTGTGTTTTGAAATGAATAAAGATGACTGGGTCTTCAGAAAAGCAGAGGGATACGATGTCCATTAAACTAGTCCAGTCTGGTTAATAAAACTGGAGAATTCTCATGCCTTAAAAGCATGGAAGTACTATCCGGATTTGTCTAGGCAAACTGTGATAAAGTGGATTTTACTATTCAACTAAGGGCCTTTGCAGACTGCCAGAAATAGTACACATTAAATTGAGGCACTGCCCTGGCTCAGTGCTAGGGAATCATGGGAACTGTAATTTATTGTGGCACCAGAGCTCTCTGACAGAGAAGGCTCAATGTCTCAGAAAAAAATACAATTCCCATGACTCCCTAGTACTGAGCCAGGGCAGTGCCTCAATTTAATGTGCACTATTTCTGGCAGTCTGCAAAGGCCCAAACAAAGAAAATATCTGTCAAATTTTGAGTGGTCCAGCATGCAAGCGAAAGTGCTTTTTGACTTTCAGCTGTACACCTCCTACAGATGCAAATTCAAAACTTACGGTACATTTGCAGTACATCAATAGCAAATACATTTTTATACTGCTTATCAGTGCACTTAAGCACTCC
>CM034701.1:267241614-267252782 GCA_020142125.1 Phrynosoma platyrhinos | reverse complement strand
AGCTGGGTACTCATTTTAGTGACCTTGGAAGGATGCAAGCCTGAGTCAGCCTTGAGCCCCTGACTGGTATTGAGCTCACAACCTTGTGGTTTGTGAGTGGCTGCAGTACAGGCATTTAACCACTGCACCACCAGTGGGATTTAGAGACAATGCCATTGATTTGCATGCCTATCACTTCCTTTCACCTCTATAATTATTGTATTTGCATCATTAGTATTGCGGATCAGTCTTGCTTTGATGCATCAAACAAGCCACTAGCTATATTCACAGGTAGCTGCCCAGTCTTCCCCATCATAGCTTTTACAAGGATACTGGAATCTCCTTTTTAACCTGATTTAGATTAATCCAGTTTAATGTTATAGCCATATCCTAAACTGTGGTAAATTTTTACCATAGTTTATTGGAAAAAAACCCAGCTTCATAACCTACATTTGAAGTTGGCTCTTTTCAACAATGGAAAAAGAAGCAAAGGCACTTTATGCAGTACAAGATCAAGAAACAAGCCTATTTTTATTTGTCCCTGAAGATTTCAAAAATACTTTTTTCTTCTTCAGAAAAAAAAAATTACTTACAAACTTACAAACATAGATTTATATTACTTCTTTAAAATGTTGTAAAATAAAATAAAAAAAACTGGGAAAAAATGGAATCCACAGAAGAAATGAGAGATATATCTCAAGATGCTCAAAAGATGGCTTTATTTGTAGAAAAGCCATGACATATTTCAGCCTGTGTGTAATTTTAATGCATTCTTCAGGAGCTTATTTAGAATTAAACTTCAGAATTTTCTCATATTCAGGTTTAAGTTTCTGGCTTCCACCACATATACCCTTCCCAGTACAAAGTTATTTCAAATGTACCGTGAACTTCCCTATTCTTGCTTTCCATTGTTATTGTGGCTGCCTTTCTCTGGGTGGAGCTTTGATGGCAGAAATGAGGCTTTTCTCATGATGAAGCACTTGCTTTGAGCAAGAAGCAATGTCCCCTCAAAATCCCAAATCACTCATTCATCCTGCCTCGCTATTCTAGTTTTTCAGTTATACTAGAATAAATATAGTCCAAACCACAAACTTTAATTTGTATCTTTACAAATGGTACTTCTGTTAGTGAGTGGGGACTAAGTATATCGTCATTTATACATACCCACACTAGGTGTAATTATGTTGTAAGCATCTGCTGCATTGTAGGCAAAGTGGGAAGAACTGGCCAAAAGACTTCTTCATCTAAACTACCAGAAGATTGTAGCATTTCCTAGAAGTAGCTGAGCCCAGACACAGTCTAAGTATAACCTCCCCATCAATGTATAAGCATTGTGTTAATGCTTGCTTGTTTAATAATTTCAATTTACCTGATAGCTCGGATAACTGTTTTAAGTGCTGGAGTGAGATCTTCCACTGATACATCACACTGGCATCCTCTCTCATCATATATATCATCTGTACCAAGGCTGGCATCAGCTGCAACAAAAAAGTTCCACATAACTAACACATATACCTTTATAAGATGCAGATGTGTTTTATAAGTTGAATAGTATTAATTGATCAATACAGTTAAATGTAGATTAAATGACATATTTTAACAATCAATAAAATACTTCAGTGCAGTGTCGTGACAAACAGTATCTTTCTGGATTTAGGCACAATATGCCTCTCCAGATGTTGGACTGAACTCAACTTCCGATACCCTAGCTAGCAGAGCTAACGGGAAGAATGCAGAGAATAGCAATCCATCAACATCTGGAAGATTGCATTTTTTGCACTCCTGATCTTAATAATTTTAAGATTAGAGGTCTTTCTGTGGTAAAAGGAGGAAACTAATACAGTATTCATTTAAAATATTTTTTTACTTTGTTTAACATTTCACTCAAGGTACTGGATCAGTTCAGTCACTCCATTCTCAGTGCCAGATTGCACATTTGGTGGCAGGCTATTTTAATACATGTGTTGCGACTTTTTATACAAAGTGACAGGTTAGAGGCAATTTCAAGCAGAGGAGCAGCACACAGGTAGGGGTACTGAACATCAATAACGTGTGGGTCCACATGGATTCTACTTTCATCCCAGATACAATTCCATTGATTTTGATAAATATACACTGCATAGCTGAATTATGAAACAGCAGGAAGCAAACTGCTTGTAGCAGATAATGCATATAACAAAACCGCAAATGTTTTGTTTTTAAAGAAAAGGTTGCAATTTTGATTCCTTATCTACTGCTTTTTTCTGAATCCCTGCACATACACAATCTAAACCCTACTAGTTAGTGATCTGTCTATGACAAAGAAACTGAAACAAGTTTTTGTCATAAAAGAAACTGATAAGGATTGATAATGATATAAAAATAGCATAAGAGAATGCAGTTTCTTGGCATTAGCATACACATTTTTAAGGATGTAATTGAGTGATACAAGCTCTCCAGTTTTGCACTGTAACGAAAGGGCTGTTTGGAAATGATGTTGAAAGTTCTGTGAATGACAATAAGTTTATGTAGCTTTCCATGTAGTTTATGCATTTTTATGGAAGGATAGAAAATTCTTCCACAGCAATTATAAAACTAGAGTGGTATACAGATATTTATGTCATGCAATCTATTTAATATCTCCACTACTACTATGAAGATACTTGCATTATGTCAGAAACGTAATAACTAATGTCATGAATGCTGCTGGGGAAAACCAAACTATTTGATTTACATGGAAGAATTCAGCAATTTTCTCACTTGAAATATAGATGTGGTTCAGTTCTATTTGTGACAGCGGTTTGCTTTTAATATTATGCACACATTCTTTACATTTTTGATTATATACAATTATGTAACAGGAGTAATAGGCATAAGGCTATAATGAGAAATGAGTGCATATCCTATTGATTGGTACAAAAATTGATGAAGTTGGGTTAAGGTGGTAAATGGCATGCATTATTTTGTGCAGTACTTTATTAGCTGACTTTGGTGGGACTGGAGCAATGGGCTTAGCTTTACTTTTTTTCTTTACAATGCTGTTCTTTCAAGTTAGTAACAACTAAAGTATTCCTGCCTATTCAACAGAACAGAAACATTTTTATCATGCTGTTTGCTTACTGCCAGGGGCTGGTGCTAATCATGCACTGATCAAAGTCTAAAAATACCACTTCTGTGTCACTAATCAAGATCTAAACATCTCATTCCTATCTCAGTTCTATTGATGTGTTAAAAGAATGGCCAAAGTAAAATCCAAGCTCATCAACATTTCTTAGGAGAAAAGGTACAGCAGTTATGGCATCGATTTTGGAGATAGGGTCCAGCTATCTTAAAAGCCCAGTGGGCCCTTGGTATCCTCTGGAGTTTGGTTCCAGGATGCTCCTATGGATACCAAAATCTGTGGATGCTCAAATCCCATTATATACACTGGGTAGTAAAATGGGGTCCCTTATATAAAATGGCAAAATCAATGTTTACTTTTAAATATGTACGGTATATATTTTCAAGGCATGAATCTGTGGATAAAAAAAATCTGTGGATATGGAGGGCTGACTGTATAGACAAAAACTTGGATTCACTGCCACTTACACTGAGATTGCTTGTTGCAAGGATAGATCACTATTATATATCTATTGATTTATCTGTTGATTTATCTTCTTACCACATATCTGTCAAATGATGAGCTTCCTAAAGACAAAGATTGCCATTTCACTACAATGCCTTTATGTGAAATAGTAAGTTCCTTTTACAGATGGTAAATATTAAATGACATGCTTCCTCCCATCTCTGCAGTTGCTCCACATAATTACAGAATCATAGAATTATCAAATAGGAAGAGAGCCACAAGGTTATCAACTCCAGCATCCGCCAGTGCAGGAAATACACAGCTAAAGCATCCATGAGAGATTACCATCTCACTCCTGTCACTAATAACAAGAATGCTAAAGAGAAGTACCTAAATAAAGAGAAGTACCAATAAAGAGAAGTACACCACCTAATGAGCTAATCAATTTCATCCTTTACCATCAGGAATATCTTCTTAAATGTTCAGTCAATCTCATAATTTGAAACTAGTGGATTGAGTCCTACCTTCTGGAGGATCAACAAACAAGTTTGATTCATCTTCCAGCTGACAGCACTTTGGTTATCTGAAGCTATCACCTCTCAATCTTCTCTAATCTAAACATATTGAACTCTTTTTGCTTTTTTAGCCTTTACTCTTTGGGTCATCCTTCTTCTGAACTCCTTTCAGCTTGTCAATATCAGTTTTAAATTACAATACCAAGTTCATCGTGATGCAGGTAATACACAAAAACATCTACCAGATTGGTTGGGGTTTCTGGCATCAGCTGATGCGTTTGAAGACAGATTTGTGCACTGTAGAGCCACATCTTGAATATTAATTGAAACTAACTGTAATGTATAAAGTATTCCAAATATTCACAAGCAGAAAAGGGATTAGCAGGATCGTACCCATCTCTTGTCACTTTAATTTATAAAGCATTCCTCTTGTATAGAATGGCTCCATTTGTCTGCTGGGACATCCCTCCCTAGGCTCCAATCTAGCAGACAGCAGTTGCTTTCTTCTTTTCTTCCCTGATCAATTTTAAGTGACAGAACCGCTTGCTGATGAAATATCACATGTGTCCAGTCTTCTCACTGGGATGTCATAGGAGTCTAGAGTTCTTTATGGTTTTGTATAGTACCTTATTTGGAATTTTGCAGAGCTGAAAGGCTTTTGGTTGGAAGCTATGATTTTGCTTACATTTGAAAATAACAGCTGGATATTGTTCAATGTGTCATGGGATGTGAGATCCAGCTAATCCAGTTCACAGCATTTTAGTGCTATCTGGTGAACCATGACAGGAAAAAGCATCAAGTAATGGCCATAGAAATGTTCAGTATAGCACACCAATGTTTGGAGAATGAATGGAGATCAGTTAATACTTATGTACACAGTTTTTTGTGGGTTTTTCGGGCTGTGTGGCCATGTTCTAGAAGAGTTTCTTTCTGACGTTTCGCCAGCATCTGTGGCTGGCATCTTCAGAGAAAATAATAATAATAATAATAATAATAATAATAATAATAATTTGTACCCTGCCCCTCTGTCAAACAATCAGGGTGGCTCACAGCACTTATGTACACAGTTTCCACAGTTATGGAAAGGTTATGAAAAAACAATGAAACTGTTTGCAAGTAAGGATAGACTGAACAAACTGAATAATAAATAAAATTTGGGCCCCTCTACCTTTGCATGTGCATTTGGTAAGGACATGGGAGAAGGCCTTCTTTATGGCTGCTCCCAGACTGTGGAACACCCTTCCACAGGGGATCCAACTGGTTCCCTCCCTGCTCTCTTTCCAGTGGCAACTGAAGACATTCTTGTTTAGGCAGGTTTTTGAAACAGGAATTGTTTTAACAGTAGTATTTATTTTAAATAAGTTTTGACTGTTTTAATAATGATTTTAATACCACTGGCATTTCATTCTTTTTTAACTTTTGTAAAATAGAATTTTTAATGTAATGTTGTTTTATATTTTTGTAAGCCATCTTGGATACCATCTTGGGAGAAAGGTGGGGCATAAATTCAATCAACCAATCAAGCAAAATATCTCCTGGTTGGTTTTACATGTTAACTAAAATTCATAAACTGAACAAACCAGTGTCCCTGAAAGGATCTCACCATATATTTATCCACAGCTGTATGCTCTGGTACAAAATCTTCCATCATGTTTATTAAAGACACTACATTTTTTGTAAAAAAATAAAAACAGAAGTGATAAACAAATACCATATATTCGGTAATGACACCATATTCCTAACATTTGATTTTACATCACTTTATACCAATAGAACTCATAATGATGGCATTCAGGTCTTTACTGAATTCTTAAACTTCAGAACCAACAAAATATATTGTACAGAAATTATAACCACTGCTGGTCTTCACATGTAGTAATTTTACTTTTATTTAAAAAAACAAAACAAAACAAACCCCAGAAACTTTGAATGGCAATGGGCACACATATGGCTTCATCGTATGCTAATTTGTTTTGAGTAAACTAAAGCAAACTGTCTTTTGTGAATGTTTAATATTGTATTAAGGGGAGGTTGGGTTTGGGAGGATATATTGTGATATTTTATTGATGTAAGCCACCCTGATTGCTTTGGTAGAGGGGTGGGACAGAAATAAATTATTATTATTATTATTATTATTATTATTACAAATAGAAACCAGTTCTAAGGTGACAGCTTCACAATATGGACTAGCAGTAAAGAAAATCTGGAATACTTTACAAACTACATTTGCTCTACTATTAAATATACCTACAACAGTATCCTTAGAGATCCACAAATCCCTTTTTTTGGGTGTTCTTCTAAACATAAGGAATAACAAGACTGTTACAGATATATTTTGCTTACCAACTGATGCTCATATGTGTTTGAACATGAATTTCTGCCAGCCCAATCATTAAAAAAAATCATGTGTAGTTTGGCAGTCAGGATGGTACTTTTATGTATCAATGATGTTATCTACCAACAAAGAATCTAGGAGCTAAAAATCACCTGCTTCAAAGGATATCCATCTCTTACCATTTTAGCAAAATCCCATCAGGATGCTATGTTCACTAGAGAAATGGAGAGAGTGATGTACCTTTTGTGGCTGATCTCTGTCCATCATACTCTCAATTACCACTAAGCAATAAAAGAAAGCCACTGTATGATAGCTAATCACCATGTCTTTCTAAAGCTATTAAATAAGCCTCTTACAATTGTTTTCTGTCTTCCATCTATTCTAAAGACACTGCTAATAATAGCTGAAAGAAAAATGCCAACTAAAGTTCCCAGATCACATCACTGTGCATCCAAGCAAAAGCAGAAGCACTAGTAAATTTTATCATGTTAGACAAAACATGATGTAAATTCCACTAATGTCATATATCTGAACCAACATGGTTTAATGGTTTGAGCACTGGACTATGCCTGGGAGATCAGAGTTCAAATTCCCGCTCAGCCATGGGAGCCTACTGTGTGGCCTTGAGCAAATTACAGTCAGCCTCAGAAGAAGGCAAAGGCAAAGGCAATAGTAACAACAACTTCCTTTTGAACAAATCTTGCCAAGAAAACCCTATGATGGCACACAACAACAACTTGAAGGCACACAACAACAACAACAACAACAACAAAATTTCATATATGTGACTGAAGGACACCACCATGGATGCAACATGGATGCAATGTGTGGGGAAAATGCCATTGATCTTTGCGCAAGTTTCAGCAACCATAAATCAGCAATCACCACCAAAAGTCTGGGGCAAGTTGTTTCAAAACATTTTAGTTCTGAGAGACACAGCTTTTCCAACATGGCTGTATTTCCATTAGACAAATCCCGTGATCTAACTATCCTTAAGGAAAGAGAAATCTTCTACAGTCTTGATAACTTGATTCTGTATAGTCTCAATTTAGAAAAGAATGCCATGCATGCCTCTAGTTCCATCCTTTGAATGCTTAAACCCTGAGACTTCTATAAATGCCACTGGATACTGTTTATTATTTGCAATCTAGTGGGCATCACTGAGAAGGGTGGAAGGCAAACCATCTAATTCTTTTTATTAGCACATATTTTCAATAATTTTATTAAATCAAGATCATTTTTATAGTATCCTTATCTTTATAGTTCATGTAAAATTCCTGAAATAAGTACGGTAATTAAATGTGTCATTGTAGAGATCTTTTTAATTAATGAAATTAAATCTGCTAATTTCTCAAGATGGAATACTTTGACTGGTTAGTTAGGAAGTAGGTTGCACCTTCTCTTCAAGATGCTCTATTTATCTCCTGGAAAGGGCTGGATAGTTTAAATGGATGAATACAAATTAAACAGATTCCACTAGGAAAACACACACATTCTAAATGGTTAGTTCAGAATATGTTCTGCTGGACATGTAATGCAATAACTTCAAACACACACAGTGTTCACAGTCATAACAGGAGAACCAAAACTAAGCAAAAGGTTTTAGAGGGGCTTTCCATTAGCAAGTGATTTGTTTAAGCAAACTAGGGAGGCCTGGAAAAAAAATCTTGAGATGTCAAAGCTGCTCTCTTCTGTTTTTGTTTTTCAGTTGGTACTTTGCCGTTTTGCTTATTTGGGTAACTGGTTGAAGTACAGGAAACAGAAAGAATAAATAGAAATTCTCACAGTGGTGGGATGTAAACAGTAGCAACTCTCAACAATATGTATCAGGATCAATACTTTTAACTTGTTTATACAACAATTTCTTCTCTCCACTTTATATTCTTTAACCAGTTATAATTTCATTTAACCAGCTAGCATACCTCTTCCAGTCGTGTGGGGACTCTATCAAAGCCTTTTGAATGCTCAAACACACAGACATTGTTAGATTACTTGTATGCTAATTTGTTTTGGGTAAACTAAAGCAAACCATCTTCTGGAAATACTTGTTAACACATTCAAATTACTTGATAAAAGATGAGTTAGTAAAGGACATGGCAGTGGTAATCTCCTTCCTCAGAACTTGCATATAGATTATTGTAGCATCTTCCCAGGAAAAGCTCTAGCATGACATTCATCATACCTTCACAGGTCTTCAAAAGCTGTGCCTCAATATCAACCCAAGGAATCTGTCCTCCATCCCAGACACAAGATAACCTTCATGGGTGTCTACTGAATTCAACTTGAGAAAGAGTCTTTCTTCAGATGGACAGAGGAGAAGATGCAACAACAAGCATTCACAGTGTATTAAAACCATCTCACACAGTGTTAACTATTCAGAAATTGTTGGGACTCATGGCAACTACAGCAGTCGTCACTTATCTGGCACAGCTCAAATTTCAAGCTTGCTACATTGGTTCCTTTTATACCTCAATACCCATCTGGTTCATCAGTGCAAGACGTTAACCATGCCTCATCATGTATTCAACCCTTTTGTGATGGACAACACAATTGAAGCTCCAGTCCAGCATTCTCTTCAGACTGCCACCCTGAGTGGTCATGATCGATGCATCTCTTTTGATCTGGAGACCATGCTGGAGGGACTTCACAGCTCCAGATAACAGCATGAATGATTTTTCTATCAAGAACGCTGCTCCCAAGTATGTCTTCAGTAGACCTTTTCCCTACTCTGCACAATGTGAAGTGTCACCACTAATACACCAGGAGATGTTTCCCCCCTCAGAGGTCATGTCATTTTGTGTATCTGTTTCTGGTGTTCATGATGTTGTCCAGGATAATTATCAAGCTATGTTAGCACAAGTTTGATGCTATTCTACTAACACTATGGTGGCCTTGCTTTTGATCACCACTGGTTCTAGATCTCTTCTTGCATTTGTTCACAGCAGGGTCCATCACGGGGATCTCAAGTCCATCTGCATGTCTGTGTGGATGATCAGCCTACATTATCACCACAGGTCAGTGCCCCTTCCTTCATACATAAGGAAGTCTTAATGGCATTTAATGGAGGTCTTAATGGAATAAGCTCTGTTATTCCTGCTTCTAATTGTATCTGCAAATGATCCTACAGTGCTACATTTATTGTTGCATCTTTGTGAAGGTCTTGACTTTCTTCATAAAATGTTTTCATTTTTGTGTTTTTTGCTCATGACCTTCCTCTTCTTGGCCCTTCGAATTGTTCATCTTTATTCACTTATTACACACACACAACCATTATTACCTCATGGTTCCTGTGTCTAGCTCATGTTAATGTTATCTGAACCATAGATTAACATATCACAATTTTAAAATTCAGATTTCTCATTGTCCTGTCCTCTGCCAGGTGGGAGATGGAATTGCCTTTACTTTTCTTATGCTGCTACAAGGATTATTTGTCCTGAACTTACTTTCTTGTTCTTTCATGGTGTCATGTTAACTGCGATATAACATTCTGCATTGATCAGACTCCTTCATCTTTAGAAGTTATACATAATTCATTAGATGTTTACAGGATTGTAGGCGTTTGATTTCAATCACACATTGTCTTACCATTCCAAGGTGCTCCTTTATTAAGTCATTTTTGGAATGCAAACCTCAGTTTTTGGGCTATAGAAAATATAAATAATGATAATGATAAGATTTTATTTAAAAAACAAAGCAGAGTGGATTTGAAATTAAAATCTTTTCTTCCTGGAGGACTAAATGAAGAACCTGATCTCCTTCCACTTTTGTAAATGCACTCAGAACTTTTTCTAGCCTGGTTGCAGGATCCATCCATGAAGGCCATCTTGTTCCCTGATCTCCTGCTCTCAGTTTTCTTGACCATCTGCCAACATTAAAACAAACAAACCCTTGAGCCTAGTTCATGTGTTTCATTTCTGTCCAACAAATAGAATGAGATTCTTGGCTCCAGAAATTTTCACAGTTAGATTTCATACCAGTATGTAGCAGTAAGATTAGAAGGATATATATTATGATGTATTAAATATGTATCATTATATAATTATGTGTTATCCTTTAAATTTTAAATGTATATTTATTTTGATGTTTTTATGTAGCCCCAGGAGATGGCCATTGAAATATATAGATATTGAAATGTGATGGGCTTTTTTCAAAGTAAAAACAGCCATCCACTCAGCACTTGGAGATGTGTCTTCCTCTTTTCCTGTGGCTCACATTCTAGCCACCTATTGTCCACTGAGGAATGGAGAAATGTCTCCCAGTCTCAACCCAGACACTGTCCAAATGGGTTGTCAAAATACTTTCAATACTCTAGTTGAAGACTCCCTCAAAACCTCTGAGGATGTTCTACAACATTGCATTACCTTAGTTGCCATACTGAGAGGTATTTCCTTATTTATGCACAGCAGTCACAGGGCCTGTACCATCAATGTTTATCTCTTGTTATCACTTGGACTCCAGAGCTAGCAGAGATGATAAGGGGTGAAACAGATGGGTGGAAGGGGCAGCTTCCAAAGATGGATTGGGGCTGCAGCAACTACATGCTGCATACCCAATCCACTTTGAAGCAGTCCAAAAAAGGAGCAGCAAAGATCTGCTCCTTTTTTGGGAGACCAAAAAGCCAAATTTCCCTGTCCCACTGCAGCCCCATGATGGCTTCAGGATATTCTGGCGGTAAATGCTACGCTGCCAGAGCGTAATGAAGCCACCCATGTCTGGACAGCCAGGCAGCTTCAAGATGTCTTGGGGGCATGGGACATACAGTAATAGAAATAAAATTATGTATGTGAATGTCAAA
>CM034701.1:267230081-267241514 GCA_020142125.1 Phrynosoma platyrhinos | reverse complement strand
AGCTCTGCTGCATAACAAGGTGGTGAGTTAGAGCCAGAGGTGAAGAGCACCATGCCCCCTTAAGCTACTGGGAAGCCAGCTTTTAGAGCCTGTCTGTTCTGCCTCTAAGTTTATCCACTGTCTGCTCTTTTACCATGACCTGATCTGTCACTAATGGTAAAAAAAAAGGTGAGACACACAAATAAGAACAGGTTGTTTACCCATAACTGGCTCTTGGAGTGGTTAGCTATGCCCACACACAACCTTCCTTCCTCCCCTCTTCCACTGTTGCAATCTTGGTGGATCATGGAACTGGAAGGAATAGCTTTGGCTGGTGGGAGCATCCTCACTAGAGAGGACAATGTGGGGCCCATTTGTGTGAAGGCACAGGTGAGCACTTGAATCAAAGTTACTGGTAAGCAACTGTTCATCCAAGAGAACCTCTGAACTGTGCACCTGATTCCACAAGAGGAATGCAGCTCCATCTAGTTTGATGACCCAAATGCAGAACATTTTCAAATCTATCGAGATTAAACTTCATTTTATTTTATTTTGTCTATTTCAAAGCAGCATCCAAATCCTTGTGCAGCCCAGTCATATCATTTCTTGGATTCAGAAGCAGAAAAGAGAGATAACAATGCAGCCTGAAACTCTAGATAGATTTACCTAGTAGCTTCACATTAATTTTAAAAACTAGGATGAATAGCACTGATGAAGACATCCTGTAAGTGAAAGGCCATAAAGTAGAATAGAATTGACTACCTTCGGTAACTGGTCATCTAGAATACTGTAATACCTACCCCTACATCACATAAACAAGACAGAAGAATACTGTGACCCAGGCATGAACATAAGGATTACATTCTCACCTGTACACAACAAACTGTAATTTCAAAATCTGTTTGATTTGTCTAGATCTGTCTAGATCTGTCTGATCTGAAATTTGTCTAGAACCCAGATTGAAATGTATCCAGATAAACAGATTCTTGCAAGATTGTCTGGAATTGACATCACTGCTATTTATTTGAAAAGGGGTGTGGACTGGGCAATACATGTTCAAATCCATGGACTATAAATTAGTTTTCTTAAGCATAAGCCACACAGTTGTCTCCTTGAGTTCAAAATGGACTATGCCATCCCACAGAGACAAATCTCCTACATCGTGAGGCCCCAGTATTTAACTTTTGTTAACCATTAGCACCAATGGACAAAGATCACATGTCCCAAGCATCTTTCTCAGGCTGAACAAGTGGAACAATACAGAATGATCAGATGGTGAAACAGTTATATCTCACATTGATCTGTGGTACCTGTGATGACTAACCACGGAGAATTTGAATGATTTCTCTTGCAGAGTGCAATGTGAGTTTATCTATCAAAGGCTGTACAATTATAATCTGAAGATTCTTGTGAGGCAGATTCCTAACCACATTGGTTTGTAGCTTGCACAAACATTGATGGTGGGGAAGTGAGATCTCTTCATCTCTATCCCTGCCACAATAACTATTTCTGTGCTGACTGAGGTTTTCTTTCCTTGCTGCAATCATAATCTCAACTATATAATTGCTCTCAGCTCCTCAGAATTCTTTCAAAGGTTCAAGTTTTTCTGTTTTAGATAGAGACCATGGCCTCAACAAAATAGCTAATTCAGATCACAGGATAATTCCCCAGGAACTTTAGGAAAATATTAATATGGATCTGTCATTGGGGAAAACTGAGGAAATTGGTCCTTTATTGGTCAGCTACTGTTGAATGCAATGTTATCACTAATAGATTCAACTTTATTGTCTGCTTTCTTTTGCAACTTTTAAATTTATTATCTTCCTTTGGAGCAAAACCTCCATTTTCTACAAAAAGACTTCTTTGAATGCTGACAGCTTCCCTGGTCTGTGGTCTACACAGTGGATTATCACTGGAAGAAAATTTCATCCCTCTACACCACATAAACCAAAGAGTAATTTTGTTCATGAATAGAAAGGAAGTAAAGTTTGGAGCCTGCCCTTTAATGATCAGTTTGACTGAATATAAGGAAAGAGCCCAAATAAAATACGGGATTGTATATTTTATCGTGTAAGCTGCCCCGGTTGTGTTGCACAGAGAGGCGGGATATAAATAAATTTTATTATTATTATTATAAATAATCTCAGATGTATGTGAAGGCACAGGTATGTACCCTCTGTCTGTAAAAACACTGGAAATGTAGCATAGTGTTTCTCAGATTTGTGTTTGGCTTCACCCTGATGAAAGTCTTGTTTAGTATTTCAAATGGTGACTACAATGAATAAGATATTTGACATTTTAAAAATCTTACTATCTGGCACTGGCTTAGGCTGTGAACTCTTCAAACGTAGAGAAGGTCGGAAGCGTGTTCGGTCATTGAAACTCCAGCTCTTTTGCACTTTTGTTGGGCTGCCCTCTGCAGTAATATCTGTACTTGGTGATCTCCTGTCACCAGCAGATGCTTGTCTGTTCTTGATACTCTGTCCTCTTGGGCTAGCCATCCGTACCCGTTCTTTAAAGCTCAGCTTCTGACTGTGAAAGCAGAATATGTATTTTACTTCATGCTTCATTCATTCCAATACATTATAATTTTTGTACCATACTGCAAAGTAGTACGTGTGTGTGTGTGTATACACACATACACATACATACATACATGCCCCAGTTGATAGAATAGTGTGCCCCCAAAGGTATGAATCTACAATATGTGTGAAGGGTTCTTTCTATTTGTTTTAAATCTTTATATATCAGATTCTTCCATTGAAATGAATGGAGAAACTATTCTGGGAAGGGGAATGTCATGCCAGTACTGGAATCTCCAACTTAATCACTGGACTGGCATAAAAGACCATATACACAGAGCTTTGTGTGTACACTCCAGGCTATAGATGGTTCTTAGGAAATAGGTAGCTCATCTCTCTTTGGCAGTAATTTTCAAACTTAACTGTGGTATGGTAACCTTTGACATTAAAGTTTTGCATCTAAAACAATCTGCCTTATAAGGGGAAATGGGGTGATGTGCAGTTCTAACTGATTAATTTGGTTTCTAGTTAACCTAGAATTAGTGTAGTTCATTTTCATATTTATTTTATTTACCCTACCGGGGGTGGGGGAAAAAATCTGTTTATGCCTTGTATTAAATTTTTTTTGAAAGAAAAGTAAATATAAAAGCTTATTAAATTTCAAAGCTTGTTTTAAAAATTTAAATATAACTTTTTAAAAAATACACAGGATAGGTCAGTATATTTCTAATAATCTGTATTGGAATAATATTTTTCAAGTGCTTTTATTTTTGCATGCTGCTTGCTAGCGTTAAGCAGGCAAGATTAATAGTGTTATTCATGCATGTTGCCAAAACATGACACTTTTCAACACTCCACAAACAGTATTAGCAAACATTTCAAATCCCTTGTTAGTTACAGTGCTCATTTAGATCACACACACACACACAGAATCTATAAACAAGCCTTAAAATAATTAACAGAATATACAGAAACATTATCACTAGGATGAATAGTTCATGGGAATGTGACATTACACAGGGTGATTTTCTTGTAACTGATTAGTTACACAATCCCATAACGTGTTGGGATTGAAAAAAACAATAATTTTTCCACCTGCTGATCTATCATGTCATATAGCTTGAGATTTTGGGTCTAAACAAAGTTGCCAGCTACTTATTTGTGGATTATTGTCTTGCACTTCAAAGATATTTAGGACTGGTAAATTGCAAAGTGGTTAATATTTGCCCACATTTTCACGTTTTTTGAAATTAACAATTCATGAATAAACATTTATACATTCCATTTGATAAAATGTGAGTAATATTCTCACACGACACATCTAAACATATTTACTCAGAGGTACATCTTTCTGAATTATATGGGATTTACATGTGTTTAAGGTCACAGCCACAGCCCTTGTTCAGTCAGTGGGAAACAAAGGGAGGTTTCCAATTTCATAAGGAATTGTTTTGGGATTTATAAAATAAATGCTGTCATAGTACTGGTAAAGGTTTTCTAAACAGGCAAAAGGGCCTTAGACAAAAAAAAAAAAGGTATTTGTTCTGTAAGTCCAGTTTATGGGACCCTGCACTGAGGACACAGTGTTCCTGTAGAAGCAAATCCTTTGGGGACATTAAGACACATGTGGCAAAGATTATCTGCCTGTTGCTATAGCTGCTAATCAACTTGAGGTCTTGTCTGTTCCGCTTATGTCATGGTCCTTGCATCTTAGTGCAGCATAACAATAAAATATATTTTAAATGGCAATGTATTCTACAACCGTCAAGAAACTTTAAAAATATTGTTCTGCATGCCTAGCTGCCTAACCAGTTGCAATCTAAAAAGGAAATGTTTCTCTGCATGACTATATAAATTATATAAAGAATTATATAATTATTATATAAATATTGTATAAAGAAATAAAAAATTAAATTTAATGAAACACTGTAGTTATGAAATTTCTAGATCATAAAATAATTGTACATGCAACTTACTACATCATATTCCAAACACAAGCATAGCTCAGGCAAGAAACCTGTACCAAATGCAGCAAAACAAGCACATGCTGGGCAACTTCTAAGGTCTTGTTAAAAACTAGTAAAACAAACTATTGTAAACATTGTACAAAAGTGTATTTTACTGAGGCAGTCAGAAAAGTACCCTTTTCAGAATTATCTTAATGTTATCTTTCTTGATCACATAAAAGTGTGCATTTTTTGAAACAAGCATGAAAATAGACCATGGAACTTAATATTTGCTACTTCTGTGGCACTTCATTCAGAATATCCCTTCACCTTCCAGAATAATTTGAAAACAAACAATTCCCAATCCTGTTCTGCAGAAATAGGGGCAATTCAGTTCTGTTGGTGAGACTGTTATAAAGTAGTATGTGTTCCAATAAAATAAGTAAATAAACCAATAAGCATTGATCTGTAATCACTCAGTCATATATTTCTAAGCACTGTATTTATTTGCACTTGATTCTTGTTTCAACACTGCACAACAAAAGTTGGGATTTGTCAAATCTTAGAAATTATTATTATTAATTTGATTTATGTCCTGCCTTTCTCTCAAAATGGCTCAAAGCAGCTTACAATACTAGTATACATAAAGTGCACATGCATACAGTTTTTGCCGGTAGGTTTAATAATTAATTTAAATGTTTGCACTGCAATGCTATCATATTGCAGCATGTGTTCCCCCCTTTATACTAAGAGTATTCTTTCCTGAAGTAAAAACTAATAACAAATGTGGACATTTCTTTCCTACATTAAATTCATTCACAATATGATGAACTAAACATGCAAGGAGATTTTTAAAAATTATTCCTCTGTATTAATTCACAACCACTTTAAAAAAAAATAACCTGGTATGTTGAATATAAAAGAATAAAGTTTTGCACAGTAATCTTGCTACGTATATTACATTTACAAATGAACAATCTTACTTTGCTGATATTATTACAGTCAGCCTTTCATTTTTGCAGGGGATCTGTTCTGGACCCCCCAAAAACAACAACAACAACAATGGAGATTCACAAATATTCAAGCCCCATAGGCTTGAATGGGGTGCACCCCATTGATTTAAATGGAGGTCGCCCCTCCGTGAATATGCAAAATTGCAGACTTCAAGTCCATGAGAATGGAGGGTGACTGTATAGTTTATTTTTTCCATTTTAGGAAAAATAAAGGGAAAATTGGTACCAAGAGTCTGTGTATAAATGTATCAATGTCAAAGGTAGCATTGTATAAGCTAGGTTTATGATTGCTGAAAAGTTTGAACTACGAGAAATATGGTAGGAGTCATGGATAAACACAGCAAAGCAGGAGTCCTTGTCTTTGTACCATTCATTCTACTGCTGGTTATCTTTCTCCCTATTCTTGCTTGCCTTAAACCTTTGAGCCAATCACATCAACACCTTCTTCTCTGTGTTATTTATTTATTGGATTTATATCCTATCTTTCTCCCAAAATGGGATTCAAGGTAGTTTCCACAATCCCTTTCTGCAGTCTATTTCCATGGGAGCCCTAGGATTCTCTGTTGCCAGGGCCAGACTAGAAAAAAGGCTAATTCATTGCCTTTTAAGTGTTTAAGTGGGATCAGAATTAGGATCAAGAGCAATGGGAAAGATGATCTGCCTTCTGTAATGATAACCAAATTCCTCCTCTTAAATTACAATCTGACCCAGGAAGAAAGTAGTCATTGACATTAATAGTACACCACCGGGACTGAAGTGAGGAAGCTATGGCCGAAGCAACAGGGGACTCTTAAGCTGCCTTCATAGCCAAGGAACATCCAACCAACTGTAAAACCCTGGCTGAGAGCCTCCCTGTATCCCAACACCACCAGGATTGAAGTGAGGGAGCTGTGGCCGAGGCAACAGAAGACTCTTAGGCTCTTAGACTCACCAGCAAGGAAGCCAAGCTGCAAGCCAGGAGCTGTGCCTCTTCATTTTCCCTCACCATTGGGACTCTGAGGACAGTCTTTGGCAAGGCAGCTGGGCGATGCCCAAGTTCTTCTGGGCCTGCTGTATGATGTAGGAGGAGTCTGGAGGCGAGCTGACAAGTGGCCACTTGAGAATGCCCCATCTTTCTTTCAGGCCCTTGAGTCCTACACCGAGGCCTGTTGATCAGATTAGTAGTTTTAAGGGTGATTATGGAGGGAGTTGGCAGTGGGAGGGCAATGTATGATGTCATGGGCAATGTAAAGGAGGCAGTCAATAACAACTATGGAGCAGCTATTACAGTTGTACAGGGAAATGGGAGGTATGGCATTAACAGGGCGAGTTTCGGTTATAGAGGAAGGCGAGATAGATGCTTAAAATCCATCTTACCTTCCTGTCACCCTGTTAACCCTAAAGTAATGGAGAGTGTGACAACCCAACTACAGAACCTTTCTCTGCTCCTCTGCAATGCCAGGTCAATTAAGAATAAAGCCCATATACTATATGATCTACTTCTACAAGAAGATCCAGACTTGGCTTGCATTACGGAAACTCGGCTGGGAAATGACAGCACTGTAACTTGGGCTCAAGCTCTCCCAGCTCGATATGCCGTTAGTGAGCAGGTAAGGGGTAGTAAGTGGGTGGGGGGAGTGGCTGTAGTACATAAGGACAACCTTATCCTGACCAGAATACCTCTCCAGCAATTAGACCGCATCGGGGGTATTTACCTTCGCCTGAAGGCTGGGGACAGTCTGGGGATTCTGTTGGTTTACCAACCACCCCGTTGCCTAACAGACTCCCTGACTGAGCTGACACAACTGATCTCGGAGCTGGTGCTGGAGACACCCAGGCTCCTTGTTCTGGGAGACTTCAACATCCCCCTCGAGACTAGCTCTTCAAATATCATAGGTGCAGCTTGGGAGTTCATGTCTGCCATGACTAACATGGGCCTGTCCCAGATAGTCTCTGGGCTTACGCATTGTGCAAGACATACCCTTGATGCAGTCTTTTGCACGGAACAGGAACTTCAGTGGGTGGAAGTGTCTTCCACTTCCGCTCTGTCATGGACAGATCATTTCCTGGTCAATGTTGGACTGAAGGCCACTGACCATAACCCCCCTGGGGTGGTGGATCTATTAGAATCATCCGCCCTCGAAGGCTGATGGAACCCAAAAGGTTCCAAGAAGCCCCAGAGGGTTCTATGGTGGCAACAACTGTGACTCTGTCGAAGCCTAGGTGACTATCTGGAACAACAACTTCACCAAGGCTATTGACACAATCACTCTCAAGTGTCCTTTCCAGCCCACCCCAAATCGTAATCCTTGGTACACTGAAGATCTTAGAAAGATGAAGGGGGCTGGACAACAATTAGAGCGCCGCTGGTGAAAAACTCAGCGTTTATCTGACAAGACACGTCATAGGACTTTTCCTAAAGCTTATTGAGTAGTAATAGCTGCAGCAAAGAAATCTTGCTACTCTGCATCTATTGTGTCTGCAAAGTCTCATCCGGCAGAGCTCTTCAGGGTGGTTAGGAAGTTAACCCAAATTCCTTCCACCCTGAATCCTATTTTACAACCTATGAGAGCCTGCTGTGATGCTTTTAATAACTACTTTGCAGGTAAAATCTCTCAGATAAGGGCCAACTTAGACGCTTGCATATTGTACAGAAACAATAAGAGAGGTGTCCAATGTCTCCATTAATGAGGTTATTTTTGATCAATTTCAGTCTATGAGTACTGATGATGTAGAAAAGCTGCTTGACAAGGTTAAAAAAGGCCACTTGCCCTCTTGATCCCTGCCCGTCCTGGCTGGCCATCCAGGGAGATGAGGCAACTATAAATCTGTTAAAATCTATAATTAATGCCTCCTTCAGGGAAGGCCATTTTCCAACTAGTTTTAAACTAGCAGTAGTAACACCTATATTAAAGAAGCCTTCCCTTGACCCCCTAGATAAAAATAACTACCGATCAGTATCTCTTCCTTTTTTGGGCAAGGTGCAAACCAACTCCAAGCAGTCTTGAATGAAACCAATTATCTTGATCCATTTCAAACTGGCTTCAGGTCAGGGTATGGAGTGGAGACTGCTCTGCTCGCCTTGCTCGATAATCTTCGTCTGTGCATCGACAGGGGAAGTGTGGCCCTGTTGGTGCTCTTGGACCTCTCAGTGGCCTTCAATACCATAGACCATGATATCATTCTGGAACGCCTGAGAGAGTTAGGAATTGGGGGCTCTGCTTTGCAGTGGATCTGTTCCTACCTCTCGGGTAGATTCCAGATGGTGATTCCAGATGGTGATTCTAAAAAAGAGCTGACATCTGGCGTCCCTCATGCTGTTTAACATTTACATGAAGCCTCTGGGTGAGATCATCCGGAGACATGGGGCAAGGTGTTATCAGTACGCTGATGACACCCAAATTTACTTCTCTATGTCTCAGACTGTTTCAATGACCAAGGAGGGCATCTCCCCTCTGAATGACTGCCTGAGGTCAGTAATGGACTGGATGAGGGAAAATAGATTTAAGCTGAATCCAAACAAAACGGAGGTACTTGTGATAGGTAACCCTAATCTGGGTATAGAGATAAATTCACCCATCCTGGATGGGGTCACACTTCCCCTAAAGCACTGCATTCGCAGTTTGGGGTGCTCTTGGACTCGTCGCTTCAACTGTCACCTCAGATTGATGCGACAGCTAAGAGTACCTATTATCAGCTTTAGCTGATACGCCAGCTGCAACCCTACCTGGAGCCACGGGACCTAGAAATGGTTGTACATGCACTGGTAACTTCTCGCCTCAACTTCTGTAATGTGCTCTACATGGGACAACCCTTGTGCTACGTTTGGAAGCTTCAACTGGTACAAAAGATCGCAGCCAGACTGGTCGCAGGTAAATCTAGGTTCGACTATTTTGAAATCCTTACATTGGCTACCTGTTAGCTTCCGGGCACAGTACAAGGTGTTGGTTATTACCTATAAAGCCCTTCATGGCTTGGGTCCAGCTTACTTGAAGGAATGCCTCCTCCCATATAATCCTTCCCAGACATTCAGGTCCTCTGGGAGGAACTACTACAGTCAATGAAAATTGGAATGGTGGTGACTTCCCAGAGGAACTTTTCAGCTGCTGCTTCTAAAATTTGGAATGACCTGCCGGAGGAGACTTGCCAGATTACATCCCTTGACATTTTAAAATAAATAACGATTCTCTTCCAGCAGGCATTCCCAGACTGACCTCTGTCCTGATCTGAACTAACTGCCCATTTGATCTAGCTCCCCTAGACATTGCCACTGTTATTGAAGGGAGGGTGGGTTGAAGGGGTGGGGGGTGGGGTTTGGGGGATTATTTTCTTATTATTATTTCTGTAATTGTTTTAATCTTTGCTGTTACCCACTTCGATCCTCAACAGGGAGAGGTGGGATACAAATAAATATTTTATTATTATTATTATTATTATTTTCATGGATGGGGTTATTGGGACTCTAGTAGGAGCATTATCCTCGGCATACATGACGGTCCTTATTCAGTGCTCCCATGACTAATTTTTTTTTAAAAAAGAAAAAAATATTAGACAGTTTAAATACAGTCACATACATCTGGAGCAAGGAAAGTGTGGCCTGCACCTCCAGAACTCCCCACTTGTCCAACAAACCCTTCAACATGGTTTAAAAGAAAATTCAGTGTGATTTTCGGGCAAAAATAACCCCCAAATTGTGCCCAAAGCTCATACATGCAAACATGCAAACCCCATCCCCACCTCACATCAGAATCTTGTCAAATATATTCTTTCCCCCATTTCCCCCCCAAAATTTTACAGGCAGTGACATGACATCACTTCTGCTCACCATTTTAGAGCAAACAGAGGGAAAACAAGGTGTTTGAGTTCATGGGGAAGGTTGGCCTGTGGATGTATCTGGAGTGGAAAATTGCCACCTATGCTGTTGCCCATTCCTGATATAAATGTATTATCTACTTTAGTGTTTAGTATCTGGCTTACATGTGGTTGTGATTAATAAATGAAACTTCTAGCTATCTTCTGTTCTGAGCAATCCAGGACATACAGATTGCAACTGAATTATCAGAATACAACAGAATGCCAGATGGGCTATGGATCCTTCATCGAGGATCCAGAACTAGACACACAGTGCTCGTCTTGATTTGAAGCAGGATATGCGCTCCCCTCCTCCTCACACAGTGAGACCAGCACAAGTCCAGAGCATTCAGTTTTTGAATACCCTTAATAATGCTTGACTTAATTCAATCCCTTCGAGTGCAGCCCCTGCCCCCACCACATCACAGGAGCCAGTGGCTTCAGAATAAGAGAGTGGCCATTGAAGGGCACAGGCAGGTCTTTCGATGAGATGTAGCTAACAGCAGAATTAGGCTGGCCAACATTCATAAGAGCTCAGTTGGCTTTTTTTGGAGGGAACTCTCAGTTCTCTTTTCTGCTCTGTCCAAGGTCCTGACATATACCACTATGGAGTTTATCACATGGGGAAAATTGGAAGTTTAAACAGGTAAGAACCTGTGATGATCTAGTGTATTAGGCACAAATGCATGAATGGTTTTCACATGACGTTTTGCGCAGACCACATGGAATCTGGCAAGAAAGTGACATGAACCAGCAAATAGACATTTTCAAGGAAATATCATGAATTCATTTCTGTTTCATTCACAAATTTGCTTTTTTGCACAACTGCTGTAGTGTGAAAGCTACTTGCAGTTTATTCATGGGATTCTCCCTGTTTTTGTGCTTGTTGCTAGATTTCCCATGGTTTTTTCGGTGAGCTTACTTCCAGTGCTGCAGGGCAATATATACCGTAATACTGCTTATAAAGTTCCTAAAATAAGTACCCACCCGTCTTCATAGCTACAGCTCTTAAAACAAATAGCTGACGCAAGGGCAGAGAGAGAGAGAGAGGTGAGTGAGTGAATGAACGCCAGAGCACAGTAATCCTTAAACTGCCCCCTTTAAGGAATTTTGGACTTCAGCTCCCAGAATCCCAGACTATTG
>CM034701.1:267207083-267229981 GCA_020142125.1 Phrynosoma platyrhinos | reverse complement strand
GGAAAGGTTGCCTACCCCTGTCTTAAAGAAACAGCTACTGAGGCAAAGGCAGGGACAGAGCAAGCGAAATAGAGAAAAGGATGAGTTCCTCCTCTCTCTTTCCTGTGTATGTGCTTCAGCCTTTTCCCCATAGCCAGGGCTCTTAAAGGAACAGCTGCTAAGGGAAGGCAGGGACACACACAGATTTGTTGTGGTCTACATGTGAAAATCATTTGCACATTTGCTTGCTTTTGCGGGATGCACACGTTTTAATCATTATCGGATGGAGGCACATATGGTCCCGTTGTGTGAAAGCCATTCATGCATTTGCGTTCAAGTGCAGGTTAATCTTGGATTCTGCACAAGATAATAGCATTTTGCGTGTGAAAACCATTTGTGCAATTGTGAGTTAATAACGGGTTCTTACCATTTTAAACTTCCAATTTCCCTCTGTGTGATAAACTCCTATGTCTAAGTCTAACCTTGTTTTGACTTTTCTTGACTCTTCTATACCTTCAGTTATACTGCCTTGCTAATGAATGCTACTGCTGCAGGCTGTAAGCAAAAAGCATGGTCAGAATAGAACAGTCATTACTTATACAGTGGTATCTTGGTATTCTCTGGACTTTGGTTCCAGGACCCACCCACCCCCCATAATACCAAAATATGGGGATGTTCAAGTCCCATTAAATACAATGGCATAGTGAAAATGTATCTCTTATATAAAATGGCAAAATCAAGATTTACTGTTGAAATTTATATTTTTGGAGTATTTTCAATCTGTGGATGTTTGAACCTGTGGACAAAAAAAAAAATCTATGGATATGGAGGACAAACTGTAGATTAATGTATAACTTCTGCATTGCTAACTGCAGAGGAGGGCCTCATTATATGAGCTGAGGCAAGTGCCCACCACAGAGGGAGTCTCCTTTGTGACAGTGTCCCACATATGAAATACTCATCTGGTACCTGCCTTGTAACAGCTGGCAAATCCTCAGCTTTATACATACAATTTTATTCCAGTGTGTTGTAGTGCTTGTATGATGTGTAGCATTTAGCTTCTTTTAGCTTTGTATTTGCATTTTAATCATTGTATTTTGGGAAGGAGGGGCTGCCCCCAGAACAATTATTTAAAGGCAGAATAAAACCAATTATAATATATAATTATAAAATGAGGAAGTGTGTAGAGGACATAAGCCCGATTCAATAAACTGGACAGATGGGAAATAATGTATGCCTGTACTCGATAGTTGTCCATCTAGACACAGTAGTTGGAAATAGAAGTTAATAAAGATAAGAGGCTGTGTGGATCGTGTATGCAATTTTAGAGTTAGGACAGAGGTTCACATCCGAATTATCTATTGCTATGAGTGGCTCGAGTACATGTTACAGTCATTAAAGGAATGCCAATGAAAACAGCACTTCTGTGCCATCCTTAATGAGCCCTGACAGAACTACCACTGTGCTTCTTCATGTGGTCCAAGCAGTTTTCATCAGCCAGGGTCAAGAATTGCTTTGCAGCAAAGATGTTCACAGGGAACCAATCCCAGTAAATGATCACTCATATTCTGTCCAGTGATGGCAGGAAACTGATTCTGGATTTTAATTGGAATTTCAAAAGAGCTTTTGAGTATGCTGGACCTATTTTAGAGAGAGGCTTCAGTGTTTTTGAGAGCTCCTTTAAAGCAAACTAAAACCCAGAATGGATTCATTGCCCCAATAACAGGAAAGCCACCAGCCACCACTGGTTCTGGCCAGCAGTATACACATAACACAGCTTTCAGGGATCTCTGTGTGTGTGTGTGTGTGTGTTTGTGTGTGATTTTTTAAAATTACACAACAAGCTTGAACAGCTTCTTTAGATATGCTCAAAGGTAGATTAATTATCCTTCATTGTTCAACATATTAACAAGGATGTCTCCAAAGAGCAGTACAGTAGATGTCATCCAAAGTATCTCCCATTCCCACATTTGCTCCTCGCTTTCTAGTCAGTTTATATTATGCTCCTTTCAAGAATAGAGTTAAATCCTTGCCCCTGAGTAATGGTCTTTTGCCCGCGGTATTCCACCTTAGTCTTGGTTCATGTTATAGTTTTGTATTCAGCTCACCAGTGAATTTAAAATGTCATCTTCAAAATTCTTTTCACCTGTGGGAATTCAGCTGGTAAACCTGAAAAACAGCAGTGTGCAAGAAGGAAACACTGGCTTTCTGATATGTATCCCTCAAGCAACTGCACCTGATACAGGAATATTAATCACAGTGCCTTGTTACAGCCCTCTGTATAACAGAAGTAAAGATGCTAGAGTTTAATGCTTGCATGATTTCAATCACACTTCTAAATAACTTCAAAAAGCAAAATAATTCAGTATGGTTTAAATTCATTTTTTTTAAATGTTGAAGAATATATGGAAATAATATATTTTTTTTTTTTTTACAGAGAAACTATTTCTAAAATTCAAATCTCATTTCTTATGAAGGAACTTATTAAAATTCTTTTCGGAATGTAATCTATGAAGAATGATGAACAGTGAAATTTAGCAACTCTCACAAAAGCTAGAAGATTTGATAAGTTTGGATATTTATCTAAATTTGTTTAGAAAACATTTGATTCAAATAACCTCTCCTGTTTAAGGATGCTTTGTTGCTTTTCTCTTTTGACCTCTGTTATCTATATACCCTAAAGGCACCAATCCCATCTGCTCTTGTAAGTTAAAGCAGGATCAGTCTTGATTGGTATTTGGATGGGAGACAGCCAATAAATACCAGGTGTTGTAGGCTATATTTACCAATAATGGTACTCCAGACCTTTGCAGACTGCCAGAAATAGTGCACATTAAATTGAGGCACTGCCCTGGCTCAATGCTAAGGAATCATGGGAACTGTAGTTTATTGTGGCACCAGAGCTCTCTGGCAGAGAAGGCTCAATGTCTCAGAAAAAAATACAATTCCCATGATTCCCTAGCACTGAGCCAGGGCAGTGCCTCAATTTAATGTGCACTATTTCTGGCAGTCTGCAAAGGCTCTACCTTTCCATGGTAGTGGGATTGTGTAAGGGACGATGCTATGCTGACAGCAGTAGTGCTGTTGGTAGGGTCTTCCATGTCAGATAGGCTTTTGATGAGGAGCCAGACTAAATGGGCCAAACAGCTACTGGGCAGCAGCAGTGTGTGTTTGTGTGTCTGTGTGAAAGAGAGAGAGACACACACTGGTGGAGGACCTCTCAGAGATGTAGTGGCATCTTAGCTAACATTTGTTAGTACTGTGCAGAAGGATGCACAGTAAACTTCTTTTGAATTATCTTTTACCACAAAAACCCTATAATGAGATAAACCAAAATGAAACAAGAGATAGCGCCAGAAGATAAGACTCCCAGGTCAGATGGCACTCAACAAAGCAAAAATAAAAGGTGATAGAAATGGTGTCAGAACTCTGAAGGCAACTGTTCAATGACTCGTGCTCAGGGAGAACTACCATATATACTCAACTATAAGTTGACCTCATGTATAAGTCAAGGGCAGGTTTTGGGGGCAAAATTATGGATTTTGATACGACCTGTAGATAAGTCAAGGGTAAAACTTAGCAGTATGTAACAAAGGATGTAAAGGCTGAAGTAAAGGAAAATGATACTAAAGATCTTTAAAGGTTTTGACAGGCATAACTGTTTGACACCCTAAGATGGATGACATAGTAGAGAGGGTTGATGCTTCTTTTAGGTGATCTAAGAAGAGATTAAGCTCTCACCTTTCACCAGGGCATGGTTCCCTTTGTGATAAGAGTTAAAGTTCAGTACTTAAACTGACCTCTGGAAAAGTGGACCCAGGTTTTTTGGGTCAGTTTTTTGATTAAAATTTCTAGACGTATACATGAGTATATACAGTACTATAACTGTCAATACAGATAAATAGAAGATGACAACAAAAAAGGTAGAACAAAAGACTTCTTTCACAAGATCTGAGAAATCAAAGGGAAATTTAAACCAAGAGTGGGGGTGCTGTATGTCTAGTAGGGAGCACATTATATGACCTAGTAGAAATAAAAAGATGATGAAAACAATACACTGAAGAACTATATATAAAAGATGAAAGAAGGGTAAATTAATTCAGGGAAAATCCATTTGAAGATGAACTTACAATTTTAGAAATTTTAGAAAGTGGAGTGCTCTGCGCTTAGACCACTTGTGAGAAATAAATCACCAGGAACAGATGGCATACCAAGAGAGATGCTTCTAGCTATAGAGAAATAATCTACTCTAGTTTTAATTAAAAATTGTCAACAGACATGGAAAACAAAACAATGGCTTACAGATTGGAAATACTCCATATACATTCCAATGCCAAGGAGGAGGACACCAGGGATTGCATTAATTTCCCATATAAACAGTGATGCTCAAAATTTGACCACAGATTTTTATCATATATGGAGCAAGAAATGCCAGATGTCCAAACTGGGTTCAGGAAAGGAAGGCTAGGCTTCATACTACAAATATGTTAGATAATGGAGCACACTGAAGAATTTCAGAAGAAAATCAGGCTGAGCTTTAAAGCCTTTTATTGTGTAGATAATTAAAAAGTATAGATAGTTCTTAAAGAAATGGGTGTGTCACGACATTTGATTGTCCTGATGTATAAACTGTACTCAAGAAAAAATGCTATGCCCAGAACAGAATGCAGAGAAACAGAATGGTTTCCAGTTGGCAAGGGGGTAAAGCAAGCCTGCATTTTAACACCCTGTTTGACTTGTACACTGAATGTATCATATATAAAGCAGGATTAGATTTAGCAGAAGGGGGCATGAACATTGGAGGAAGGAACATCAAGACTTTAAGATATGCAGAAGGCACCATACTACTAGCACAAAATAGCAAAGACTTGGAACAATAACCAAAGAAAGTCAAGGAAGAAAGTGAAAAGGCACGTTTCCAGTTGAACATTAAGAAAACAAAAACACCGACTAAAGATTATTTACATAACTTAAAAGTAGATTATGAAGATGTTGAAATAGTATTTTGGACATATTGTTGAGAAGATATGACCCGATATAAAAGAATAATTCTTGGAAAGGTAGAAGGCAGTAGGAAAAAAGGAAGACTGCATTATAGATGGATAGATTCAATCAAGGAAGACACAGCAGGGCTATTGGTGACAAGGTGACTTGGAGGTTTCTCATTCATAGGGTCACCATAAGTTGAAGTTGACTTGATGACAGTTAACAACAGTAACAAGGCTTCAGAGGAAGAAACTGGTAAAACCATCTCTGAGTATTCTTTGCCTAAGAAAACCCTTTTAAATTCATGGGGTCGCCATAGGTTGACAGGTAGTGAAGGTGCACATGTACCTCCCCATATACATACACTCATCCCTCCCGATTTGTGGGGGATCCCCACGGACCCCCCTCCCCCATGAATCAGAAATACCGCAAAGATTGAAGTCCCATAGGATATAACAGCCGTGCGCTCATGCTCATGGCTCTGCAGGCTGCAAAAGATCGAGGGACACAACTCTGCAAATGGCAAGGGATGTGTGTGTGTGTGTGCCTGTGCACACACGCACGCATGCACACACACACCAAACATCTATAGAAATGAACCTTTCCTCTGGGTTATATATTTTTTCCTGATGTTTTCCTTTATCATTTGAATACACTAGAGGTCACTGTGGTACCACTGCAGGAGTATACAGAAAAACCACCAGGATATCATTATTTTTGCCGATGTGATGAATACATTTGTGACATAGGGTAGCATAAGAAAATTAAGAAATCGCAACTATGTGGAAGTTATTTTGTTATTCCTCCAACTTGTCACCACAATATCACAAGCCACAAAGGTGATAGTGGGTGTTGCTCCAATAGTGTGGTCAAATCCTACTGAAACCACACTGTGTTCTACTTACCTATTCTACTGTGTGGAGCAACATCCAAAAAAATCTGTTTTCAATCACTTCTTGTATACATAATAAATGTGTAAATTAGGTTTTAGGACAAAACCTATTAAAATCATGGTCAAAGTATATACAAGAGTTTTACAGAGGAATGACAACAAGTTCTTAGTTGTTGCCTTATGGATTTTTAAATGCAATAAACAGACTGTTTTTGTTAAGATTATAAGCAAGTGGAACAACCAATGTTATTTTTCATTTCCTTGCTATTCTTTGGTTCAAGAATAATTTTGGTTTGAGATTAATGTCACAGAAAAATAGATGTAATTATTTTTTTTGGCAGAGATCAGGCGATTTTCCCCAGGAGAGCCAGAATCTTGAATTACTATTTTTGGTAAGTGACAAAGAGGTCAATAGATTCCAGCTGCAGCAAACATGCTGTGCTTTACACTGGTCTAGCATAGTCACAGCAAGCGAGCTCAGAAGAATTCTTTACATGTCCAGAATTCCTATTAACCTAATAGCTTTATACGTGGTGGTTTGTGATTACATACTCTTAACCATACAGTCAAACAACAGAGCATCATAAAACACGTTTACTGGGACAACCTTCTTGACTCAAGAAAACAGGTGCTTGACTCTTCCACAAGCTCAAGCATATCAAACTCTTTCTTAGCTGAATCATATCAGATGGGAAAGGCACAACTGATCTTAAACCAAGGCATACTGCTACACCGCAGTTATCCCATTCCATGGGAATTTAAGGTACTGCTACATGAAATCATAACAGGATTTATTCATTTATTTATTGCTATTTTGGTATAAAATTGCAAGCAGCAAGCAACAAGGAAAATTACAAGCAGTTGTGGTGAAGGGGGAGGACCCAGCCCAAATCATGAAAGAACCTTCTGAGAAGTAAAAAACTGTAAAGCATTAAGAAGGGAAAATGAAACTCTTCATGCACCTGTTAGTTGGCATTCCCAATTATCAAGTGAACAAACAGGATGCTGGATACCTATGTTTCCGAGAGGTGTACATCCTGAAGAGCTTCTGTTTATTACTATAAAGCTTACTAGGAGTGAGGGGAAATAGAGGATCATATTACTAAGCATTCCATGTGAGGTAAGGGTTAGGTTTTCCACATAAGCTATTTCAGATCACTACCAGTTTTCTTTTCTGTTAAAAAGCAAAGAAGTAACAAGCCAAATTTAAGTTTGCTATGCTAAAGAGAAATCAGAATTTTGAATATGAGAATCTTTATCTTGACAAGTCATCAAATTATTTGCCTTTTCCTGAATGCTTTCAGACTCCTGCAGTGTATAATTAGAAATTTTGAAACGCATGCTTAGGACCAGAATGTGTTACTTCAGTATAACAGGATAGTAAAAATCTCCCTCCCTAATATCTTAAAGCAATTTATTTGGCTGATTGTCTTGAATCATTTATAAGCTATTTAAAGCTTTCAGCTTAAGACTTAGATAGGATATAGGTTCCACTATTCCCTAAACTATCTTGTAAAAATGAATTTTTAGCAGAACTTGCAGAAATTTTAATTTACTCATCATTTGCACATAAAATATTTCACACAATATAAGATACATGAAAAGACTGAAGAACATTTTGACAGAATATTTCCAACTGCCTTCCTATAATAATTTGTGTTGTTTCTTCCATAAAAACATGACAGAGTCATAAATATTGAACTTCAAATGGAACAGGGAAACAAAATCTATTATTAGAAAATCATGGTGCATTTCAGATGTGACTGTTAATATGAATTACTTATTTGTTTTCTGAAAGACTTAAGCCTACATAGGCATTCCTGGGCACTATTTGACTAAGGGCAGCTGCTATATACATGTGATTATTGAATCATAGAACCCACTCCTAAAAAGCCATCTCAGGAATATTCACAACAGCTAATATTCATCCCAGAATGGCCAAAAGGAGTCATTGCCATGAAGCAGATTTAAAGGGAAGGCTTCACACAGAACCTGAAAGTGTCATATGTTGTAGTCATATTGTATGTTAATGAGAAAAGATCAGATTTTAAATTAAATTCAGTTGCTATTGTTAGTTGTATCTTACTGCCTCATCACAAAAAATAAAAATAAAAAAATCAGATAGTTTTGCTCAGTGGATTACTTGTTAGAATTAGCCTTAGATTCAATACCCCCTTTCACTCACTTTGTGGCTTGGGAGAATCAGTGTCTCTGAGCTGACGCCATAGTCTGTTGGGAATTAAATGAAAAAACAATTCTATATATTGTTGGACTTCAACTCCCAGAAGTGCTAACAGCTAGCATGACCAATGGTAGATAGAAAGTGTGCGTGTGTATACATATGTGTATGTGTGCGTTTTCCTATCTATCTCCTTCATACTCTGGAGGCCAGGGTTTGATTCTCAGCTTGGCCATGAAACTCAATGGGTGAACTTGGGCAAGTCACACTCCCTCAGCCTCAAGGGAAGGCAATGGCAAACCTCCTTTGAACAAGTCTTGCCAAGAAAACCCCATAATAAGTTCATCTTAAGGTTATCATAAGTTGAAAACGACTTGAAGGCACACAACAACAACAACACAATCTCCCTCATAGTCATCAAACTTAGCTACTTGAAACTTGGCATATCTACTAAGGGGGCATGCATCTCATGGTTGTGAAGTCGTAGGCTTTCATGGCCGGCATCCATAGGTTTTTTGTGGGTTTTTTCGGGCTGTGTGGCCATGTTCTAGAAGAGTTTCTTTCTGACGTTTCGCCAGCATCTGTGGCTAGCATCTTCTCTTAAGATGCTAGCCACGGATGCTGGCGAAACGTCAGAAAGAAACTCTTCTAGAACATGGCCACACAGCCCAAAAAAACCCACAAAAAACCATCTCATGGTTGCTTCTGTTATTTTCAGAAGGATTAATGTGTTTTAGTAAGGACTGAGGACTGTTATAATGTCCTTAGACCAGGGGTAGGCAACCTTTCCCCTTTAAGGGCCGAGGGACTTCAGCTCCCAGAATCCCAGGAGCTATTGGCCAACATGGGACTATTGGCCAGCATGGCTGAGGCTTCTGGGAGCTGAAGCCCCTCGGCCCTTAAAGGGGAAAGGTTGCCTACCCCTGCACTAGATAGCCCAAATAATCTCTAAAGACAAGTCTGGAAGCAGACTTGGGAGAGTAATTTCTCCACAGAGCCTCTAAACAACTTCATGTGCTGCTTTCCTCTGCAGGGAATTTGCTATTTTTTTTAAAAAAAAGAAAAGGAAGAGAAAAAAGAGAGAATTTTTGCTTCCTAATCCATGAAGGTGGGTAAAAGTGAGGAGAGAGAAAGGCTGAATGAGCATGGAAGGTGTATGAGAAAAACAACTGAGAAAGAAAGAGAAGGGGAGGGGAGGGGGAAAGAACAGAAGGAAACACGACGAATGGGGAATGAACTGGGTTCCTAACCCAAGCAAAGCTCCTAGTTTTGCATATTAAGATAATAACAACTTAAAAGATTATTCATTTTTAAAGACTGAATATGAATTAGGAAATATGGTTTTTTTGGCTACATTGGTCTTTTAAGAAGAAAGGGAATGCTTTTCCTGGCTCTGTATTAATGAAAATATATGAAAAATACCTATCATCTTATTCTTATCTACAGTATGGATGTGAACAAAATACATTTTTTTTGTTTTTTACCAGTGCCACCTGGAAATGATTGAGATGTCCATAGGAAAAAATGATAGAATATAAATAAAACTTGAAATTCTGGCTCTATGAAAATTTGTTAGGGGGACTTTTGCTAGTAAATATGACAGGCAACGTAATAAGTGTGATTACATAGCTATATATATCAGTTTAATTGATTAATAGACAGTTAATTCAGTATAGACTATTTATGTTTGCATTGTGCTAGAATGGAACAAATTCTGAAGGATTTGAGGATAAAATTAATAGCATCCAGTCTTGAGCTTCCTATGTGTGACTCATGGCTTAGATGTGTTAATGGTTGGTAATGGAAAAACCCACTGCCAGACCCCACTTTCAAGTAATGCATTCAAGATCTTGAGCAAAACATCTTATCCAATCTTTTTATTACTTTAAGAGAAGAAGATGACTAAATAATTTCAAAAAATAGAGAGGGAGAGTATGGCAGTCCATTACGTGAAATGGCTGTAAACCTGGCTATAATTTTTATGACTGATAGGTGAGCTGTGTTATTCGCCTTGCCCACGTGTTTCTAATATACACAGGTTACTGGACCAGCACAGAATTGAACAACAGTGATGCAGTTCTCAAGTAACTGCATAAATATTGGGTAAGTTGCTTTTATAAAGGATTAGACTATTTTGAGAAAATTAATTGTGTCTTTGATTATGCAAAATGTTCACATTTAAAGGCAACATACTTCTAATTGTCTAAGGTAAGTGACAAAGCAAAGAGAGTGGCCATCACTGTTATGCCACACTTTCAATCTTCTGGAAACATATGTCCAGCAATTTCTGGAAATGGTATGCTGGACAGCTTATACCTTAGCCTTACAGTTTTATAATGTAGGATAATATTGTCACATGTGAGGGCCCCTGTTACATGAAACCCTTGCTATAGTTTAGTTGTCCAACAATGTCTATTGTGCATCATGACATAGTGTCCTTCACAATTTTCTCATTGCTCAAAATCTGATTAATGGTTTCCAGTCATGCAATAGGGAAGCAGTGGCATTTTAAAAAGGTAATAGGTAGCCCAGTATGGCTCCACTTTCTCCAAGGAGGCAAGATTAAGATGTTTGCTTAGCAGGACAGGAAAAGATGTTTGCCTCTCCAGATTTAGAATTAAAGATATAGCTGTGTTCGTCTGTAGAATCAGTATCTTGTAGCACCTTTGAGAGTAGCTAAAGAAATTGGCTTAAGTCTATACCAAAGACTTGGGGGGAAGGGGGGAAGCCTAGTAACTATGTGAAATGTTAAAAAATGTAAGTCCTTCTTTCAAGTTTTAGCCATTAAAGGACACATCCAAACACAGTTTTACTTAAGTAATAAAATCAGTAGAACTTGAGTTAGTCAGCAGATTTTGAAATGTTTTAAAAATGTATCATCTAATAAGTTATGACCCTCTTTCTACACATTGCTGTTTTCATTTTCTGTTACAGGAGATCCCACAAACTTCGGTCCTTTCTGGTATCCAATTTGTTACAGCAGAATCCAAATATTAAGTTAGGAAATATTGCTGAGTACCTGCTGGACAGCATTTGGTTCCCTTTGCAACAACCATTTGGCTACAAAAAATAGTATTACATTATTTTTAATTCTCATTCCCATAACTATATCCCAGTATAGCCTTTATTTATTTAGCATTGTACTAATATATTTTGAGCCTGCCCTCTCAAAGATGTGCACATTTTCTGAAATAAAATGTTAAGATTTATTTTAAAATGTATAGAAACACCACAAACCTGCTAGATGCTTCACCTTGTTCTTTCCTTCATGTTTCAGTGAAGGGAAGAGAGAATGTTTGGGGAGGAAAGAAATTTGTTATGCTGGCAGTAACCATCATGATACACTTATAACTATTATTATATAAACAATAATAGGTTTAATAACATTTTATAAAGCAAGCACAAAACATATGATGGTAGGAACACCAGAAAAATATTCCAAGATTGTTATCAGTGCATGCTCACATGCTTAATAAACACAGCCATAGAGTGAGTTGGCAAAGCACATACTATGGAAAATGCAGTGGCCATATATGAAGAAGAGAAAACGGTAGGCTTCTTTAATTACATAAGCAAATAAGTTAGACTGAATAGTTGGACTAGTGATAATCACATCACAAAGGACTGGTACCAGTTAATTTCAAGTGCACTATTTTTGTTGGCCAGAACTATATCCTGTGCACTTGAAATTGTATGGAGAAACAGTTATATGGATCCTTAGTTGTATGGAGTGGAATTCTGCAAAATGGATTCCACTATGAGTAACAAGGAGTGATTTTTGCTAATCCCACTTCCCCACTTTAATCCTTTGTGCCTCTGAAAATTTACAGAGGACCAATTCTGAACCCAATCCAGTATCCTTAAGTATAATTAAAATTACAATAAATATTTCTGTTATCTGATAAATTTTTCTAAAATCTATTTTTTAATTTTTTAAAACAATTTTGAATTTATGCTTTCAGCAATGGATTAATTCTTATTCATAATAACTCTTTGAAATATACAAATTATTTTTCTGTGCCCATTTATTTGAAAGAAATTATGGACAAAATAGATGAGCATGTAATCTAACCCCCCCCCCCGTATCTTGCCCACACATCTGTCTGTACCATATTTTCTTGCATCCAGAAGGTAGCTTTCTGCTCTGTCTAAAGAAGTTCAGTATGCAAGGAAGTCTTGGCTACACAGCAGAGTACATGTGTGTATTTGTGTGTGTTTTGAGGGTCTGAGGGTAGAAGCTACTTTAGGTTTTGTTTATTTTTTTATTCCTGTTCCTACAGCTACATGTAGGAATATGAGATCTTTGAAATATTCATATGAAAAAAGATGGCAGTCAAACTAATCAGACATGTAATTCCCCGCAACAATATGGCCACAGAATGCCATATGCAAACCTGATATAGGTTAGCTTGAATTCTCAGAATTTTACTTCTGGAAAATATTCACGCTCAATTTTTTAAAAGAGGTCTCTAGGGAAATGAATTTATATTATCATAGAGAAGCTGAATGTGCATTCCTTCAAACAGCTTTGTTACTATAATTCCTAGAAGCATCCATTTGGTTTAATTGTCCAAAAGTCAACAACTGGAGAGCTTTTGATTATATTTTTAATGTACAATTTCTCCGAAAATGAGCAGTTAATATTTTTGCTGACCAAATTCTGCTTTAGAAGGGCACTGTCTCTTTGCCTTCAGTTGTCTAGTGAAGGAGTATATCTAAAGAAATGCTGATATTTTTAGCTGCATTTCCAAAAGCATACCGTAGAAAGTCACACATATCTCATTTGCTGAAAATTGATGTTTCCAAACATTCCTATCAGTACCACACATTGAATAAGATTGGTGTGTATGTTTGAGTTTTATTGCTAACACCCTCCTACATATGTTTTCACAGAAGAGGAAACATGTGGATCTGAATTGGCAATAAGAGTAACAAGGTAACATTTAAGCTTCTGTCTAATAAAAAGATGTAAAGTAACCTTGCAAGCAGAAACCAGTAGCAAATCATTCACAGTATCCCAAATTGTCTTTTTCTGATCCAAATGCTGTGGACCACAGCTTTTGGTGGTACAAATTAGTGTTGCCTTTTGACTACAATGAGAATGTCAATTTACACAACTGAGAATTAAAGCTCAAAAGTGAGGAAAACTTGTGGTGGTTTCTATATGTAAATCCAGTCAGTATGAATAGAGAGTAAACAGTGGAAGCCGGCAAGTATAAGTTACTATAAATCCCAAATAGGTAATGCATCTCTAACTATATGAAGTAGAATAAATTACCATTAGCTGAGTTGAACACAGGTAATATTTTGTCTATTAGAAAATTAACTTTCAGCAGAGTTTTGTGGAATTGAGGAATTGAAAAAAAATCCTTGTGTTGCTTTATTGTAAGAATAGTTCAGAAGCAAAAGACTGAGAAGGAGATGAATCCTCTTAAGTTTGGAGGTTATGTAATTGGCTCAGTTTGCTACCTGAGCTCCCTAATAAATAAAATGAAATGGGGATGGGGATGGGAAGAGAAAGATCATGACAAAACCACACACTGATTTTTACAAGCTCAAACAGACATAAAGTACAGCACCAGCTGCCATATTTTACCTACTTTGTAGGACTGCAGGTATGCAAGGCCTTCAAATGAGGCTTCCAGGTAGCAATGGAAACTGATTTCTCATCAGCCGCATAACTACGCCATACACACTATGTGCAGAATATGTGGTAAAGAAAGAAAGAAAGAAAAAGAGGCAAGAGGGAGCAGGGAATGAAACAAAAATTGAAAAGCATATTAGTAAACCAATAAAAGTCATGGCTTTTTTTGTATCATTCATAGCACTGATACATGCCTGAGGGATGGAAGAATACTTTCATAATATCGCCAGGTGGCTGTCAGGTTTGTTCGTCTGGAATCAGTAGAATAAAACCGCCAAGCAGCCTGGTGTGAGGAAACAACAGAAAGCACAAAGGAGCCAACAATATATGAAATGAAGCACTACTGTCACTATGGAAAATCTGGATTGGATTCAAGCTGGAGTACCTGTTCCACTGATTTAAATAATTAGCCCCGTAGGCTTATGCCAGCAAAATGCAATGAAGACTGGGTAGCAAGTATTTAACTGTATAAGAAAACAATAAATAGGAATGTCATAATTACATCAGCTATTACACCTTCAAGGAAGCATTGTGCTGCACCATTTCCTGTGCATGTGACTGGTCTTTGTGGAACCTCTTCATGTTTGTAACAGTGCACTGTATTCATTATCAAGTTCTAGCCTCATGAACACAAAGGGCCTTTGCAGACTGTAAGAAATAGTGCAAATTGAGTCCACTTTAAGGGTTAGGGTTAGGGTTAGGGAATCATGGGAACTGTATTTTATTGTGGCACCAGAGCTCTCTAACAGAGAAGGCTCAATGTCTCAGAAAAAAATAAACAATTCCCATGATTCCCTAGCACTAACCCTAATACTTAAAGTGGACTCAATTTGCACTATTTCTGGCAGTCTGCAAAGGCCATAAGTGGGCTGTGATGAAAGGTGTGTGCTTAGGAAGCTCAACATACCCAGTTCTCTAGCTTTTAAAGGAGCACCCTCAAGCATTTTGACATAATTTTTGCCACTGGTTTTTAACAAGGCAAAGTAACTGTAGAGTAGATCCTGGATCTTGTATGATTGTAATATATTGTACAAAAATATTGGGACAGAAAGACTAAAAATTCACTGGATATACTTTAATTTTTCTAAAAACTTGTTTCACAATTAAAAAATAGGAAAATAATACTTCTGATATAATTCTAGTCTTAGAATGTTAATCCCTTGTCCACAGATTTCAGAACTCTGAGTGATATTGTTGTTTCCATCGTGGTCACTGTGCTTGCAAAACTAGCTTCCACAAGCAGGAGGACAAATCCCTCGACATCTTGGTAAGCATTTTATACTTTCCATAATTATGATCCAATAACATGAACATCCTGTTAACAATTTTGGAATAGTATTTTGTATTCCCAGTTTCTCAAAGATGTTCCTTCTACTTGCCATTTTAGTATATAATGACATTTATATCAAGTTCAAAAAAAAAATCTTTACAATTGAACATATTATGTAATAAGTTTTCAAACAAGTAGCCATATTAGTCTCTTGCAGCATAAAAAGGAGGAAGGAAAGGAAAAGAGGAAAAAGAAATGTGGCAGTACTTTTAAGAATTAACACAAATCTGACATTAGAAATGACAATATCCTAAAATAGTTGTACAACATTTCAACATTCCTAAACACACAATAAATGACTTACAGGTTGTGGTCCTTGAACAAGAAAATTACTAAGGGGTCATTCAAACATCTTTTTTTTTACCATGAAGATGCGAATCATCACTTATGCATTCCACGTTTGTTATTTACACTATGGAACTACATCGATTCACATCGTTCCACATCTCTGTGAATTCAGTTGTTCACATGGGCAAGCATTCAAATAAAGATAGAATTAACAATGTGAATGCATTTGGAACCCCTTTTTTTAGTATGCAGCGTTTTATCTCGGGTCTATTCGAGTCTATTCACATCTACTGACAATGTGGATCTTTAAAAAAAACTAGGGGAAACCCCTAATATTGATTATCCCAGATTAAATGTTTGTTTTTTGGTAGCCTCCCCAACTTAATTGGGTGCATTTGGGATGCGTATGAACAACAGAGATTTAACCCAGATTCATCCTGGATTATTTTCACAGTGTGAATAAGACCAAAGAAAGACTAGAAAGAGAAATAGCTGAGTTTAATTATATTCACAAATTTCAGTTCATTAGCAGCAGTATGGACAAAGACAATGGCTTCATAGCATGCTGCATGTATTAATACAAGAGTCCTTGCTACTGGACATATAACAAAAAATCTTCTCAGAGAGAGTTTTTAACCCTGAAAAACTAACTTTTGGTAAGCAGATTGAATGCTTCCACACATCAATGCTAACTGACCACTGTAAAGATCTGAAAGAGCTGTATCAATTTGCCCAGCCCTTTGAAAATTTAGGGCAAGGAACATGATTTACATCTTTCTGGACCCTATTACATTCCATCCCACTCACACAACTGTAGAAATATGCTTTACACCTGAACATTTGTTCCTTCGTCCTTTTAATTATGTAATAGAATTATAAGCACCAACCCAAACTATTTGTTCTCTAAATGATTTTGGCATATGGTTGTTATCTGAAATAGTTGAAAACCTTTGAGTATTTCTTTAGAGGTTCCTGAAGACTAGAAACTATAGAGAAGACTTTGCCAACACAGGCTCCTTCAGGTGTTTTTTGCTACAACCCATCAGCACTGACATGGCCGTACTGGCTGGGTCTAATGGGAATCATAGTCCAAAACATCTGGAGTAACTCAAGCTCAGAAATGCTGCTTTCGAGAAAGAAGAATGCGTCTACCAGCTTCCTCTTTGAGTTAATCTGACATGGATTCCTAAGGCAGACTGAAACAAGGGGAGCAGATTTTGAATGTCATGAAAGAGCAATAAATGGTTGTTCTTGCTGTGTGCTTACTGACAAACATTGGGAGAGGTACTTGTGGGATTTTCTGTCTCATGTGCCAGAAGAATCTGGATGGTGATGCACCTTTCAATAGGACAGTGTTAGCAGTTGCTGTTTCATTTCAGGAAACATAATATCTTGAGCTGTCTTGCCTGGTCTATATTAGCTAACTCTGGAAATAAAGTGATACGATTCACAGCCTCTATTCACTATTTAGCCTACCATTCTCATGGTTTGGGATGAATTAATGGTGTGTACAGCCCCTATCATTAGGTTGTTGGCTGAACAGAACTGTCTCATAACTGTATTCTAGGGACATGTTAGCAAAGACAGAAAGTGAGTTATCCCTTTACCTCCCTGAATGTGAAAACATTTCCCTGATTGCAAACTCATATTTTAACATAGCACTGGTGAGATCTGGAGAGTTCCCCCCCCCCATTTCCTAAAGTATAAAAAAGGGTGTTTGTGCTGGCCAGGATCTGCACTGGCGCTGTGAACCCAGAACTTGTTCAGTGATCATGTGATGATTACAATTCTGGCATCTTGCCTTACCTCCCAGCTATCGTTCTGTTTTGTCAGTGGGAATGTTCTAACTGCTCAGACCTTACCTCCAAGGCAAGCATAAATGATAAGCTGGGGAAAATGCCTGAATGATCCCTAAAGAGATATTTGGCACTTGTACTTCATGGGCATAATCCAGCATAATTTGTGAGTTATGTTTTGCCAAAATCTTTTAGAGGAGATTTGATGTGTTTCCCAAAGAACAATATTATACATGTAGGAAGGAAGAACAAGAACAACAAATACTGTGAGAATAATTCTGAAACCTTATACAGTATACATTAGATTAGACAAATTAAAAATAGTTCCATTTAGGAGGCATAATCATTTTTAGTATAATGCCTCTTGATTCAACTGGGTGTGAAAAAGCCAAGAAATTCAACACAAGCCATTGAGTTCACATTAACAAAGTGAAGTCGACCGCTCAAAAGAGAAACATAATTCAACAAGGCAGCCTTTTAAAACATCAAATATGCTAATATTATGATTTAGATTACTTCTATACATCAGTATCACTACTTGTAATATATCTGTTATTTTAGGCAAAAGCCATTATGTTCAATCATTCAGATTACTGTTCCAAATCCTTTGGACAGATATCTCTTCATGCAAACTGTATTAACTTCCCCCAGCCCCCTGTCAGAGTTCCCCTACCAAGAATTAACAGCATGTGGGCAACTCTGCAGTACCCCCAAGCTATTATTATGTATCAGTTCTATGTTTTTCTGTAACACAGAAACTTACTAAGGCATGAAACTTATTAAGGACAACAAACATAACAGTTCTGTGGATATCAACAGGATTTGTTAGGCTGATTTCAATGGTGGACTACACCCAAAGACTCCGGATCAACAAAACAAATGCTGAATGCTTAGGGTTGTATGTGCATATTCCTTTACAATCACTATGCTGTTTAGCAGGGGAGGCAGAGACAGATGGGGCAAAATCCAGCCTCCACTTCTAAGTAGCAGATTGGTTGGATTTTACCAACTACTAGGTATTCAACTAGGAATCTGTATGTAGAAGCCCAGTTCCCTGGCTCAACAGGCATGAAGAAGATGCCTGAACATGCATCATCCCAAGAAATTACTCAAATAATCTCTGTGATTCTTTTTAAATTCAACACAGCAGTTGTAATACCCATTAACAAGTACTTCTGAAAATCGGATTTGTTTGCCACTTACCTGAATTAAACTGGCAGCAGGATTCCTTCTTTTTTCAAAATGTTTCTGACGATGCTGTTCCTGTACTTTTAATGCAAATCCTGACCCAAGAATGCCCTGGTATGCAGTGCAACAAATGTTAATTGTCAGGACAGTAGTTCTGGTAAGGGACAAGTGTACACAATCTTGCAATTATATACAGATGCTATACAGATAGCACTATCGGTCACAGTATACATGCTTTTTAAACTGTATTATGAGGATCAAGTGCATTTAAACACTGGACAAGATGTAACCATGCAGAGTTTGGTGGTAGCTGGTAACTTCCATGTCACAGGGGTCATGAATCCACACTCTCTAAAAGAGCTATCCAAGGTGTCTGTGTTTCCCCAAAACAGGTGCAACCATTTAGAAAGTTCTCTAAAAAACCAACCCAAACCAAGAAGAGATTCACTGTCTCACTGACAGGGAAGCCAGATATTTGTTGCTGTTGGGTGCCTTCCAGTCATTTCTGACTTATAGCAACCCTAAGGTGAATATATCACAGGGTTTCCTGAAGATGAGCATGTGTGATGTGCTCAGTGTCATCCAATGGGTTTTCATGGGTGGACAGATATTCAGACCCTGGTCTCCAGTGTCATAGCCCAGCATTCAAACCACTACACCACACTAAGCTAATCCCCTCCAAAGTAGGGGCCAGGACAGCTTAAAGCAGTGGTTCTCAAATAGTGGGGCAGGCCCCCCAGGGGGGGCGTGAGGCTCCGTAAAGGGGGGGCTGTTACGGCTGGAGAGAGGGAGATTGTCCCAGCGCAGCCCCAGTAGCAGCCCGACGTGCTCTATCCTGATTGGTCAAACCCACCCATGTGACTATTTACAGTCGCGCGGGAGGGGGCGCGAAATGTTTTCTTCTTTCCTGGGGGGGTGGGTGACAGAAAATAATGGAGAAGCACTGGCTTAAAGTAATGTGCGAGTGGGCAGAAGAGTATTCAAGCCCACCCTTGTTCACACTTTTTGCAAAACAGAAGATTATGTTGGGAGCTTCTAGATAACTTCTCAATAGTTTCTAGAAAGGGATCTGCAAATTCAGCATGGCTTTTGCATGCTTCAAACGAAGAGGAGCATTCCGGGACACATTTCAAGTTTAGGAGTGCACACATTCAAAAAATAGCTTGCAAGGGTTCAAAGCAGGGGTGTAAGCCAATTTCATCCCTGCAATGGGTTTTGTTTGTTTTGTCTGGTTTTTTGGTTGTGTGCCTTTACAACTTAAGGGCCTTAAATTGCTTCTGATTTAAGGTGACCCTAAAGTGAACCTGTCACTGGATTTTCTTGGCAAGATTTGATCAGAGAAAATTGATCAAATCTTGCTAAGCAGGGATTTGAATCCTGGTCTCCCAGAGTCCTAGCCCACCACACAAACCACTACACTACCACACAAACCACTACACTAATACATTTTTGGCCAAAGGTGTAACCCAGAAATATCTGGAGGTGTACTGCTTTCACTTATGTGTTATTCAGTCAATATTTGGTTTTTCAAGTAAGTTTGGAGATTCAGCGATTTGAGTTATACAGTCGGACCCCCAAATTCACAGCCTTGAGACTTCCAGTTTCGATTATTTGTGAGGTCAAGGCTGCTAATGCAGGCATTCCTCCTCCCTTTCCCTGCCCGATCTCTCCTTGAGCAGCCCAGGGAAAGATCAGGGAGGCAAAGGCAGGAGGTACCTTGCCCTCCTGAAGACCCTTCTCTTCCCTGATCCTCTCCCTGGGCTGTCCAAGGAGAGGATTGGGGAGAAGGGTCTGGGAGGGGGCAAGGCACCTCTTGCCTTCTCTTCCCTAATCCTCTCCCTGGGCTGGAGAAGGGACAGGCAGCTAATTAAAAACTGCAAATAAATCTGCCCGCCCCCCATTCAAAAGCCAGTTAAAGGGAGGGGAAGAGGAGCAGCAGCCTGCGTTCCTTTTTTCCTACCCTCCAGTCACTTTAACTGGCTCCCTGCCCATTTCCCAGCCAGATTGTTTCCTTCCCCAGGGGGTGATCAGCCAGGGGAAAGGAGGAGGAACTCCATCCTCCCAATTCCCTTTCTCATCTGGATCGCTGCAAGCAGTGATCCAGCTGGGAAGGAGTCTTGGGAGATGGATGCTCCTCCTCTGTTTGCCAGCCCTATCACCCCCTGGACAGCCCAGGGAGAAAAGGGGCAGGCAAAGGGACTTGGGGATGGAGGCTTCTCCTATCTTTCCTGGCTGGGTTGTTGCCTGGACAGCCAGCAAAAAGACAGAGTTGGGTCCTGGGCTTTTTCTCCTGAGGGGAAAAGCCTGGGAGGGAGGAGGATGAGGAATGTCTGGGCTAGCAGCCTTGACCTCGCAAATAATAGAAACCACGAGTGTCAAGGCCGCGAATATGGAGGGCTGACTGTATTATACTGTTTGTTTCAAGGTCATTAGTTAGCAGCTGGCTCAAAAATAATTTCCCACCATCTCAGGTAAGCTCTCAGGCAAATGTTTCACTTTGATAATTATGAAATAACATTTCTACAGGGCATGGGAAACAATGTACTTCATTATTTCACCATTTTGATACCTCAAGGTGGGTTGATAATATACATAATTGTAAAAATCTCAAGAATACAGAACAGCATGCTGGGTTCCCTTCTACAAGATTAATGAAATTTCCTCTGTATGTTTTTTTTTCAATACAAAAATTGCTGCAAAGATATCTTTTTTGGGGGAGGGTTGACATCTCTCCCCCATAACCCTGAATGGATCTGCATGAAAAACACTGTATTCATCAAGTATAACCTCATGAAAGTTTACTAGATGATGAAGTGTGTTCTTGGATGAGACAGAGATCCTTTTCCGCTGGGGATGCTTCTGTGTTGACAACAGGAAGCTGGTTCTCCAGCCTACGCAGATGCTGCAGTAGGCACAAAAAAAGATGGGCTGACTCCCTTGGCATTTATGCATAGCAGGGGACAGGAGTAATTGCTGATTAGCCTGATTCTAATATGCCTCACACACAGGTTGTTTATTGTTTAGCACTGTGAAAAATGTAAAGATACAGCATTATCAGATAAAACTGTTGGATATGTCGGATCAATGTGAAAACATGTCCTAGGACACGAATTAGCTTTTGTAAAAAAAAAAAAAAATTGTTAGCTAAATATGAATCATAACAGAAGTGGAGTTCCCACTTATAAATACATTGACCTGGGCTGTTAACACTGTCCCACAGTATTGGCAGCCTTGAACAAAGTGCTTTAAGTTTAATATGACTGTTGTAAAGATACTCACAGCAGGCAGTGCAAAGAAAGAAATGCCAAGCAGTGCAAATCCTGCAGAAAGCAGCCTTCCTAGCCAAGTAAGAGGTGTTTTATCTCCGTAGCCAATTGTTGTCAATGTGATCTGAAAGGAAGCGAGTGTAAATCAATGTGAGAAAGAAGTAAAGAGAGCAAGAGTCAAGAATTTTAAGCTTAACTGAGCAATATTCATAAAGACAAACTATCAAGACTAACCAACAATATGTAAGCATATTCTTCAGTGGGCTGTGCTCTCTGAAACCATTCAATTCCTCCATTTATTTAAAATGTTTGCTTTTTAAAGTGTTTTTCTCAGCCAAATTCTGAAACTAACAGTAAACCTGGCTGGTAGAGAGACATGGAAGTATTTTCAGTGGGAGAATGAATACGAGTAGAAGATTTACTTCTCGTCCTGCCTGTTGATTGTCTCATTCACAAATTTCAAATCCATAAGTGGGGTAATGTTTAATTATTTATTTAATTTGTACTCTGCCTTCCTCCTGGAAAGGGACTCAAAGAGACTTTAAAAAGTCCACCTTATTAAAAATATTTTTAATTCAATACCTTTAATACTTTTTCATATGCCAGTTGAAAATACTGCGCAAGCTTTTGGGTTCTCCAGGACTCTTCATTAAGCAAGAAGATAAACTAAAACACACACACAAATGAAGTGGGGTGGGTGAGAGAGGAAAAAATGGCTAATATTTAAGCCACGAGAGTGAAAGAGGGACTAGGCTATATCCAAATTAAGCAAATTAACCAAGAATTGAGATATAGGTATTTAGGATTCTTCTAAGGGCTAATGGGCAAAAGAGACAGAAGAAGAGGAGGAGGAGGAGGAGGAAGAGGAAGAAGAAGAAGAAAAAGAAGAAAACTGACCCTCCTTTCCCAATTTCTGAAAATGTTTCTTTTATTCAGAACTATCTTCGCTGTTAGGAAAAATGCACCAGTTTTTAGTAGCTGGAGAAGACAATCCCAGACTTCTGCATTTCCATTCATTTAGCAAATGGAATTAGGAACCAATAGAGATGTTAATACAGTCGGCCCTCCTTATCCATGAATTTTTTATCCACAGATTCAAGCTTCCATGGTTTGAAAATTTGCAAAAAAAGTATAAATTCCAAATAGCAAGCCATGATTTTCCATTTTATATAAGGGACACCATTTTATTGTGCCATTGTATTTAATGGGACTTGAACATCCATGGATTTTGTTATCCATGAGGGTTCCTGGAACCAAACCCCAGCAGATAACAAGGACCCACTGTATAGCATCCCTCCCTCTTAAATGACAGAATCAGATTCCTTTAAAGCAGGGGTAGGCAACCTTTCC
>CM034701.1:267178354-267189845 GCA_020142125.1 Phrynosoma platyrhinos | reverse complement strand
AAGACCAGGGATAGTTTGGGGATTCTGTTAGTCTACCGACCACCCCGTCATCTAGCAGTCTCCCTAACCGAGCTGACACAGCTGGCTTCGGAGCTGTTGTTGGAGTCCCCCAGACTTTTAGTTTTAGGGGACTTCAACATTCCACTCGAGACCAGTTTAACAGGTGCGGCTCAGGAGTTCATGGAGAACATGACAAACATGGGCCTATCCCAATTGGTCAACGGGCCCACGCATTGTGTAGGTCATACACTCAATGCGGTCTTCAGTACGGAACAGGAATATCCATGGGCGGAAGTTGCATGCACCTCCGCATTGTCATGGACGGATCATTTCCTGGTCAAGATGGAACTTAGAGCCACCATCCTCCCCGCCGGGGGTGGTGGACCCATTAGAATGGTCCACCTCAAAGGCTAATGGATCCAAATGGATTCCAGAAAGCCTTGGAGGGTTTAATGGTTGGGAATGCCGGTGACCCTGTCGACGCTCTGGTCAATACTTCGAACACCGATCTCACCAGGGCTATTGACATGATCACTCCCAAGCGTCCTTGCCATCCCGCTTCAAACCGTAGGCCTTGGTATACGCCAGAGCTTAGGAGGATGAAGCGGGTTGGTCAACGACTAGAGCACAGATGGCGGAAGACTCGACTCCTATCTGACAGAACTCGCCATAGGAACTTTCTTTGTTCCTATTGGGAGGCAATGCATGCAGTGAAGAGAGCTTTCTCCTCTGCATGTATTGCGTCTGCACAGTCTCATCCAGCAGAGCTATTTAAGGTGGTGAGGGAGATGACGCAGGTGCCCCCTGCGCAAAATCCCTTACTTAACCTGACGACGGCCTGCTGTGACATGTTTAACAGCTTCTTTGCAGACAAAATCTCTCAGATAAGAGCCGACTTAGACGCCACCATTGTAACAGAATCTATAGGCGAGGTGTCCAGCGACTCCATTGATTAAGTTATCCTGTATCAGCTGCAATCCGTGAGTACTGAGGACGTGGACAAGCTGTTTGGTAAGGTGAGGAAGACAACCTGCCCTCTCGACCCTTGCCCATCATGGCTGGCCGTCCGGGGGGGATGCATTGAGGATTCCTCACAGACATCATCAATGCATCCTTCAGGGATGGACATGTTCCATCTTGTCTAAAGGAAGTGGCTGTTAGGCTGCTTCTGAAAAAACCTTCCCTGGACCCCCTGGATATGAGTAACTACAGGCCTGTTTCTTTGTTGCCATTTTTGAGCAAGGTGATGGAAAGGGCGGTTGCCCTTCAGCTCCAAGCTGTCTTGGATGAAACCGATTATCTAGACCCATTTCAAACCGGCTTCAGGACAGGCTTTGGGGTTGAGACTGCCATGGTTGCCTTGACCAATGATCTGCGTCTGAGCATCGACAGGGGTAGTGTGACCCTGTTGGTGCTCTTAGACCTCTCAGCGGCTTTTGACACAATAGATCACGGCATCCTCTTGGGCCGCCTGAAGGGGTTAGGTACTGGGGGCACTGCTTTGCAGTGGTTCTGGTCCTTCCTCTCGGGTAGGTCCCAGAGAGGAAGCTCGGGGACAGTAGCTCCAGCAAGAGGGAGCTCACTTGTGGGGTCCCTCAGGGGGCTATTTTGTCCCCAATGTTATTTAACATCTATATGAAGCCGCTGGGTGAGATTATACCGAGTTATGGTGCTGGGTGTTATCAGTACGCTGATGACGCCCAAATCTATTTCTCCGTGTCTTGTTCGTCGGCCTCGAATTTTAATGGCATCTCCTCTCTTAATGAATGTCTCCTCTCTTAATGAATGTCATAATGGGCTGGATGAGGAAAAACAGATTGCAGTTGAATACAGACAAGACGGAGGTGCTCATGGTAGCGGCCCCGAAACCAAGAATTGGGTTGCAACCTCCAGTCCTGGACAGGGTCACACTCTCCTCCAGTGACTGTGTTTGCAGTCTGGGGGTGCTCCTTCACTCATCGCTCCTGATGACAAATCAGGTGAATGCGACAGTCAGGAGCGCCTGTTATCAGCTTCAGCTGATACGCCAGCTGCGCCCTTTTCTGGAAGTAAGGGATCTCGAGACTGTTGTGCACACACTGGTAACCTCGTGCCTTGACTTCTGTAATGCACTCTACATGGGGCTACCCTTGTGCTTGGTTCGGAAATTACAGCTGGTTCAAAATATGGCAGCCAGGCTTGTCTCGGGAACATCTAGGAGGGACCACATTACTCCGGTTTTGAGGTCTCTCCACTGGCTGCCTATCAGCTTCTGGGCCCAGTACAAGGTGTGGGCTATCACCTTTAAAGCCCTAAATGGCTTGAGTCCCAGCTATCTTAGGGATCGCCTCCTCCCATACAATCCTCCCCACGATCTCCGGTCCTATGGGAGGAATCTGCTGCAGCCTCAAAAATCGAGGCTTGTTGCTACCTCCCAGAGGGCTTTTTCAGTTGTCACTCCCAAGCTCTGGAACGGCTTGCCGGATGAGATCTGTCAGTTAACATCATTAGATGGCTTTAAAAGAGCTGTCAAGATGGATCTCTTCTGGCAGGCCTTTCCAAACTAATTGTTCCGGCCTCAGGTTCCCCCACCGCGGTGATCTTCACGTGGCCCCATCTCAGTGGATGAAGATTATTGCCGCTGGTTAAGCTGTGCCTTGTTATATATTTTTTCTTTTTAATGTATTTTAAATTTTATATTGTTGGATTTATTGTTTTAATCATTTTTGATTTAATGCTGTTTTAAGGGGGGGGGAGGGATTGTTTTAGATATTATGTATTTTTAATTGTTGTAAGCCACCCTGATTGGGTTCCCAAAGGGTGGGATAAAATAAATTTTATTATTATTATTACATGATTAGACTATGACCTGGGCTCAGAACCAAAGACTTGCAGACTTTGGGGCTTCTAATAAGTGTGTGTGTGAAGCATGAATTGGAACTGATATATGTTTCCAACATAGCGGCAAGCAGAAATGTCTTGTTGGTTTGCAGTGTAGGCCTCAGAAGTAGGCCCCAATGAAATCAACAGGACTTACTACCATGTAATTGAATACAGGATTGCAACCTACTTTACTAAACAGAATCAGCAGCTTTGGTTTTAAATATTCTACTCAAGTAAATTCTTGCAATATGCTATAAAGAAGGAAGGAAGGAAGGAAGGAAGGAAAGAAAGAAAGAAAGAAAAGTCCCATTGAATAGATAAATCTCTATATAGCAAGAGCTTGTGGTGTGGTTTGCTGATGTGCAATCAACTTCCATCCCAGTACACCACTGCACAGGCGAGGAGAGGGACCTAACACTCTCTGTAGAAAACACAGTAAGGTGGAACAGACATGAGCACTGCTATTGAGCAGCTGTGTAAATAACATACCCTGCCATGTACATGCCACTGAAGTCATGACCAATGCCACAAAGTGATCCTTAACTTCTTTACTGAAGTTAAATTCACCTAATTTTCAGAAATGCCCCTACATCATCTTTTTTGGGGGGAGGCAAGCCCTCTTCTCCTGTGTAGCTGCATAGCTAGTAAGTAGATGCATCAGCGCCTGCTTTATAAGACCTTCTGCTACAAGCATTTGGTCCCACCACCCCATGGCAATAGAGGCCATGGCACAAACTGATAGTTTGCATCACATTATGTATCACTATCTACATCACACACCACACATCTACATCACACATCAATGTTTCCTTATTTTAAATTGTTGACCTAATTAAATTGTATTTAACCACAAAAGTGTCTGATTTTTAAATGTCAGTATGATACTGAAGCAAGAAATGGTAACAAGGGTTGGGAAAATGTTGAATGCATCAAGATGAAAATATCCAGCCTGTAATAAAGACACATTCTGTTATACTTACAAATTTATAGATGCCACTTTTCAGACTTATTAATTAACAGCTAACAGTTTATTTAGCATTAAAAAAAATCCTTCCTATATATACACAACCTATAATGGAATTTTCTTATTAAATATAGACATTCTCTTAGCAGAGAGGATTTTAAGATTGTGCAACTATTTTAAAAGGGAAAACATGGCACACTTCCTTAAACTTGATTAATACTCAGTGCTGTATGTATTATTTATTTCTGAAACAAACCCACAACTCCACAGTCCTTTAAAATGGAAAAACATATATGCAGGAACTTCATAAAAAATTCAGACAAAACAAAATGCTGAGAAGTACAATACAGGATGCTTATACGGACAATTCTTACTGTCATCCTGGTTAAAAAGAAAATTCCGTTAAGAATCTGAGAATCACCTACTGGAGCATGTACTTTCTCATAGTCTCTCTCTTTGCATGAACTAGTGGAGTAGAAGCATCCATAGCACATATACGATCTTTCCCTTTCCATACCTGGGTAGGAAAGCCAATGCAACCATCAAAATCACATCCAGTCAACACAACGGAAAATGGGTCTCTTCTCTAATGATGACAGTATTATCATTTAATAGCCACGGTTTGAAAACATACCTATAACACAGAATGGCTTCCTTGCAAATCGCAATCTTCCTTGCCATCCACGGTATCGACAACAGCAGCCAGCAGACCAGATACGTATGATAAACTCCAAACCAAAGACAACAATCATGACAGACTCCTGGAATGGAGCAAATAAGAAACACAGCAAGTGAATTCAGAAGCACAGAGAACATAGCCAAATACTCTTCACTACTGGCTAATGTATGTCAAGCACCTGAAATACAATTGCATTCCTTCACAAATAAATACAAAGTGAAATTCAGATATTCATTTTTACACAAAATAAAATGGCAAGTAGAAGATTGCAAAAGGAAAAATAGTTACATAGAGAAAAGTTGCCTTCCGGGGACTGAAGCAAACTGGATCACCTCATCCTTACGTACCATAGTTTTGTATAGGTAGGTAATACTTTTCTTGATTGAAACTGCATTGTATCGATCACAGCTAATTGTAGTCTGAATAGTACAATTTAAATATAGGACATTAGTGACACCTCTATGTTTTTTGGTAGGAAGGAGTTCCAGGTAAAATGTACAATGTGGGGAATAGCAACAGCCATGATGACACAGCATTCAATTGCAGCTGGGTCATGCTAACTCATGCTGTGTCATGGGAAGTGACATCATGGAGATGGTCACCTGGTGCTGTAAAGCACAGAGAACTGCTGCAAAACTGCAAAGTCACTCATGTGACTGACAGGTGTCCATCAGGAAGAGGAGGGGCCAGAGGGATATGCGGAGCCCTGGCTATATAAGGTAAAAGCCTCTGGACACATGTGTGGGTTGCTGTGGGTTGTTGTAGTGGTGTTGACAGAGTTGCGTTGGATGGTTGTCGTTATTGCTGTAAATAGCTGTGTACATAGAGGAAGTAAGATTAAAGCCTCATCTGAGAGATGTCTGTCTGTGGAGTCTCTTTACTCTGTCTGGAAGGGGAGAGGTGCTTCTCCAGCTGACACGCTGCTGCCTGCATCTGAGAAGGTCATGTTCCTGGTGCTGCATGCTTACATGGAGCTTCACATGCTGTGTAGCCATGCTAACAAGGGTTATGGGCCCAGTCTGTACCAGTGGCTCCGACTAGATGACAGTGTGTGAGTAGTTTGTGTCAGTCATCCAGAAGAGTTGCTTTTTGCTGTCTGAGTGCCGGAAGGCAGAGAGTTAAGAAGCCAAGCTGTTCAGCCGTGCTCCTTATCTCCAGAAGATAGTGAAAGCTGGGAAGGCTGCCAATGCTGTGCATTTGTCTTGTTTGTTGCCAGCATGGAATTTATAAAGTTTCCAAGGCTGAATGACCAGAACTAAGTGGACAGTGTATGTCGAGGCAATCCTAGTGAGGGAAGGTCTCTGGAATGTAATTGAAAAAGGGCCCTCAGCCAAGAATGCTGAGCTTGATAGGAAAGCATGTGCGACTATCTGTCTCTCCCTGGACCCAGATCAGCTGGATCACGTAAGAGACAAAAGATCTTTGCTTTGAAAGATTTGCACCAGTCTGACTCTGCACTGTCAAAAATGCTTTGGAGCAAAAGGCTGTATCCCTGCAAAATGCAGAAAGGACAGTCCCCAGAGGAGCATCTGGCCACAATGAAGCATTTGTTCCTGGAGGTGGAATCCAGAAAAATAACCCTCCCAAAAGAAAAAAAGGCTTACATCCTGTTGGGCAGTTTGTCTAGTGACTTTGATCACATATTGTATAGCCTGCAGGGGATACCAGAGAGTCAGCTCACAATGGACTTGGTGTCGACACATGTCTTCGAACAATGCCAGAGACAGCGTTTTGAGACTGGCATTTAGAGACAACAACAAGCTGAGCCAACAACAAACACACCACCAGAAACAGTTGAAAGGACTGAGAGTGCAGCTGTCTGCAGTGTGGAAAAATGTTTTAATTGTGGTCAACCAGGGTATTTCCAGAAGAACTGCAAGAAGCCACCTGCTGCCAGAAGGAAACAACAGCTGGGAACAGGAAAGGAGTTGTTCCGGCAGTGAAGGACAGTGACACCTGAGCCCATCTTGCTGTTGCTGCCAGACATCTGTGGATGATCAACAGCGATGCAACTCACCACCTAGTGAACCAGAGGTCCTTGCTGAAGGACAGGAAGCCCTCCTGTGTTGACTCAGTGGCCTTGGCTGATGGGGGTTCAAGCCAAATAAGGGACATGGGGACTGTGCATTTCCCAGGGTTTGAAAAGAATTTACTGTGTGCTCCCTGGTTACAAAATTGTCTGGTCAGTGTTTCCTCACTGACTACAGACAGGTATGCCCTACATTTTGAGGGGGGTGAGTGTGTGATCACCAAAGAGGGAGAGATTTGTGCAAAAGCCCATAAGCATAACAGGCTTTATGAGCTGGATTCCCAGGCAGAGTGTGCCACAGTTGGCGACATGCCACTGCATTCGGACTGTGCACACTATCTCCACAGGATGTTGGGACACACTGGGTTCAGAAGTTTGGAAAAGCTGAAAAGTGTGTGCCCAGGGCTGAAGTGGGATGAGTGCTGTAACCACTTGGAATGCTCTGTGTGCAGCAGGATTAAGCTGAGAGCTTATCTTGTTGCAAAGAGGAGCAAGTGGCCTTGAGGAGCAAGAGGCCATTCCAAACAGTGCACAGGCCCTTATTCCAAATCAGTAGGGGGAAGTAGGTATTTAATGGTGATTGATGATCACCATACAAGATTCACCCTAAAGGAGAAAAATCAGGCTGCTGCCACATTCAAAACCTGGGTGGAGATGGTGGAGAGGGAGTTTGATTACAAGGTAGGAACCTTGGTGACAGACTGTGGGGGCAAATTCTTGTCTGCAAGTCTGGGGAATTGTTTGAAGCAGAAGGGCATCTGCCATAATACCACCAACCCAGTCACCCTGCAGGAAGATGGCCTGGCAGAGAGAAAAATTGGGGTGATTACACAGATAAGGGTCTTTGGGGGGAGGCAATCCTGACTGCCACATCACCAACAGGGTGTGGAACTCAGCAGTCAAGCAGACCCCTTACTACATCTTGTATGGGAGACCACCCAATCTTAGCTACCTGAGGGTGTTTGGGCAGCATGCCAATGTTCTGGTTCCCCAAAATTTCAGGAAAAAGGGTGAGCCCAAGTGGCACAGGCTGATGTTTGTGGGGTATGAGAGGAACACCTATATGTTTTACCTTGGCAATGGATATATCCTGGTGTTCAGGAGAACAAATTTTGAAAAACACTCTGGGTGGGAGAAAATTCATTCAAACCATGAAATGTTTGTCAGACCGGGACAACAGGGAGGCAGTACTGGGACTGGAGGGATGGAAACACCTGAGACCACACCAGAAAGCCAACCCAGCACCTCCAGTGAGCCAACAGGTACACCCATCACTACACAAAAGTTTGAGACCCCTTCATCCACAGAGATGCAGGTACAGACGAGTAGTGATAGTGAGGATAAGAAGGGGAGGACCAAGATAATCATACTTAGGAGGACTCACGAGAGTCAGGAGGCCACCTGAGCGCTTTGTGGTGCAAAATGCTAGGGTGTGTGCCATAACAGCAGAAGAGCCAGAAAGCTACTAGGAGCTTCTCACCTTTCCCGGGGAAGAACAGGAAAAGTGGTTTGAGGCTATGGATAGTAAATTTTCTTCTCTGGTGAAAAGGGAGGTGTTCGAGGTGGTGAATAGGCCAGGTGACCAGAAGGTTGTAGGCTGTAAGTGGGTTTTCAAGAAAAAGGAGATGCCTGGTTGTAATATTTCAGTTGTTTAAAATATTGTTACCTGTTTCAGCTCTCAAAACAGAAGAAATGTAAGTAATAGCCAAGATGTAAAAACCAGACAAAGCAGTATACTGAAAACAGGTACCATGTCACAACCTTCATAAAAATCAGCCTCCAGGATATCACTGTTAGATTCTAGTGGTCTGAAGCAATTAAGGCTTTATAAGTTAACTCCAGCAGACTGAAGTACCTGAAAAACTTATTAAGCAGCTTGTCGAAGAATGAGAAGGTAAGATTTATATCTTATTTGGAAGGTAAAATATCTCCCTGTCCAAGATAAAGCTATTCTGTGTTATGTGATGCATTTGTTATCCATACATGATAACCATTGTGGTACAAGATTAGTAAGCAACCATGGCAAATAAACTAAGCACTGAAACATCTGCAAAAGAAAGGCAAGCAATGACCCAACTTTTGTTCTCCCATTCCCAGAAATTCAATTATGTTTTTAACATTTAAGAAATCTGACTAGTCCACATCTTACTAGCACAGGACTGTTTAGATTGTAACCATGCCCGTTCTGTTTCACTTATCTCTCAAAGTGCTGTTTTGCTTTGAGCTTGTGAAACTGGATGCTTCTAAGTAGAAGACATCAAGCACTACCAGTCAAAACCTATTCTTCTTAATTAGTTTATTTTTCTGATAAGAAAAAAGTGGGAAAAGGAACATGAAAACATGGGTGAGTTACAAATGGAAGAGAGCACTGAGGGGGAACCTTTGTTTCCTACAAAATTCCAGAGATTGGAAAAGCCACTGCTTCATAAAAATTCATTTGGAATCACCCACTGACTGGTTGTGCTGGAGCAAATAATACTTAGGTTAAAAAAATTCCAGAACGATCAAAATTCTCTACTAATATTTAAAATATTATTTCTCAGTAGAGACGCAGAACTGAGGTTTGCAAGAAACCTCATGTCACTTAAGATTAGGAGGAGCACTATATTAATGTGGGGAAACAGGATAGTTGGAAGAAGAGAGGCAAAGCGGTTAAGTAAAATTTTTTTGGGGTGGGGGGTAGGGAAATGGTATGGGGAAGTAGAAATTCTGTAAAATTTCACATAGAGCCCAGGAAAAGAATGGACTATGAACTATTATTAGGAAGTGGATGGGCAAAGAAGTATTGGAAAATTGAGGAATAGGTGTGAAGAAGGGATATTTCAACTGTGTGCACATATTCCCTGTATTGATTTATGACTGGTCACATGAAAACAGTGGTTGCTGTATTTTTTGTTCCCATCATGCATGAGCATATTCATATAATCAGATAGCATTTCTCTGTCTTCCACTGTTCTGACCACCCACCTGCACTCCCATTGGATTGAGTAGATACCTGGGTGATTATCTCAGCCCACACATGTGTTGTCTTTGCCCCCTCAAATTTGCTACCTCATTTATGAAATTTCATTCCCAAGAAATGGGTGTAGGATTGATGGTATATAGTGCAATCTTATACAGATCTACTCAGATACAAGTCATATTGAATTCAATAGTGCTTACTTTCAGGAAAGTATTTTATAGTGTTTGCCCCATGAGACCCACCAATACTTTATTCAAAAGGACATCTAAAAGGTAACAAATATTCAAAATTTCACATATTTATGTGTTCAAAGAAAAAATGGAGCTGATCCTTTCAATCCTTTCTAGGCAAGCAGGAGCCCAGGTGACACGTTTCCAGCAACTCTGTGATACCCACCCACCCATCCAACAGCTGGTCACCACCCACCAATCTGGCCCCACCTACTTTCTCCATCCCAATACAAGGGGCTTCCTGCCAAAACCTACCAGTTCCTTTTTGTCTGCTGCTGCACCTACCTTGTCAGCAACAGCATTTGCGTACTTGACTTGGAAGCCATCTTCTGAATACTAAATGTCAACATTCACTTTCTAGCCACACTGGCCCCCAGTGCATTCTTGGTACTGCTGGCTTCTTTTAAGAAGTCTGTAGATTGTGGTGCTAAGATTCTAGGCTGAGATGGGCATTTGAGAGGTCTTCAGTGTTTTAGTGAATCTTATATCGTTGCCTCATGTGTGCACTGTGCAGAGTTCACACTGTAGGCCAGATGCAACACAGAGTGCTGTCTTAAATCTGTTATGTATGAGCAGGCCTTGAAACCCCAAGAGCCTGGGCATTGTAAGCAACCTTTGACTTTGAGAGATGAAGTTGGTACTTGAACATTGATCCTAGGCTTTGAAGACATCAATGTGGAGTATGGAAAAACTGGCCTCAGTCCCAACAGATGTTGGTTCCTCTAAATAAAAAGCCACAAGTATTTTGGTGGAGACCATCTGTATGCCCACTAAGAGGGCCAGAGACCGTACCAGAGACAATTTGTCTCATTGTCCATCAACCCTTGGCAGGTCTCTGGCCTAAAGCACATACATACGAAGAATCAAAGAGATCAAAGGACCTTCCTCTTTGCATTTAGCTGAAGCTACAGCTGTAGCTGAGCCATCCAGTTCCCTCCAGGGAGTTGCTCTGGATACAGTTTTTGATGATGTCATGGTGTCTCCCTTGTTGTCTTCTCCAGAACAATGTACTCTGCTGATAGAGACCATCTCCATCAAGGAGAGAAGGTTGGACAACCATGTTGCAGAGGGAGAAATATGAGTCTTCTGTCAGTTACAGCTACAGTTTCTCCTGCCCTGATTCAAGTCTTGTTTTGAGAGAAACCTCTTCTGGCAATTCCATCTCCATGTTGATACCAATGTTGGTACTGTTCCAGGTTGCGCTCTTATTCCAGTTTGGAAACTGATTCTGCTTCTTCATATCAATACTACTGGAGTAGATGACACCATCAGTCTCACCCATGGGCCTTTCATAGCCAACAATATCACACCTACAACAGATACAAATCCCCTTCTTGGGAATCCTGCTATTCTGATGTCAGTTCTTTCACCTGTGACAGCCCTTCTGGGTGTTATAATTGCCACTATAGTAATGAGGTTTCCTCAACACAACTCTCGATATTCAGGAGATACCATTTGGACTATATGCACTCTGCTGTCCAACTTCCATTCAATAAGACTGCACAGCAGTTGACCAAAATCTGACTAAAAGCAATGCATTTCACAATCAGGTTATTTCTTGGCCAGCCCAAGCCCAAGATACCACATTGGCTATGAAGGAAAGGTCAGATCCTTTTATCTCCACTTTTGTCATTCACAATATTCCATTCAATGATACTAGCTTATTCAATTCGGAGACCAACTCCAGGCTGGAGTACATAGAATCACAGAATCATAGAGTTGGATGAGACCATAAGGGCCATCCAGTCCAACCCCCTGCCATGCA
>CM034701.1:267108436-267163473 GCA_020142125.1 Phrynosoma platyrhinos | reverse complement strand
TTTGCATTTTAGAATCTTTTCTAGTTCCTTCACAGCAGCTCTCCCCATTCTTAATCTTCTGATTTCCTGATTGCAGTCCTTATTTCTATCAATGTTTGATCCCAGGTGTGAGAACTCTTTTACTACTTCTATATCGTAATTGTCTAGGTTGAATTTGTCTAGATTCTCCAATGTTATTGTTTTTGTTTTCTTTATGTTCAACAGTAGGCCTGCCTTTGCACTTTCTTTCTTGATCTTCCTTAGTAGTTGTTCCAAAATCTGGGAGGTTTCTTCTAGTATTATGGCATCATCTGTATATCTTAGATTGTTGATATTCCTTCCTCCTATTTTCACTCCTCCTCCTTCTGTGTCCAAGCCTGCTTTCCTTATAATATGTTCTGCATATAAATTAAACAAGTAGGGTGATAAGATGCAGCCTTGTTTGACCCCTTCACCAATTGGGAACCATTCTGTTTCTCTGTGTCCTGTTCTGACAGTAGCCTCTTGTCCTGAGTACAGATTCCTCATCAGGACTATCAGATGTGTTGGGACTCCCATTTCTTTAAGGGTGTTCCATAGCCTTTCAAGATCTATGCAGTCAAAGGCTTTGCTATAGTGTATAAAGTGCATGCTGATTTTCTTTTGAAACTCCCTCGTGCCAGGTCCAAGCTCCATTAGCCCTTGTATGCTTGCAATCTGGTCCCTAGTGCCTCTTCCTTTCCTAAAGCCTGCTTGGACCTGGCATTTCTCTTCCATGTATGGTTGGATTTTGTGTTGCAGAATTTTGAACATGATCTTGCTTGTGTGGGAGATTAGTACTATGGTCCTATAGTTGCTGCAGTCCTTTGTATCTCCTTTTTTGTGGACTCTGACTTATACCCTTTATAAATTAGCTGTTGCATTGATATACTTGTTAAATTTTGAAATACGTGTACTCATTTTATACTCATATAAATAAGAATCCCCAAAGACATAAATATCAACCAAACAATTCTAGTCATTCACAGCAACTGTAAAGTGAATGGATTTTAATCCCCAAATCAAGTAATCCCCAAATGAATTACAAATGACAGAACTAACAACAAATTGTCACTGAGGAGTTCCTTTCCCCACCCTTGTTACAGAAAAAACTGCAGCTTAATTGGTATAGTAAGGATTGTAGCTTAATTCAGAGGGAACAGGGAAGCCAGATGGGGTGTGGCAGATGATGTCACCCTGATAATAAAAATGTCCTGGCATTTCAGTGATTCCTAGTTCTACTACCACATTGATCTATGGAAAAGATCTAAAAAATGGGGAAATAATTTCCATCAAATCACACAGTAATGGCTATATCAATATTGGTCCATATTCTACATTGCCCACTGAGTTATGTATGTGTAACTAAGGTCCAAAACACAGCAGAAATAAAGCAGTTTGAGACTGCTTTAACTGCCCTGACTTAATTCTAGGGAATTCTGGGAACTGTAGTTTTGTGAGACATTTAGCCTTCTCTGTCAGAGACCTTTAGTGCCACAATAAACTACAATTCCCAGGATTTCCTAGTACTGAGCCAACGCAGTTAAAGTACCGTAGTCACAAACTGGGTTATTTCTGCAGTGTGTTTTGGAAGTAAGTGTCTAACTATATATTACTTAGTTATCTATGTGTAAATGAATAATGTCCCCTGGCCTACCCCCCCATCTACTTGGTGGTGAGTGACAAGGGATTATATCAGGGGTGCTGGTTCTGATTGTTGTAGCCTTGCTTGCTGACAGAGGAGGATGGGAATGTCATCCACCTGTGTCCTGACTGCCAGAGCAATGGGTTCCAACTCTTGGTGTGGCTGATGCCCATTAAAGTAGGGGGTTTTTGGGGGTGGGAGGATTGACAATTGTGAATACAGTCACAATCATAACTATGTATTGTTAGTGAATACAGAACAGTTCTGGATCCATAAATGTAGGTTTAAAATCTGCAATAAAAAATTTCAGCCACTGTCTTTACTGTCTCACTGGCTTGATGTGGGACACTATTTTTTGAATACTGCTGTCACAGAGGCATTATTTTAGCAGATGCTTATAACTTATTATTGATGTTTTGAAATGTTTAAAATATCCCATTAGCTACAATTTTACTTACCTCTGGTTCATATCTAATGGCTGATTAATAGGTTGTATGACATAAACTTCAAAAGAAAAATGTCTTAAATAAATACCTATGACTCATATTCACATTTCAAATGTAAGAAGCAAAAATTCAGCGAGTATTTTAAGAGATGAATACAGAGTTAATGCTGACTTCTACCCAACTGGATTTGTAACAGTAGGAAAAGAAGAGGCATAAATTTAAAAAGTACAAAAAATGTGGAAGAGATGTATATATGGAAAATAAATAACTCTCAGTGAATATCCCTTGAGGTCCTAATAGAAAATCTTACAAACGTTTGAAATGGAATCCTATATTTACATGTAAGTAAATCCACTGGGGACATCTAGTGACACTTAGGGGGGATGCAGACGAGGGTGTCCAAGATGCCCTGGTCCGCAGCGCCACGGGGCCAAGGCAGCCTCACCGCAGCGCTTCCCCGCCGAATCTAAAAGGAGCGCCAAATTGGCGCTCCTTTTAGATTTAAGGAGAAGTGCGCCCCAAAAGCGGCGGGCGCACTTTCCCTGCCTCAAACACCGCGGCACGTCTGGTCGCCGCGGCGTGAGGTCAACCCGGAAGCGCCGGCCGTGCGGATGGCCGGCGCTTCCAGGGGCGACCTCAGGAAGAGGAAGGGGTGCCGAACGTGCGGCTGCCCCTCCTCTTCCGGGCCCGGAAGACGACTCTATTAGTCGTCTGCCGAGGCCCTTACTTTCAGTTAAGCAGGTTTAGGATCTCTGTTGCAGTTCACATTTCAACATTTCTCAGTTTACTCAAATGCATATATTACATAATGCAGCAGGACAATTGTTCATACTTCCCATACTTTGGCTATTTTTGTTTTATTTGATTTGGAATGAAAGCTATGCTTCAGAATGCCCTTTGCTGTTCTGGATACTGATTTTGTTGTTGTTGTGTGCCTTCAAGTTGCTTCTCACTAGTGGTGACCCTAAGGTAAACCTGTCACGGGATTTTCTTGGCAAGATATATTCAGGGGGTTGCCTTTGTTTTCCTGTGAGAGAGTGATTTGCCCAAGGTCACCCATGGATTTTCCATGGCTGAGCAGGGATTTGAACCCCAGTGTCCAGGGTCATAGTCCAACGGTCAAACCACTATACCACGCTGGCTCACAACAACAACAACAACATGATCCCAACTAACTGGTCATGGAACCATGTTGTTGTATTCTGCTTCTACACTCTACTTTTACACGAAGTAGATCAACAAGATTCCATGACCAATTTAGACAACCTCTGACAGTTATTATATCTTAGGGAGATAAAGCTGTTGTGACTCTAATGAAATCATACCAAGTTAGCACTGTGAAATGCCACATAACTATTATTGGGAAAAAAAAAAGAAATGCAAGAGAAGTGTTTTGTAAGCCTTAACATGAATTTTTGGAATCAAAAACATATTTTTGTCACCATAAAAGATCAATGATTTTTTTTTTACAGCTAGATAGAGAATGGCTAAACAGAGAGGTAGATTGACTGACTGATTGAACATCTTTATATATTGTACATTTTTTTTTCACTGAAATGTTGGTTATTTAGTATTTGATGAATTGGGTGCCAAATATAGGAATATTTTACATGTTAAAATTGGTCTTACTTGACTACATGGTAAAGGATCCTATAGCAGAAGGAGAGGTAGTCAGGTACAACTAGGGTTGCCTCCAGAGTAGTAGAATCAAATCAAGGTATAAAAATACCAGGGCCCTGAAGAACATATTGCAGGGAATGCAGAGAACAGTGTTCTCTCATGAGAACATTCATCTCAGGAAGGGACAAACTGCACCCAAGTAATCCTTTAAAAAGGCTGATGGAACCACCAGGCTCTTCCTCCAAAGGATGCTAGCTGTAGCTCTTAAAAAGTCTGTGGTTATCTTTGTAACTTCATGGTCTTGTGCATCTGAGGGACAGGAGAAGTTGTTGGAGAAACAGAATTATGCCCTCAAAGCTGGGAAAGATATGAAGGGATGTTGAGGAGTCTCCTTGAATTGGGAAACCACTGACTGGTTCATTAAATTCTGAATCTTTCAGATACTGCTGATCTGCCAAACCTAGGGATGTATTTTTGCATTTATATTGTCATTGTTCCAAAGAAAATGATCTGAACACCTATTATGCAGAATAAGCCTCTGAATTCACAACATACAAACTTCCTTTCCAAAAGTAGCTGGGGAAAATGGTGTTTCTATCAGCAGGAACCCTTTCCTTCATTTCCAATGATGCATCTGCCTCAGGCTGGTGATAAAGAGGTCTGGGAAACCTCTGTGAACTGTTTCCTCTGGGTATGGCAGTGAAGAAAGCAACAGCAGTATATTTAAATAAAGAACTCCCCATCTGCCAGAATCTTGCTGATGCATATGGTTTGAGCAAAGATTTTTCATTCCTACCATCTTGACTATCAGCTCCCTTCTTGGAGATTAGTGGGGTGATTCCCTTTTAATATTTTCCCTCAGTTCCTTGGGGGGTCTGTGCAAAATGTGAGTGCTCTCTCTTTCCTTGCTACCATAACTTCAGAGTATACCCAATCTGTTGATACTTCTGTTCCATGATGATACCATCTGCCACAATCTTTAACTGCTGTCCCTGCAGTCCTTTCTTGAAGTTTTAGGGCTTTGCAGAAAACATAATCCTCTGAAGTTAACTGACATGGTACTGTCCCATGAAAATTATCTATACACAGAGCATTTCACTCATCTACATTTGATTCAGCCCTGGCATTTAAAACTGTTATTGCCATTAGTTTGTCTATAGCATTTTAGCTTACTCAACTCAATATTATGCCTGTGTATGTGTATATACAATATACTGGCTAACCTGTTTACTGATCTACTGAATTTATTTATTGATTTACTGCATTGTTTTTGCCTTTAATAATTATTTGCAACTTTCAATTAAGGCATTTAAGGTAAAAGATGAGTTTTTAGGATTTCAAATTACATGCAGGGGTTTAAAAATTACAATTTTCAATTGTGCTATTAGTTGCTTTTGTTCCTATATATATGAATGCAAAGTAGCTTTGGGTCCTGTGCAGGGAGAAAGGTGCACAGGAGGGAATCTGAAGGTCCTGCTTATCACACTGTTTTTGGATGTTCTCTACATGCTTCACACTCTAATTTAGTCAGCTGTATATGACAGGACTGTACTATAATATACTGCATTATGTTGTTTGTTTTTAGAGGAAGATGCCATATAAACCAAATGAATGAATGAATGAGTTTTATTTATCGTTTCTCCTATGTAACCAGGGACGGCTAGTGTTACTAGAGTAATGGAGAAAAAAGACATCTAACACTGACTTCCACACTGGTATGGTAATATCAGAGGATGCCTTTAGTTTATGTTTGCTCCCTAAAAAATCAACATACTTAAAAGAGTGCGGGGTCCCTGTTGTGAATAAGTACAGTATGACTCCCATATTCATGGGATCAGTACCCACACTTTCCCTTATCCACATTCAAAAAGATATGTTCTCTCTAGACATTTCTAGATCCTCCAGAACAATTGTATGGTATGATTCTGGTGGAATTCATTAATTTCAATAGTGTTCACTATTAGGTACAGTTTCACATTTCCACGGTAAGTCCGCGAAATATGGGAGTTGTACTGTATTTCACACAGTGCAATCCAAATTATGTCTGATTAAATAAGTGCAGTTATTTTCAATTGAGTTTATTCCAAGGTAAGTGGATATGGAATTGAAAGAGCTCATGCTCTGGATGGTGTATACTATAGCCAGGAAACAATAATGCTTTCAGAACTAATTTACTTAAATTCTGAAAAGTCTATTTTAAACATGCTTTTTGGAACAAATATATTTTGTTCCCAGAAAATATTCTATTCCTATATTTATTCCTTCAGTGTTCAGTAATCTATTCCATAAAACTCTGTGCTCTTGTCCATCTCACTCTCTCAACTTTTCCACCTCTTTCTTTCCCCTTGTACAGGGGTAGGCAACCTTTCCCCTTTAAGGGCTGAGGGACTTCAGCTCCCAGAAGCCTCAGCCATGTTGGCCAATAGTCCCATGTTGGCCAATAGCTCCTGGGATTCTGGGAGCTGAAGTCCCTCGGCCCTTAAAGGGAAAAGGTTGCCTACCCCTGCCCTTGTATATGTGCCTCCTTATTCTCTTGTTTAAATATAAATAAATGAAACATCATGGCAGTCTTTTACATAACTCATCATTTACAACAGGGATAGGCAACCTTTAAGGGCCAAGGGACTTCAGCTCCCAGAATCCCAGGAGCTATTGGCCAACATGGCTGAGGCTTCTGGGAGCTGAAGTCCTTCAGCCCTTAAAGGAGAAAAGTTGCCTACCCCTGATTTACAAAGATGAGTTTTATCAGCTGTTTTTTCCTGTGAAATACTAAAAAAAAAAATCAAAACTGGGAAAGCATTGTAATTTACTTGAAACAAAACAGCAACATTTTCTTGTTCCTGCTGTGATAGTCGGAGGCTTATAGTATACGGTGTGTCTGTGCATTTAAGGCTGGAGTAAAATATATTTTGGCATCTGCCTGTGATATATCAGCATGAGGAACATTGTTCTATTATCTATGTGCAGAGTAAAGATTAAAGGCTAATGTAATGGTACAAGGAAAAGTCAGATATTTTCCTTTTGTCTTTGAAAGTTTCCAAATTACCCGAAGGAGGATATTTTGGGATATTTGAATATCTTTAAATACTTGTTGCAATACCCAGTTTACAATACACTGTCAGAGAATAATGTGAAAACAATGAGAAATCATATCACTCCTTCTAAAACTGCTGGTGCGAAGGAAATCTGAACAGATTTTAGCGCTCTTGACACCACCACTCAAAAGTGTGAAGTTGATATAATAATTAACACAGCACAGACAGGACAATTGAAACACTGATGCTCCAGTTCAACAAGACAGATGCTTAAGCAAAAGAAGGCATTCTCTGTGTGATTTCCTTATTAGATCAGCAGCCATATTGATGAAATGGTTGCACATCTGGACACACTGTAAAGAACATCTGGGTTCAATAGCTCAATAAATCTTGGATGCTGACGAATCTTCTAATTTAGCTTACAAGCCAGAAGTAAACATACATCCCCATAACATTTTCTAATTGTGTAGAACCCAGCAGTTTTACATAGCTGTTCCCATATAAGCAGCAAAGGTGGGATTCTAAGGAACGGAAGAGATATCTCAGGATGTCTCTTCTTGAGGCTGGTTTGGGAGTAGTGTTGAGGTCCCCTCATCTTGTTGTGCTGACATCTTCAAGGGAAATGTTGAGACTGCACTGCTGATAGTGGCCCAGGATTTCATGTTAGCCATGGCAACCATGAGTCTGTCTGACATACTGAAGGGGATTAAGGTATTCTTAGTGGTAGAGGAATTTTCTACAGTTCTCTTGTCATGGACACTACCAGGTAGAGTCTGAACTCACTGAGTCCTGGAGCCTTTGCAGGAATTCAGGAAAAATTAGGATGCACCATCCCAGAAGACTGATGGATCTAGGTGATTTTCTCGGGACTCTTGAGATTTTGCTATCAAAGCAGTAAGCCATTCTGTCAAAGCCCTGACTGATATGTGGATTGGAGAAGAAATCAGGGGTGTGGATATGATCACTTCTGAAATGTAATCTCCTGCTGAATGAGGCCAACCCCCCCCCCAGTTTTCTAGTGAGTTGGGAGTAATGAAACAAGTAAAATAGTGACAAGAATGACATTTGTGGAAAAGTTTGGACAAATGCTGTTTGAAGGTCTACTCCATCTCAGTGTGGGCAGCAAAACAATATTCCTTCTCCATCAGCATTGCATGTGCAAAGAACTGTCTAGTGAAGCTATTTCAAATAGCTAGAGGACTTTCACAACCTGATCCAGTTCACTCAATAGCCTGTAAACATTTCCCCCAGTGTTTTGCAGATTAAATTACTGCAATCCATTTTGATTTGGATGTTATAAGTGATACAAGCATAATGATAAAATTTTAGTCCTTGCTTTTCCAGTGATAATAGGTACTTTTCAATTTGTAGAGCCCAAGGATATGGACAGTATCCTTGGAAAGAAGAAAGCCACTACCTGAGTGCTGGATTCTTACCTTTCCTGTCTCAATAAAAGGTCTGAGAGAGTTTGGCAAAGTGGGCAAAGGGAGTAATCAGTGTTTCTTCACAGAAAGGCAGGATCCCAGTGTACCTGAGGGAGGCAGTCACAAGATCTCTACTGAAAAAGCCTTCATTGAAGTACGTAGCCAATCACTAACCAATTTCAATGTCCAGTTTCCGTACAAGGAGTGCTTGGTGGTATCTCAGTTCCATGGGTTTCTAAATGAAACTGATTATCTAGATCAATTTCAACCTGGCTTCAGGCCTGGTTGTAGGATGGAGATGATTTTGGTTGCCTTGGTGGATGTTCTTCAGTGACAGGGAGAGTGTGTCCCTGTTGATTCTGTGGGACCTCTGAGCTGCTTTCAATATAATCAACTATAGTATCCTTCTGGGATACTATGTTGAGATAGGACTTGGACCACTGTTGTACAGTATCTCTGTTCCTTCTGGTTTGGGTTACTTTCTCCAAAGGTCTAGGGATTCCTGTTTGACTCTTTACTTGTCAACCTGTGTTTTCCCCATGTTATTCAACATATACATGAAATCAATGGGAATAGTTAGCTAGAGGTTTGGGGTTCAGTGCCATCAATATCCTGGCAATACCTAACTCTATTTCTCCTTTCCATCAACCTACAAGGTAGCTGTTTTGGGTTCTAAACCAGTGCCTGGCATCAGTAATGGAGTGGATAATTATGAATAAATTGAAGCCTATTCAGTCAAAAAGCTGGTCAGGATATAGGGATTCAACCTGTGACGGATGGGATTACATTCTGACTGAAAGCACTCCTTGAGCCTGAAGGGTGAAGTTTTTGTGGCGACCAAGACTACTTTTGCACAATTAAAATTAATGTGCCAACTGTGTCCATTCCTGGAGATGTTAGATCTGGTCATGGTCATGCATACCTAGTTACATTTCACATTGATTATAGTGCATTTGGTGTCACAGGCAAACTTGTTATCGATTTAAAAGCTTCTGGGGACCACTGGTACTTACTGGGGGCACTTGGGTATGCAAAAAAGGGCTTGAGGAAATGCATGAGGCCTACGAGTTGCAATTCCCCATCATGAAGTTTTAATAAGGAGCTACCAAAAACCCCACAGTAGTGGCAAAACAATTATAAACTTGAAATAAATATTACTGTGAAACAGCCAAAAACACAAGACCACTATCAGCAATCAGACAAAACAAAATTCCTTCCTAGCCCTGGATAAGTGGCAGCTAAATTTGTATCCATAGAAAGCACAAATCTAGCAACAAAGCTTTAAGGTTAAAAAAAAAAAAGCAAAGGATAGGCTTAGGTAGGTTAGAAATATAATGAGAAAATTCTAAGAGGCCCTTTCCCTAACTAAAGTTACTGATAGTCCAGAAGAGATAAGTTTCTCCTCTGATAAAGCACCTAATTTTAGATTTCATTCATGGCATCATACTTTGGACCTATCTTGAGATGATGCAACTCATTGGAAAAGATGATCATGCTTTCTAAAGCAATAGGCAGTAGGAAAGATAAAGACCATATTACAAGTGGATTGATTCAATCAAGGAAGCCATGACTGTGAAATTGCAAGACCTGAGCTGATGACTGGGGATCTTAGAGAGATTTAACTGACAGGGCCATCATAAACTGAAGACAACTTGACAGTGAATAACATCAATAAATAAGTTATTTTCCAGCTCTCATTTGGACAGACAGAAAAGGTCAAAACATAATGAGATTATATGGTATTCATAATGCCATGTCTAAAGGAATTGTGCTAATTGATATAAATAGCTGTCCCTAAACAGTACAATCAAACAAGTTATCTTATTATGCTAAACCTACTCATGATTGCCCCACTTGGTCCCCGCATACTGAGCCAAATACAAGAGATGCACACAAAATATGTATACATAGGATGGTAATACCAGAGGCAACATTAGGGTATACAGCCACTGATATGAAGGGGTATCATAAAGTAATAATTATCACCTGGACATTGGGCCTTTGCAGACTGCCAGAAATAGTGCAAATTGAGTGCACTTTAACTGCCCTGACTCAGTGCTAGAGAATCATGGGAACTGTAGTTTATTGTGGCACCAGAGTTCTCTGACAGAAAAGGCTCAGTGTCTCAGAAAAAAATACAATTCCCATGATCCCCTAGCACTGGCCAGGGCAGTTAAAGTGGACTCAATTTGCACTATTTCTAGCGGTCTGCAAAGGCCCTTTGTCCGTGTCATCATTGATCCCTAAGTGCACGATGCTGAAAAAATCATCTCATTGTGTCCTTTATTATTATTATTTTTTTACAGGTTGTGCCAGAAGTGACTAAAGTGTAAGATGGAAAAGAGTGAGGCTTGCAAAGTGATAAAGTCCCTGTATTTGAAGGGTAATAGTGCCTGGCAAATACATGATGAGATGATGGTAGTTTATGGAAATGATTGCCCATCTTATGACACTATTGTGAGGTGGAAAAGGAATTTCCAAACTGGTCACGTGTCCCTCACAGACGAACCAAGACCTGGAAGATCATCATTAACAGACAATATGGCCACAGTGAAGAAAGTGGAGTGTTTCATCCTGGAAGACAGATGAGCAACCATCCAAATGATCATGAATGAAACTGGTCTCAGTTATGGTAGTATGTGGGAAATTATTTATGACGAACTGCACATGTCTAAGGTGTCTGCACACTAGGTTACACGTTAGCTAACCTCTTTCCAGAAACAAAGATTTCAACGCTGTTGGAACAGGATGAAGAGGATTTTTTTGGTTGTCTGGTAACTATGGATGAATTTTGGATTTATCAGTATGATCCAGAGACCAAAACCATGAACATGGAGTGGAAGCATGCCGATTATCCTCCTCCCCCCAAAAAAAGCAAAGGTGCTAAAGTCAGCAGGGAAGATCATGCTCTCAGTTTTTTAGGGATGTCGTGGAGTCATTCTCGCAGATTACTTTGCAAAGGGACAAACCATCACTGGCACATAGTACAAGTTGCGAGATGCTTTGAAAAAGAAACACTGTGGCAAGCTCTCCAGAGGCATTTGTCTCCTAGCAATGCACCAGCTTACTCATCTCAAGTTGCAGTTAACAAAGCAAGGGCATGTGGCTTTGAGATTTTGCAGCATCTGCCTTATTCTCCTGACCTTACACCAAGTGACTTTTTCTTATTCCCAGAAATGAAAAATCCATTGGGGGAATCATAGATTTGACAACACAAATAATGTCATTCATGAAGTGGAAGAGTGGTTTAAGGGGCAATCTGCAGATTTCTACCATAACGGTATTTGGAGGATCAAGAAATGCTGAGAAAAATGTGTAAATCTGGATGGTGACTATTTTGTTTTGACTATAAATCAAAACAAACTTTCAGTCAATTTTTTAAAAGGTGATAATTAAAAGTTTATGATACCTCTTCATATATGTCCTGGATCTTTGTGAAATAGAACAAATAGTGACTGCATTCCAGGAAGGTTTAGCCTTTTGTCTGTGTCAGTGCTTTTACAGATGTCCTTTCTGCCACTGCAATTATTTGTAAATCTGTACTTGTGGATGCTGCCCTTCTTCAGACTTTTAAATAAATATTATTCCAACCTATTGAAATCTGCTTGATCAAAACAGACCCAAAATATGTTGATTTTTTATGTGGAGAAGGAGCACTTGTAGGCCATGATTTCCTCTTACAAGGAGAGTGCAACATTACATAGACTGCATACATGTGAATTAATTTTTTACATTGATAAATGAAATGAAAATGACAGTTTATATTCTTAAACACACTTTATGGGGACTAGATGCAATGAACATAGTGGGATATAACTCTACTATATCTATAGGTTGGAGGTGCTTTTGTGGAGGGAGGAGTATGTTCTTGTTCAAAAATGTAGATCTGAACATATCTGCATCTGAACTGGTAGTTTGTCCACGTCACTGTTTTTAGAAAATCACAACTCTCTCTCTCTCTCTCTCTCTCTCACACACACCCCTTTGAAATGTTTTTGTGTTCAATAAAGTTCACTTACCAGAATGAAGAGGCAACTAGTGGCAAGCCATATATGGTCAGGGATAGTAGAAAATACTGACAAAATCAAGCAACCAAACACAAGGAGAAAACTGAAAAACAAAAGAGTATAAAAAAAATTGTGAGGACATTGGGGGTAAAAGTATAACTTGAAATATATGAAACGACTAGTAATATGCATCAATTCTGTTTCCAGTTAAGTATGATATTAAGGCTACAACAAGTATAGAATTTTATTCATTCAAGTAAATATAACTTATTCAGACATATGATTACACAGAAAAAAAGATCAGTAGCAGTAGCATCTTGAAAAAGCTGCAGGTGAAATTGAGATCAATAAAAATCTATGAGATTTTTATTGTTCAGTAGGAAGTAAATTATACATATTGGTTTCAGCAATCATTATACAGTGCACATTCCTAGCTACCGACATTTGATGTTCCTATTTTCTTTTATTATTGAGTAGTGAGAGCTGCTGAAACAACATATGGAAATAAGAACACTGTATACATATGAGTAAAATGTGCCTTTGAGAAAACAAAGTAACAGAGAAACAAATTTCAAACACTGATAGACAGGGAGAAATCAGAAAGCACTGTTGAAAATCATATTTAATCTTTTCCAAAGGATTTAAAAACAAAAGGAAAAGAAAATCCAGAAATTGTTAAAGAGCATACGAAGAACTATTTTATCATTAGTTGTGATTTCAGATCCAAAAGAGAAAACCACACTTTTGAACTAACAGTTTTGTGCTGCTATACTGTTTTCACAGAGATAAATAATTTGGTCAAGAAGCAGGGTACAGGGCAGAGCTAAGTTATGAACCTCAAATGCCAAATCACATATTTCACTTCAACACCCAGAAAAAAAGCATAGCAAAATATCCACATTACTGAAGGCAAACAGGTGTAGCACAAAGAGACAGATATACTACACTAATACAAAACACATGAAAAAAATCTCCAAATGGAAAAACAAGCCAAAGAACCAGCTAACATACACACACACATACCCCTCCAAACAGGGAGTATACATCCTGCAAGTGATATTGCCATACTCTCTCTACCATACATTCATTCCCACTCCCAGCATACCATTTTTCTTTTCTTTTTCTGAATTGCTGGGCATGCTTTAAGTGGGTTGCAGCCACACATCATTTTTATTTCCTACCACTGGAGGCTGGCACTTCACTTGTCAACCAGGCAACCTTTATGTTAATGTTCTTTTATTTAAAAAAAAAATTAAGAAAAATTAAAATAATCAGAATGGGCAGGAAGTAGGTTTGTTCCATGAGAGGTGTCCATAGTTATTGCACTGCAGACCCCAGGCTTAAAGAGACAGTTGCTAAAAACTGGGAAACATTTCTGCAAAAAAATATTCTCATTCACCATAAGCAACACATTTTCATTATTTCCCCCTCCTGTCTTCATTTTTATATATACCTTTTTAAATAGCTTTTAAAAACTTTTTAAATAGCTTTTAAAAACTTTTTAAATAGCTTTTAAAAATTTGCTTGTTTCAAATGCTGTTCTGAAGCATGTTAAGTGTTTGAAGTTTTTAAAAAAGTGTTGTCAATTAACTGTTTGCACGCAGCACATAATTACTGTTGCAGAATAGATCAATACAATGGCAGAAAAAGCTCTCTGCTGTGCAGGGCAAAAGCACAAAGCCAAGGCAATTTATTGTGCCAAAATGCAGAGGTAAGAGCCTTGATAGACAAAATAGCCTAGAAGAGATCCATTAAGTATTGGGCCAAAGTCTTGCTTGCAGAACTTTATGAAATGTGCTACTGGCACTGAGGGTAATCACATAAACTTCCAATGAGTTGTGAAGCATACTATATAGCGTTAGCAGCTTTTCAAAATAGCAGTTAGGAACAGGCCAAGTGCATGACATACTGGGTTGACAACTGGGAAGTAGTTATTAACAAGTTTGTGTTCTACATAAATACCAAATTAAAGTATTGGCTTCATTTAATTTAGACATGTGTTTTTCTGCAAAATTAACATATTGTGCACATTTATAAATAACATGGTGCTCACATTTCTGTCTTTATGAATGGTCCACACCCCTAAATACGGGATTTCTTTTTACATTTTGTTTAGTCTATTATGGCCATCTTGTTCTGGCAGTACATACTGATATATAAAAAGAAAAGCTTTCCAACCCTGAAAGTGAATATCCTTTCTAATAAGGAACACTTGCCAATCCTTAAGAAATAAACTTTCTGCCACTCAAATAAGAAACATTCCTTAGGTAGAGACACCTGGCAACCCTGCTGCAATAGAAGACAGTTTCAGTTATTTGAATATACATTTCTAAATTCAAAATACGCAGTTCAATTCTGCTTAAAGGTGCAGGCATAAAGACTCCCAACAGGTTTCTCTCATCACCAATTATTGCTTGCAAATTTTGCAATTAACAAAGTAGGCTCCCACTAGAAGAAAGGTGGAATATAAATGATGATGATGATGATAGTGATAATGTGCATGGAGCAAAGACAGACAGTATGCTGGAAGACAAATGTCTTGGAGTGAAGTAGATTAGATGTATAACCATGCTCACATGTGCATTCATGGCAAACTGAAGTAAAGGAAACAGAGGCATGCTTGTTGGTCTGTTCTTATCCCACCTCCATCCCACACATTCAGTCAAATCCATGCATCTAAAAACACAGTTGCATGGAGAGAACCAATGTACAGCAGTGGTACCTCTGTAGGTTCATTTCAAAGACTCAGGTAAACATGTGAAGTGTAATATCAGCTGGCATATTACCTATTTTGCCTCCCTTTAATATACACATTTAATAAAACCGAATCACATTTAATTTAATTTAAATCCAACCACCTGGAAAGATAAATCCTCAAGCATTTTGCACTAGGATTTAAGAAGTGCATGCAATTGCTTGTAAACTCAAGTTCACATTGCTATAGGCATATGGGTCAGCAAGCCAATCTGTGTTGTTAAAAAGCACACTGTACTATGTAAGTAGGTGATCATGTACAGTACTGACATTAGTTCTGTGTAGAACAATGTTGTGTATGAATGAATTCAAATTTACATATGGAAAACAAAAAGCTGCATTTGTAATGCCACGTGCAGTTTAAAGTTTATCTCTGCAGCCAATGCATGGGTTTTTGCTATATGTAATTAAATAATATGCACAACATTTCCACTGATATGGCAAAGAGCAGACTACACAAATAGTCGATGGGCCTACTGCAAAGGCAGAGAAACCTAACAAAACTCTTGAAAATGGTTGTATTAATGTATCATGTTAAATAATTGTTTCATGAAACGTGCATGAGCTACAATGATACTGTTTCCTCTGCACAATTCTTTCTGCACAGCTAGAAGGAGTATGGAAAATCTCCTTCCACTTTTATTTAACTGAAGGTTACTGTGCAGTTTAGGCAGGGAATGGTGGGTAACACTGATGAAGTTGACTTCTGTTAATTTAATGAGTTTGTTCAACTAGATGACATGACAAAGCCTACTTAGTCAAAACTTTAAACGCTTCCAAACTTTAAACGCTTCCAAGCTACAGGTTTGCATGACATGGAAACAGCCAAATTCATTACATGGATCATATGCAAAGACAAATAATAATGATATTATTCTTTTTTCAGTTCCTTCATTTTTGTCATCACATTTTAAAGTTTATCTCTGCAGCTCATGAAAGAGAGAGACTGTGGACACGATCCAGCATTTTTATGTCTCACTGATGTCAATGAGATGGTTTCAGCATGTGCGTAACTTTACTAGTACCAGCTAAGTTTTGCAAGAAATGAATCCTCTTGAGATTGCCTGTTTTTTCTGTAGGATTTCTTCAAAGCCAAAATTAAAGAAAACAACTCAGAAGCAAATAAACATACTAAAGGTTATTACATTCACAGCTGGCTTGGGACATTTTTAAAAGCCTTAAGTTGATTGTCACAATTTAAGTTACTGGCTTACTTTAAACAGGAAGTATAGGGACATCTTCGGAGTTTCATTGCCAAAGAATCCCAGCATGCTGCAGAAAATGCTGGGGTACACTTGAGGACTTACATTCAAGGACATACACTTGATTCAGGAAGCTCAGTTGGGTCTCTCTGCTAAGACTGAGAATGGGACCAGCAACAACCACCTGTCACTCCTGCAGTCAAGTTTTCCAGAAGGCACTTGCAGTCCTCATCAGTGAGGAACACCTAAAGATTTCTTAAAGTTCCCAAATATCATCTGAAAACCTGTGGTCTTTACCAGATATAGGGAATGTGTGGCTCTCCAAATGTTCTTGAACTGCAACTCTTAAAATCCCCCCACTAGCTTAGCTGGCTAGGGCTGATAGAAACAGTAATCTAATAGCTTTGAAAAGCTGCATTTTATCCACCTCTGGATTAAAGTAAAGAATGTGCTTTAATGCCAGTCATTAACATGGCTACTTGATTATCTCAGAAACACCTAAAATGTTAAAATAGCAACCAGTTGAAATTTAGGATCCTGCTATGCCATCATCTTTTTATTTTCAAAGACAATGCTCTGCTAACATTGTGGAAAAAAAAAGTTTTGATAATGCAAGCCATGTGGATTAAATTTTCCATCATTTATAGTTCCAGTGTGACTTGTTTATGCAAGTAAAATGAGATACGACAAAGGTTATTATAATTTGTTTTAAATGTTTTGACAAACCTTATAGAACATAAGTGTTCCTCCACAGAAGGTGGCTTGTAAATTTATACTGTAAACATTAATAAGAAATGACTAACTATTTAGCTTTTCCCATGGATAAAACAGCGTGACCTTAGGGGCTCAGACCTCACAAAGGCACAAAATGGCCACATACAGAAGGTTTAATATGATAGCTTTCTTTAAACAGTTGAAGAACAGATTTTCCCCCTAGTCTGAAAATAAAAATGTGATAATTCTCTCTTTCCTCTTATTAATAAAGCTTTATGAGTGGGTTGGTGGAAGCTGAATGGATGAGCTTCCATGAACATTAAGCTGTTCTGTTAGTAATGCTTAAAATGTTTTCATTCAATAGTAACTTTTGCACACATTTGTTTTCATTTTGTTTATCTGGGAACTTAATTAAATGCACTATGTCCCATTATGGATCAGAAGCATTGACTTTTAATAGGGTAAATTCACCTCCCTCAACAGGTTTCCTTTGCCTTCAAATGCACATTCCATACATGCAATGCTGGGAAAAACCTCCAGTTAACACCACTAAAAGAGTGTTTGAGAGAAGCACTAGGAGATTAAAGGTAAAACCCATCAGAAGAGAAATTAAACCTCTGGTACCTGTGCAAGGTAGACTTGATCCAGATTGGATCTTTGTACTCTTACATGAAAATAATTAAAGAAGTGGTTCTAAAATGTGAACTGCATTGTTAATGTGATATGCAGTTCAGCCTTCTGTCATAAGATTGCATTTTTACTGGTTTCTCATTATAGGTTTCTACCTGAAGAACTGCAGTATGGCTTAGGTGCAACCCAAGAGAAATTTGGACTTCAAGCAGTAATTAAAGGCACCCCACCTAGCAACGTTATGGCAATGCCCTCCGTGATTTTCTCTAACTTCAATTTCAAAAAATGGTTTGGGTATGAGATAGTAGGATGTTGCTGCTTAATGATAAAAGTACATAGCACCACTAGTTACATCCTTGAGTATAATTCTTTGGATCTCTGTCAAAACGGGTAAGTATTGGACCTGAAGCGTAAAACAGAATAATTTCCATGAAAGGAAAAAGAACATAGATTAGTTTTCTTTTCCAGAGGAGAAATTCTGTTAATTTGTTACAGCAAATAAACAATCATAAACAAACAAACAAATACAGTCTTGTGACAATGCTAGAATACCAAACAACAACTTATCATCACCACTAATAAACCACTACAAAAAGATAAAAATACAGGGAAAATAATACAGTAAAAATACCTTGAAACAAACCTAGAGCACAAGTCTATCACCCTATCTATTCAGGCAACGCTGATATAGGATGTCTGTTACAACAAGAGTTCATTTGCCTGGTTTTCTTCAGTGTGATAGTGTATAACTATTATCTGTTAGCAAAGTGCTTCTGTATTTTGCATAGAATGAACCAGCTAGTCATCAGACAAAAGAATGAAAGGACACAGGACTGATTTCAGGAAAAGATAAATTTTCAAGAAGCAGACTACAGTCTTTGAGCTGCATGGAAGATGGCAAGAAGAAAGAGGTTTTGTCTCCTGAACTGTCAGAGTGGTCCAGATTTGTGACAGATAGAGTCTGACTACACCGAGACTCTTGGCTGAAAGGCTATAGGAAGGACTGACATGCCAAGAGACAACTAATGATCCCAACAAAGTGCAGGGACACGCTCCTGAGCTTAGCCCATGATTATCCCAGCAGACATGCTGGGGGCGGGGGGAATCAACATGGTGGCCCATGCTTCCCTCACAAAGGACTCATGGGTGGTTGAAGGATAATGTTTTCTACATGTCTGCTAGTTGATGCTAGAATTGTATATTTGTATATTTGTATGTCTAACTCTGGCCTGTAGAATTGTATATTTGCATGTATATTTAACTCTGGCCTTGTCTGTATGGGCTAGGATACTCTGAGGGCAGCCCCACAGCTGCCGTGACCTGCCCCCATTACCTGGCCGTCTGTTCCTATGCTATGGTGGCTGTCTGCACAAGTGTCTCGCTGACCTGCCCAGTACATCTGCCATGCCATGGGTTGCTCACTTCTGAGATCAGAAGAAGGTGCCCAATGACAATCATTTTGACTTCAGAGCAAGAGACCAATGACAGTGAATGCACTGGGTGACTCAGTGGGACACCGCTGCAGGTAGCTGGTGAAGTGTGGAAACAGAGGCCTCTAGATCAGGGGTCGGCAACCTATGGGCCGCGGGTCGCCGACCGCTGCTGCGCCATCACCGCACACGTTGCGGCTGCCATTTTGTTTACCAAAATGGCAGCTGCGACTCGTTTGCACATGCTCAGGAGTACTGCACATGAGCAAACGAGTCGCGGCCGCCATTTTGGCAAACAAAATAGTGGCAGCGCACACGGTGGCGGTCATCATCGTCGTCGTGGGTCATCAGGGGCCACACACATGCGCACATGAGCACATGTGCCACCATTCCCCCCCCCCCGGCCCGGCGGAAGACCTGAGGACCAGCAACCGGCCCCAGGTAAGTAAACCTTGCCGACTCCTGCTCTAGATCTTCCTGGAAGAGCCAAAGTAAAAAGTAACATATTCTAATACTTTTTAGTCTGGTTCTGGTGCAGAACGTGCCATCTGGACTGATTTCACTATAACCAAGGTCTGGGATGTGCATTATCCAAACAGATGATTCTAGAAAGGGTGGGGTGGGGGGAAAGGACTTTTGGCTTGTTCAGACAGGGCCTCTCTTCTTTCCTAGATTATAGACTGAAATCACATCTGGTGTAGTTCCAGCTACCAGCTGGTCCCAGATTGTCTTGAGATTTGGGGGGGCATGTGATAATGGACCTTCGCATTATCTGGGTAACACAGCTGAGTGATAGCTTTCCCTCCTAGTAAAACAAAGGGTTATTGAGGTATTAGTGTTAAGTTGTATTTATTTGGGTCAATGTCAACCGAGAGTCATTGAGATCATGAGAGACCATCGCCAATGAGAATTATGAACTGAGTTCATAAAATACCTCAAATGCCATGAGGCAGGGAAGCAGAACAAAATGGATGCTTTTGGACTAGCCCACCTTGGTGTGTGGAGCTCCACACTTTTAGCTTCCCTCATGAACATCCAGGACTCCAGCCTAGTTGTGAGTAGCTAGGGAACTGTTTAGCCAGTATGCATCAAAGCTTATGGTTATTTTGTTGATCTTGGCTGAAATGATCTAGACTATTCTGTCACTTGTAACTTTACAAAGGACCAAACAATACTGCAGAAATAATCTAGTTTGAGACTGCTTTAACTCCCCTGACTCAGGGCTAGGCAATTCTGGGAACTGCAGTTTTGTGAGACATTTAGCCTTCTCTGTCAGAACGCTCTGGTGCCACAATAAACTACAATTCCCAGGATTCCCTAACACTAACCCAGGGCAGTTAAAGCAGCCTCAAACTAGATTATTTCTGCAGTGTGTTTTGGACATTAATGTGCCTGATGGGAGGTGCCTTCAATTCAGAGATATCCTTTTGCTAATGTAGATTTCTTGCTTAGAATAAAGCTTATGTTTAAAAGTATTTCTCCTTTTCCACACTCCTTTTCCACACATGCCTTTTGCTCAGTATCAGTTCTCCACTGAGGGTGGGGGTGGGGGTAGGAAGTAAGTCTCTGCAGAACTAGAGAGGGATGGTACAAGTGGAGCCTCGACAAATTTCTATTGCTGTACAAGGGGGATTCAAATCAATGGGTAATGTCAACTAAGATAGATGACCTCTGGAGATTCTATCTAACTCAGGCAGATATATACAGTGATTTACTAAATATAAATGCTAAATTTCTTTAAATCACATTAAGAAAATCTCTTTAAATAATATTTAATATTAAATTGCATTAATTGGACTATTGCTTTATGCCATCTGTATTCTTATAAAAGGTTAAATCTGTCTCTTAGCATGGCTAAACTGCTGTTTTCAATTGATCCCACACTTCAGTTAATTATCACTGATAAAGTGTCACATAAAATGTCGGGCTTGAGAATAAAAATCTGTAAAACAAACTTTGCTGGGTGTGGTGGAACATAGTTGATTAGGTTAAATGAGACATTATTGTTAACACAAATCGTATGCTGAAAACTTCTGGAGTCTACCTTTATCCTGATTTATTATTAATTTAAAATTTTGAGCATATTTTAAAATGTGTTTTCAGGGATCTGCTTCAAAATCCATTCACAATGGAAATAAGGTGCAGCAAGTCTTCCATAGCTGTTTTTAAAGGGGAAGAAAGCTAAACAGTCCATTTCTCACACAATTCTGAAAATGGGGGAAAAAGAAAACTAGGTGTAAGAGAGAATGCAATGGAATGGCTAAAAAGGAAAGACAAGAAAGGGACACACACACACACACACACACACACACACATATATATATATATATGAGAGGACACTTTCCCCATGTGTCTTAGAATGGTCATTTCCAGGTTCACTTTGGCTGCATCTGCACTGCAGAAATAATTGACACTGCTTTAACTGCCATGGCTCAATGTTAATGGACTTCTGGAATTGTAGTTTTGTGAGACATTTAGTCTTCTCTGTCAAACAGCTCTGGTGCCACAACAAACTACAATTCCCAAAATTCCACAGCATTGGACCACAGCAGTTAAAGTCATGTCAAACTGGATCATTTCTGCAGTGCTAATGCAGCCAACGAGAAGCTTAGAAGTTACCTCCAGGTATAGAAATGAGAATTCCTCACAGAAATGAATGGACAAACCTAATATTTGAAGGTAGTTGGCACTGGGTACTGACATATCTATCCCATTCCTCCTAAAATATAGAGAGGTCCACTCGGGGGAATCACTAGGGGCATGTGGAAGGTGTGGATCACACCTGGTGGAAGCCCAGAGGGGGGTGAACACCTAGTGGGGCGGTTGCTCATAATCTGCCTTAGTCCTGACACTGACACTGCTAGCCAGGGCACTTCTGCAAAAGGGAAGAGAAGATGTCCCCATTGCAGAGTGTTGACCTGTTTTCCTTCCCTCTTGAGAAGGGAGAGCAGGTCAGTTTGCTAGCTCAAGTTAGGCAGAGGGAGAGAAGGGGGGCAGTCTGCTAGCTCACCTGTCTGCCCAGGTCTTTCTGTGCCTGGCTTGGTGATCAGGTGAGGCAGAGGGAGAGAAGGGGGGCAAGGCTGCCACTGGCTTGCTTACCTGTCTGGTCAGCTGCCCTGGTTCTTCCAGGTTTGGCTGGGTAAGCAGCTGAGTCAGAGGGAGAAAAGGGGTGTTGGGCTGTCTGCTGCTGGTGCCACTCTGCACTGGGTGACATCAGCCCTAGTAACACCACTGGGCCCACTCCAGTGAGGATTGAGCACACTCAGTGGATACTGAGTGCTGACATTTTTGGAGAAAAAAAAAAGTGGGGACAGTATGCAAAGGGATCTTGAAGCACATTTAAGACTTGAACGAAGCTGACAGCATGAGCTTTCGTAGACTTCAGTCTACTTCCTCAGATGCATATTTTTGGAGTAGGGAATCCAGAGACAGATCAATATAATTTTTGTGTGTGTGAGAACCTAGACACAAATTTAAAACCACTGGGTAGGGAGATGATTTGGCAAGCGCAGGGGGGACAGGGAATGGTCGAGAGACTTGATTCCTGAACAGAAGCACTACAAACTACAAATTTTGTAAAAAAAATAATAATTATAGATATATACACTCCTGTACAAAGTCTTTAAAGGCCAATCAAAAATTTAAAATATTTCCTTCATAATCCTGTTTTCTTAGAGTTCCTACTTAAGTGAGTCCCCCCACACCAAAAATATCTGTAAACATTTTTATATAATCCAGTTGAATGGTCCCACTGGTGATCAGTGTTGGGATCCAATCTAGAGCTCAGATTTTCCTAGTTCAGATGACTGCTAGACCAAACTAAGAATAAATAATATACAAAGTCTGGTATCTCAGGAAACAGGGACACCATCCATTGCCTCACAAGCTCTTCATTCCCAGAGCATGGTGAGACTCCAGCATTTGGATCATCAAACAGGCCAGGCAGATCCAACAATGAGACTGGCAACACAAAACACTACTCTTTTAAGTGGAGATGTGGCCTCCGGTGCATTCAGTCCCAAAGCTGTTTTTCCCCAGCACTGGACTCATCCAGACATTAATAGACTGCCCTTTTTGGACTCCAAGTGTGGCAATTTACTTTTAAAATAGATTATAGGTCTCTCCTCCCACACTTGTTAACATTTAAAAATACAAGCTTTTTTTAAAAAATGGGAAGTCAAATTCTGGACATTTTCTGGATTTTTTAAAAAAATATTATCTTTGTTAAGTTTCCACTAATAAAAACACACTCACACACACACACACACACAAACAACAACAAATTACAGCATCCTTCACACACACAATCTAAATTAAACTGTTACAACCATACAGATATATTGAACAAACACTTTTAAAACAAGACTTTTTTAGTTCAAGTTTGTGAGATAATACTACTAGTCTGTTCTTTGTTATTTGTTTTACCTTTGGTTTCTTCTTATAGTTTGATTCCTAACCTTGCTTATTATTAGGACTGGTTTTGTTCTTAACAAAGATAATTTAACCTAACATATTTCTTCTCATTTCTCTTATCTCTACTTTCAGCCCTAATTGAAATATGTTCATATAGTCTGCTATTTCCCAATTTTTTTTCAAAAATCTTAATTGTCTTGTTCCCTAAATATGTCATCAACTTGTCCATTTCATACATGTCAAGTAATTTTGTACACCATTCTTCTACATTGGTATTTCTATGTTTTTCCATTTCCTTGCGTAGACCAGACTAGCAGCTGTACACATATACAATATTATCTTACTATATTTCCTCCCTTTTGGTTGACCCAGAGTGTTCAACATTCAACAGATACGGTTCTGGGACTAATGTGAAATTTATTTGTAATATGTTCTTTATCTTTTCATGAATTTCTTTCCAGAAATGCTTTCTGGATTTCTAAAAAATCCACTTTCTGGATTTTTGGGGGCATGTTTTTGTAGTCTGTGTGACTCCCAGAGGGTAATAATAATTCAAAGAGTTTATTGTAATCCAAACTGTTTCAGAATATTAACAACTTTCATGAGCGAACTATAAAGTATATATGCCAAGACTCTGGAATTACTAAAATTAAACTCTCTCATACATGAAGTAGCAATAAGGTTGCAGTGATTTATAAATGTATGAACGAACCCCTGAGTTTCATGCACTGCAGTATTAGGATAGTTTATGTCTCCCATTAGGATGCAGCCTATTCATACCCTCCATCATTTTACAGATGAAAACCAGGACTTGTGCAGCCAAGCAACATCAGAGTGTGGTCATGATGGCAAAAGTTATTACTGAGAAAAGAACAGACCAACTAGGAGAGGCTGCAGCAGTTTGCTTTTGCCTGAATCTACTGGGGCTGCTGCCACACTTCAGAAATAAAGCAATTTAATACCACTTTAACTGCCATAGTTCAATGCTATGAAATTCTGGGATCTGTAGTTTTGTAAGATATGCAGCCATCTCTGTGAAGGAGCTTGGGTACCCCACCAAACTACAAAGCTACTCTATTTCCAAACTGTTTCTTTCTCAATGTAGCAGTGGCTCCATCTGTCAAAAGATACCGAGGTAATTACAGATGGGACACAAAACAGAGGAAGGTCATGGCAATCACCCAAACAGTAGTCCTTGCAGTTATGTGACCCTGACAAAAGCTTTGGCTCTAGATACGTGCACTAGTCCAGGTGAATGAAGTGTGCTTTTGGAGTCCTCAGATTTGGCAGTCTCAGCATGCTGATAGATTTTATAAGGCTAACAAACAAAGTGCAGGTGAAGGATGAGCAGAAATGGAGTGGTAAGGGGAAAGGCTGGAAATAGCAGAATGCAGTGGGGAACGTTGGGCATGTTTCTCCTTCCAGAATCCATAGCAGTGCTTACTCAAGTTCCTTCTTTTCTGTGGCTCCATCCTATGGAATCCTGGGATCTGTAGTTTCACAAGACCTTTAGCCTTCTCTGCCAAAGAGTACTGGTGCCTCACCAAACTATATATCCTGGGATTCTGTTGAATGGAGCCATAATAGTTAAAGTGGTGTCAAACTGCATTATTTCTACAGTATAGATGCATCCTCAGAAGCCCTTGGCTCGCATGTTTCATAAAAAGTATGGCTTGGCCATGGAAACCCACTGGGCAAATCATACATTCTCAGCCTTAGAAGATGGCAATGGCAATTCCCCTCTGAAGAAACCTATGGACCTTATCCCACGGGGCCAAAAGCAGCAAGAATCCACTAAGAATCAGGCGCTATAGCGCTATATATTCCCGGGTGATCACACGACGTCGCTCAGAATCGGCTAAGAATCAGGCGCTATAGCGCTATAGTTTTCTGGGTGATCACACGACGTCACTCAGAATCCGCTAAGAATCAGGCGCTATAGCGCTATAGTTTTCCGGGTGATTACACGACGTCGCTCAGAATCCAACAAGAAACCGCTCGGAATGCAGCATCATTCGGGTTCTTTTGAATGTCGGTTTCAGCGGGCATTGCAATAGCGCTAGCTTATCCATAGCGCTATTATAGCGCTAGCGCCATATTTATACTAGCGCTATAGTACTGCAATGATGCTCATATCGCTTTCTTGCCACTTTTGAGAGCAGCATGGGATAAGGTCCTATGAAGAAAACCCCATGATAGGTTCTTCTTAGGGTCGCCATAATTCAGAAATGACTTGAAGTCACACAACAACAACAATAATAGAAGCCCTGCAATAATAGCCATGTTGGCTGGCTGATATGTATAATTGTACCCAAAAAAGGTACGTGTTCAAGCTCTGAGGTAACTAGCAAGTTTGGAGTATTCCACTTCTGGTTTTCCTAAATAAATGCCATAAGCAGCCAAGTCTATTAACCCTAGATGCTGTTTTTTATCTATGAGATCAGGCAGACATGGGATTTTGTGACAGGAGTACTGTAGTTCTTTGGGAGCCATTTCAGAAAAATAAACACGCAAATCCTGTGGGCCCTTGGGAATAAGGTTGTTCACAGTGTGAAGGGCTTTCAGAAGAGGTTAGTAAAAAAAGAAAAGCTGAGATGGGACACAGTTTTCTGACCTATGATTGGATTATCAGCTTGAGCGCTGATTTATCTACTTTCTGAACAGGCCTGAAGTTACTAAAGACAAAGTAATGTCTTGACTGGGTTTTAAAACTGAAGCTAAGCATAACAATGTGAAAGAACAAACAAAATATGTATTAGAAGACAATAGTCTATTAAGGCAACGTAAACTGTGAAGTGTGTTTGTGTGTGTGCGTGCGCGCGCACCGTATTTTCCGGTGTATAAGATGACTGGGCGTATAAGACGACCCCAAACCTTTCCAGTCAAAATATAGAGTTTGGGATATACTCGCCATATAAGACTACCCCTCAGTAGTTTGATTCCCCATTCTTCCAGGAAACCCACTGGACAAGTCACACACACTCAGTTTTTTGCTTTTATATTCTCTCCAGGAGGAAATCCAAGATGTCCTCCATTCTGAGCATGGCTAGGAAATATGCATTTACATTTCTAGGAGTGTTTTTTGCTTTTATATTCTGCCCAGGAGGAAATCCAAGATGTTCTCCATTCTGAGCATGACTATGAAGCATGCATTTACATCTCTAGGAGTGCTTTGAGCTTTTATTTTGTGTCATGTCCTCAATTTTTCTTTTGAAGGCCCTCCATTTTGCAGTGCCTTGTCCTTTTTTTGTGGTGGTGAGGACACACCTGGCCACCCTGTCTATGAAAGGAAAGTGGTGAAAAGGGCTTTTAATAACAATCCAGAGAGAAGAGGAGGGACGGAGCTCCTCATTCGAGGGTTGAAAGGTCTCCCTTTGCTCCCCTCGGAGGGCAAAAGCTGAGGCAGCGATGGAGCCGGGGGGGCCTTTCCTCCCCCTCCTCCTCTTCTTCCTGAGGGACCTCGCTTTGTTTCGTCTTTGCTCTCCATCCCCCCCTCCCAGGCTTCCTACATTGGTCCCAATCCGCCATGGCTGTTGCCAGTTCCTGCCTCAGTGTCCCGCTCCGCCCAGACACAAGGAGGCAGGGAGGCTTGCTTTGCTGACGGGGCTGAGGATGATGATGATGAGGGTTGTGGAGGCAGATAGGTGGTGTCTGAGCAAGGCCTCTGTGGGGGAGAAAGAAGGAAAGAGGGCTGCTGGGTCTGTGTCTCACAGGGGCCTTGATATTAACCGATTTGGGGGGGGCGAGTGAGGTGGATGCCGGCTCCTCAGGCAAAAGTGCCCTTCCTCAGGAGAGCTCTTCAGGGCCTTTTGAGGCAGGCCTTGCAGTTCCTTGGCATGGTGCATGCCTGTACCTGAGGTGGGCGGTTAAGTGACTGACTGACTGACTGGGCCACCGCCTTGTTGGTGTGGGCTGAGGCTTCTGGTGGCAATCGCTAGGCTCCCCTCACCACCCTCCTCCTCCTCCAGGCAGAAGGAGAGGCTCAGGAAGGACAGAGGATGGGGGAGAGGAGCGGAAGAGCCAGGCAATGTCCAGCAAGGAGGGGACTCGGGCAGCACTCCTGGTGGGGGTGCTCCATGGGACTTACGAAAGGGCTGTCAAGGGGGAGAGAGGGAGTGACAGGGCCTCAATGGACAGAACACCTCACTCCTCGCTTGCTCCATTGCTGGGCCCGCCTCCCAGGGATGGACTGGACTGGGACTCTGTGGCGCCTCCTCCTCTCCTCCAGTTCCCCCAGGATCCCTCTTTGTCCTCCACCTGAGGGGAGGAAGAACGCTCTCTGCTCTGTGGCTGAGGGTTTGGGGTGCCAAGAGGCCTGCGCCCCGCTTTCCCTCTGAGCCAGGAGTGCTGAGGAGGGCTAACAAAATGGCTGCTCCCCCGACTTCCTCCTCCTTCTCCACCCGGCGTATAAGACGACCCCCAACTTTGGAGAAGATTTTCGTGGGTTAAAAAGTCATCTTATAGGCTGGAAAATACAATATTTCCTTTTCCATTTTCAAATAACTTTCTCTAGGCTCAAATCCTGGCCAAATTTCCATGATGCTACTGACTTAACTGTCTCTGAAGGTGTAAGCCAAGTATCTTTTCATATACAAATACTGAAAACAAAACCAACTTTTCCCCATGAATGGAATACAAATCCTAATTTAACATGATTCAGGAAACAATCGCACAGCTTTTTAAATTGACTTACCTCTCCCGATTTAAATGTTAATTTGGGCAGCATCCTGATGTTATCAGAAGGATTTTGCTGCCGAATCTGCCACCCAAATGCAGCCCATGTCTATCCCTGCTCACAGGGACACTCAGCACACCTCCTTTCAAAGCTGGAATACTCCTGGCTTACGAAAATGGCCGCCGGAGTGCCCTGTGAGCAAGTATGGACCCAGGCTATATTTGGGTGGCAGATTCAGCAGCAAAATCCTTCTGATAACATCAGGATGCTGCCCGAATTAAAATTTAAATCAGTAGAGGTAAGTTCATTTAAAAAGCAGTGCGATAAAGTCCCCGGATGGGAAAAAAGCCACCACAACCCAAGTTCATAGACAAAATCAGAACCCGCACTATGCTAACCGAGAGGGCTTTGATCATTTTTAATTTGCATGTACTATGTACTGTTATATCAAACAAAGGTCTGAAACATTTTTAGTTTAACAGTGGAGTAGCCATGAAAATTCATCTTGATTTAGATATTGCCCTTTGGTGTGATAGGACAATAACACATTTTGAGGTTTACACCAAGATATAATTTCAGACTTGAACCACCGAAAATGCTCACAATTCCATTACAGACTGTTGCAATCACTATAATGGATGCTTAAAAATCCATTGTAATTTTAAAATAAATGCCTGAATGTGGAGAAAAAAAATGCCACAGCATCCATAAATCACAATTCTCTTGTTCCACTGAAAGGACAGGATGACATCTCACAAGCTGCACAGATTATAGTTCTGCTAACAATAATAGGAATTTTTCTTCCAATGAAATCACTATTCTAAGGATTGGCTGCTCTTTCCTATTCATCACAACTTTGTTAAGAACATGTCCTGTGGAACTGAATAAGTGAGAAGGACACATGAAACCAGAGGGAAACAGTCTTTTCCATTTTATGAAGAGCTGTTAATAAAATTATGCTCTCAGAAGTTTAAAATTATTGCTACCCATAGCTAAAACTTCTTCCCCAGTAATTTCTTTTCATACAAAAATCTGAAGTAGTTCCATACTACATTTTTAATATGTGATCTTTTAAGCCCTGTGTAGATCAGACAGAAATATATTTCTTATAGTATCTCAAAGGAAGAATTTTACAGGTGACTTCAGTGAGGTCCTCCACTGCTTTCATTTATAAAATATCGTGTCAACATATAAGTTTAGTTTCAGTCAATTAATGAAATTCAGTGAATTAGCAAAAATAGAATTTGAGCCCCCTATCCATGGGTGAAAAGCCCCATTCCCACCCTGATGCTAATACTGTTTGATTGTACAATACATGGCAAATTCTGGTGAAATATTGCTTGTCTTCCCCATTAACCCAATGTTGTCCTAGAGTTGGTAAAGCTGTGGGAATCCCCAGTGTTTTCCCTAAACCTTGGGATTAGTGCAAGTTTTTGTGGCATTTGAACAGCTGTATCAGGCTCAAAATGGCTCATCTGCTACTCACATGGCAGGCACCACACCATCCCCTTCCCTGGCTTAGGTAAAGAGAAATAAATCTCACCATCTTTTAGATAGTAGGAAGATGGGACAACTACTGACTGCTGCAGTTACTAGCAGTTTATTTTTTGTTTATTTGTTTGTTTTCATATTTTATTTAATTTAATTTTTATACAGTGTTAAAAAGAAACACAACATAACAAATTCATTACTTCTCAGAAGGAGTTCCCAGTTATTTAACTTAAGAGGAGTATTACAATTGTATATCTCAATTTCCATTTACATAAATCGTACCAGTTACTAGCAGTTTAGAATTTTGGGAGAGAGCTGTTAAACTGTTGCCAAGAGTCAGTGACCAAAGTCACTTGATAGTTAGAATGAGAGACAGAGAATCCATGTCTAACTAAAGAGAGACAGGAGAATGCAATGCATAATTCTACCAACAGTTTTGTACTAGTTGTAGTTTCCACATCATCTTCAAGGGGAGTCCTCTATATAGCACATTACAGTAGCCTAACTAGGAAGTAAGGATTGGCCTAAATCAGGGGTAGGCAACCTTTCCCCTTTAAGGGCCGAGGGTCTTCAGCTCCCAGAATCCCAGGAGCCATTGGCCAACATGGGACTATTGGCCAACTTGACTGAAGCTTCTGGGAGCTGAAGTCCCTCGACCCTTAAAGGGGAAAGGTTGCCTACCCCTGGCCTAAATGCACTAAAGGCGCAAAATCCCATCTGATCTGAGAAGCTAAGTAGATTCAGCTCTGCTGAATATGAGGTGCTATATTTGAGAGCGTCCTGAACACAAGTCAAAAAGTGTCCAAGGAAACAAGTAGGTGATGCTGAATAGTTAGGTCAGACCAGGTCAGTCACAGGTCACCTGATCAAGATGCAAAGAGAAACACAAGGGTTGTCATTAGCCAGACCAGATGTCTACTTCACAAGCCAGCAGAGAGTAAACAGAGTAGTCCAAACTAAGAAGATTGTCACACACTTAAATAAATTGGTTTACCTGATCTGGCTTAAAAATAAATCTGGGCAGTGTCTGGAAGGTGCCAAAATCACTTGCTGGGACCATCCTGGGGCCATTCCCACTTCTTGAGCCACTCTGGCAGCCATTTTCTCAAGCTGGAAAACTCCCGGCTTTGAAAAGAGCTGTGATGAGTGGTTCTAGGAGTGGGGATGGCCCTGCGAAGCAAAACCCTTGTGATAGGGTCCGGACGCCACCTGCATTTACTTTTAAGTTGGATCAGGTAAACCAATTTATTTAAGTGTGCAATAAGCTCCATAGTCAGTCCAAAGTCAAGGTAAGACAAGAACATCAGAGAGTAGTGCCAGCAGATAAGTCAATTGTAAGCACTAAGGCTGGAAGAGAACAGCCAAGATATTCATAAGCATTTCCTTTAAGGTCACCTGTGCCTTGTTAGTGTCTAATTAGTTTGGCATTTGGTATTTAATCTGAGCTGGGCATGGCATCTCTCCCTTCTCCGTCCACTGAAAGCTGAGGGTGTGGTATCTTCCATGTCTGTGGCCTCTGCCAGCTCCACAGACTCCTGGAAAGCATTATCAACAGATTCCCGGCACTCTACTTTTTCCTCTTCCTCAACTGAGTCATTCAGGCATGTGCGTTATGACATCTTCCTGCTCTTTGTCAGATTCAGATTCATCCACGGGGTGAATTATGACACAAAAGAAGGAACTGGCAAAACCACCTCTGAATATTCTTTGCCTAAGCAAACATTATGGAGTCACCATAATTTGACAGGCGACTTGAAGGTGTGTGTGCATGTGCTCACACACACAACTAGGAAGTTATTAGGGCATGGACCTACTATGGTTAGGTTATCCCTGTCCAGAAAAGGCTGCAGCTAGCAGTGCAGTTGAAGAAGTCCCAAGTACTCTCTGCCATGGAGTCCACCTAGACCTCCAACAACAGAGACAGATTTGGAATAATCTCAAGCTATGCATCTAGTACCTCAGGAGCAGTTGAGTCCCATTCAGGACACAGGAACCACCAATCCACAGAGTTCCCATCTTGTCAGATTCTGTCTCAGTTTATTGGTTCTGATCACTTCTAGAAGCCATTCCCAGCTGATTCTAACAACAAAGAGCAATATAGGTGAATGTAACCAATATACTGATGGCACTCAGCACTCAAACGTCTAATGACTTCACCCAGCAGCTTGATGTTGAATGGCACAGAAACAAGATGGAATCGTAGGGTACCCTATAGCACAGGGGTCAGCAACCTTTTTGGGGGGTGGTGTTGGTCCCCCTGTCCCCCGATGCCCCCTGGGCCGCGGTGGCATGCGCACTACCAGGAGGGCTCCCTTGACTGGTCCAGGCCTTGGAGAGGCCCAGCGCAGACACGAGGGTCCCCCAGGATTCCAAAATGGACCCCGGAAGACCCCCGTGGCCGTGAAAAGCGGCAGCGGTGGCAGCGGCAGGACTGAGCAGGGTCCAGTCTGAAGGCCTCCACAGGCCACACCTGGCCCACGGGCCTTAGGTTGCTGACCCCTACTATAGCATAATGGGACTGAACAGTAACCCTCCCCCCAGGCTACTCTCTGGAACCAACCCCACAGAAAAGAGTACAATCACTATGGTATAGTTCCTCTTACTCCCATCTAAGAAATCTTGTAAGATACCATGATCAGTGGAGTAAAAAACCACTGAAAAGTCCAGGAAGATCAACAAGTTAGTACTCCTCCTATCTTTCACCCAGAGCTGGTTGTCAGAGTGACTAAGGCTATTTCAGTGCTATGTCTTGGCCTGCAACTAGATTGTAATGGGTTCAGATAATCTGTTTCATCCAAGAACATCAGGAACCAGACTGAAATGGGTTCAGATAATGTTTCATCCAAGAACACCTGAGGTTGCCCAATCACAACACAATAAAACCAGCAGTGAGATATTCTGAAATTTTGGTGTGTAATTTTCATATGATCTCAAATAGACCTTGCAGAGCAAGGGGACACATCCACACCACACTCTAAGGTGTCCAAACAGGTAATGCCATTAACGGAACAATGCCCTGGGACAGGCTAGTTTGGGAGTTGCAAATGGGACATTAACACCTCCATTATCTGAAGGATGTCTCACTGGATGAGGCTGATGGACTTAATCAAGCACTCATTCCCACCTTGAATACTGACAGACAATGACTTCACCCATAGATATGTAAACACTTTTGTCCGGAGGCTAGTTTTTTCCTATAAAAGACCCCCCCAAACCCATTGCCAGTGTCTTAGTCTGAATTTCATGGGGACACTTCGCTCCTGTGAACTCTGACTAGCTCTAGTGCATCCATTCCTCTTTGTTCCCCAAAACAGCCGGATCTTGTTTTTAATTTATTGATTTAACTAATATTGTATTTTAATTATTCTTTGGTTTAATTCTATTTTAGGGGGATGGGGAGGGGGGAGGTAGGGGGTTATGGGGAGAGGGAATGTTTTAATGCTGTTCTGTTTTAACTATTGCTGTCCCCCGCCCCGATTGCCTAGCAGAGGGGCGGGCTACAAATAAAAATTTATTATTATTATTATTATTATTATTATTATTATTATTATTATTATTATTATCCCACGGACACTAACCAAATGGATCCAGAAGCAAGTCTCATCTTGTGTAAGTATCACTGTTAGTTCTGCCTTGAAACTATCCCAGGCTAACCCCTGATTTCCTGTGCCTTATATGAAAGTGTGTGTGTACATCATTTGCTGTGTGATTTCTCCCCAATAAAAGAAACACTTCAATTATAGAATTCTGCCTTTGCTCAATACTCCTTTCTTTTGGTATACAAATAGGGAAATGGTCTTGTGGGTCCTTGTAGCTGACCCAAATAAAATTTGAGCTAAATAAAATTCCCCTAACTAGACTTTTAGCTACAACACCTTGCCCCCAACATGGGATATATTAACAATTGGGTGGTAGTTTTCAAATATCCCTGGGCCCATGGCAGTCCTCTTTATGAGGGGGCTAACTGCAGCCTCCTTCACAAGGCAGCAGGAAACCCCACCCCCCACCCCCAATATAGAGAAGCATTTTCCATTCCTAGGGCTACCCAATCAATCCATCTCTGCTAGAGCTTTTCAGTCAAGTTCAGTAAGGTTTAAGCTTACATGGAAGTAGAATGAACAGATTCAAGTGCCTTGTCCCTATAACCCTATTATCAGGCTGCACCAAATTAAACTGTTCTTCCCAAGATGAGACAGCACACTAAAGACTTCCCCGGTCTCTGCAATAACTGTGGCATCAAGGTCTGAATGAACAAAATCAAATTTATCAAAGCTGTTTGTGTGTGCATCTGTTGGAGAGCATCCATTTATGTATCAGTTCTTTCTTCTTCACCTTCAGAACATTTGGGCCCAAGATATACAACAATGCTGTGGGTAATTGCCAGGGGTCAAGGACCAAACCATTTTCATCTACCACCATCCTCTCTACCCTCTTTTTAGTATTCTATACCATTCCTTGACTACTGTATGTTATTTAATGTGCATTTTGTTATTTTTTTCTTTTGTTTCTAATTAAGCAGGGAAGAATTTTGATAACCTAAGAGGCTTCATCTTTTAAATAAGCTTTAAATCAGGCACTGAAGTAGAGCAGTAATTTATTCAATATTTTTGCTGATTAAAATAGTGAAAAGTGTCTACATTCTGGGCCATTTAAAAATGTTTAGGGGCTGCTGTTACATGTTATGAGATTTTTTGGCTTTCACAGTTTTTCAGAATCTAAGCAAGTGGGTATTTGTGTTCTTGTGTTTCTTCTCAGAGATGGAGTGAGAGGAATTCAGGTTTCAATTAATGTTCACTGTAGGAAATCCTCCCAATCTGTTATTTTGCTATGGTGGTTGGGGCTATGCTGACTGGGGCTGAATTGCAGTCAAAAATTTGGAGGGTTGCAAAATTCCTACTCCATTCTGATACAACCTTTATGTAACAACAGCACAATTGATGACAAACTCTTGACAGAAATCCTAAATCTTGTGTTGGGTTTGGCAGCTGTTCATGTCATATTTATACAGGCAAGGGGCCAGAAAAATAAGCAGCTGAGAATAACAAAAGGTAGTTTTTTTGGGGCTATGTGGCCACATTCTGAAATAATGTTATTTCTGACATTTCACCTGCATTTTCAGAGGGTGGTGGCATAGAAGTGTGTGGAGTCTATATACCTGTGGGGCCCTTGTTTGGGAGGATGTGGCTTACATGTTACTGGTGAAGCTAGTTTGTGCGTTGTACTGTGTTGAATGGCACAGCCTGGACATGTTTTATGAAGGGGATATGCAAAGGGATTTGTGTCTGTTTAATGGGTAATCCATTGTCTGTGGGGAAATGCCTTGAGCTTGGGTGGTATTCATTTGCTTGTGTTGAGTCTTGATTTTGGTATTTTTCAGGACTGGTAGCCAAACTTTGCTGACTTTCAGCGTTATTTTTTTCCTGTTGAAGTTGTCCAGGTGTTTATGGATTTCAATGGCCTGCCTGTGCATTCTGATCTGATAGTTGCTGGCATGGTCCAGAATTTTGGTGTTTTCAAATAGCATTCTGTACCCCAGTTGGTTTATAAAGTGTTATGCTACTGTTGATTTTTATGGCTGGTCCAGCCTGCAGTGTCTCTCATGTTCCTTGAGTTGGTGGTCCCTATATAGACCTGTCCATAGCTGCATGGTATGGGGTAAACCCCTGTGGCCATGAGAGGGTCTCTCCTGCCCTTTGCTGAGTGCAGCATTTGCTGGATTTTCCTGGTCAGTCTGTAGATCATTGGGAGATTGTGTTTTCTCACAGTTTCCCTATTCTGTCTATGATTCCTTTAAAGTATGGTAAAAATACCTTTCCTTTGGTAGGTTGTTTGTCCTCAATCCTGTGATTTTCTCTGGGTCTGCTGCTCTTCTGATGTCTGAGCTGGTGTAACCACTGGCTTGTAGAGCCCTGTTTAGGTGCTTCAATTCATCTTCTAGGAAGTGGGGTTCAAAGATCCTTTTCATGCAGTCTACCAGTGTTTTTATTGTGCTCCTTTTTTGTCCTGGGCGATGCTTTGAATTTTTGTGTAAGTATCTGTCCATGTGTGTAGGTTTTCTGTATACAGTATGGCCCAATCGTTGATTTAGTTTGTAAATGACCAGGACATCCAAGAATGGTAACATTCCTTCCTTTTCCTTTTCCATAGTGAATTGGGTGCTCATGTGGATGATGTTCAGATGGTTCAGGGACTCAGTCAAATCTTCTTCTCCATGGCTCCAAATGGTGAATGTGCCATCCACATATCGGAACCATACAGTGGGCTCAGGAATAAATTTTTCCAAAACACGGCCACATAGCACCCCCCCCCCACAGAAAACTATGGATGACAGCCATGGAAGCCTTTGACTTCACAACCAAAAGGTACTAAGAAAGATAAAAGTGTACATTAATACTGCTTATTAAAAATAGTTTTTATTTTAACCAAAGTTATATATTCCATGGCATATATCTACAGATAGATTAAACACTTGTTGGATGATTTGTCATTATATGAATGAGCCTGCATGAGCTTCAGGCTTGCATGCATCCCATTCCATATGAGTGAAATCAAATGTTCCCACTCTTGCTTCTGAACCACCTGTTATTTTAAGTTTTGTCTGAATGAGGGGATGGTGTGTAGTTCTAAATGTGCTTGGTTAACAAATGAGGAAATCAAATAATGATTGGATCCTGATTTGTTTTAACTAGCCATAATGAATCAATATGCATTTCAAATGTAATGGGAAACTAGAGTTAGCTAGAAAGCAGAAGTTTCTGACTTTTGTATGCATACAAAGGAGGACTGGAGGGAGCCATATGAATCCGCTGCTGCAAACCATGGTTTGTTATGAATAATTTGGAATGATTTACTTATGTCAGTTCTGTTTTCCTTTTGTTAAAGGTGAAATTTATTTCCTGTTAGGATCTTTCTGTTATATCTGAACCAGATTATGGACTTTAATCTAAGGCACACTTATAGATGGTTAAAATATTCATTGCAATAGACATTAGACTGAATATTTCTCTACAATTAACTTTGGTTAAACCAGAGAGGTGAGATGTGTTTTCTGCATTGTACTGAATGACCCTTATGCACTCTGATTACACTAATCTTTGCTTCTTAAGGAACTACCAAACAGCTTAGATATTCTTATTATTTACATTATAGTATTATATTCTGTTTCAATTATACATTGGTATTTATTGTTAAATCATATATATTACAGTGATTATGAGAATATGTTGCTATTTTGCCTTATGCCTTATTTCATTTATATGGACAATGCTTAAGAAGCAAAAAAGTGTTTTCCTTTTCAAACAGCAAGAATCTAGTCAGAAAACACAAGGATCAAAATAGAGTTTGAAAGCACGGTGACAGGGCCTGTTGACAGCCATTTATGCACAATAGTGTGATACAGAGTGGGAGACTAGAATCCAGAATTTTGAAGGCAACTAATACATTGCAACAAAGAACAATTCTGAAAAGTCCCTGTTTGTAAAGACACACTTTTGAGAATGAATACTGGAAAATGACTACATTACAAGCTGAAGCATTAATATTCATGTTTTGACACAATGTTTGACATCAACAGTGAAGATTAATGTTAGGGTTTAGAATCAGGATGGAGATGTTTGCCCTTGTCCTATTCTTCTTCTTTTTAAAGTTCTAGGAAAACAATAGATAAGCAGGCTTAAACTCTATAAAAGGAAAGAAATGTAGCTACTAAAGCAAGCTGCCCAGCCAGTTGTGATGCAGGACCTTGGAAAATCATTCAGACCATCAAAAAATTAGATGTAAAACACTGGATGAATAAACTGAGTTTGTAACATTGAAGTTTACACATGAAACCAAAGCTGTGCATGTCTTGGGACTTCTTCATCTGCCATTCACTGGGCCTCTGCACTCTGCAAATTACTCATGCATTCACATATGCAAGCCCTTCTGTGTTCTTCTGGATACATCTTACACCATTTGATCTTTGATCTTCTTTAATAGACTTGGAGTGCATCTACAGTACACCATAGAAATGATGCAGCTTGACATAGATGTAGCTCCATGGTATGAAATCCTGGGATTTGTAGCATTGCAAGGTCTTTAGTCATCTCTGCCAAAGAGTGGTGGTGCCTCACAAAATGACAAATTTCAGGATTCTGTAGGATGGAGTCATGGCAGTTAAAGTGGTGTCAAACTATATTATTTCTACAGTATAGATCAGGGATAGGCAACCTTTTCCCTTTAAGGGTCGAGGGACTTCAGCTCCCAGAAGCCTCAGCCATGTTGGCCAATAGTCCCATGTTGGCCAATAGCTCTTGGGATTCTGGGAGCTGAAGTTCCTCAGCCCTTAAAGGGGAAAAGTTGCCTACCCCTGGTATAGATGCACCACTAGTGGGATACAGTGGTTGGAATCCTATCATAGCAGCACTTTGGGAAATCCAGGTTCCAATCTTTATTCAGTCCTTTATCTTTATCATCATAGCTCAGCCTAATCAAGCCATACCACTAACTCTGTGCTGTTAATGAGAATAAAATGGATGGTGGAGGAAGAATGCTGTACACTACTTTGAGCTCCTAGAAGGAAGATGTGAAGGGAGGAGTGTACCACAGTAAAACCACTGAACAACTCGGCTTTGGGTCCATATAGGGCAGGGGCCGGCAACCTTTTTTGCAGGGGGGGGGAAATGGGGGGAAATGTGCACGTGATGTGGGCGCCATTTTGGAAGGCCCCCAGCACCTGGGCCGGGTGAATTCACCCGGCCCAGGTGCGGGGGAGCTTCTCTGGGCCTTGGAAAGGTCCCCCTGCACCCACAGCGGGCAAATGCGCCCGGCGCAGGCGTGGGAGGCCTTCCCTGGGCCTTGGAAAGGTCCCCCTGCACCCACGGTGGGCAAATGCGCCCGACGCAGGCGCGGGAGGGCTTCCCTGGGCCTTGGAAAGCCCCCCCCCCGTGCCCATGGCGGGTGAATTCACCTGGCGCAGGCACGGGGGAGCTTCCCAGGGCCTTGAAAGGTCCCCCCGCACCTGCAGCTGGTCCCAAGGCCTCCGTGGGCCACACCCAGCCCACGGGCCGTAGGTTGCCGACCCCTGATATAGGGGGTCATCTTGAAGCCAAGTACATGATACAGGTTGGGATACTGGGAGGGAAAAGGACAAGGTGGGTGACAGGAGAGCAAATCTTTGGAAATATGGAGCCAATCTGGATAGGGAATCCGTCACAGAAGAAACAGACACAAATGTAATAGACAAGCATCTGATCACAGCCTCAAGCAGTTATGCTGCATAGGCAAACTGTAGCACTATCATCTTTGTTTACAACATTTATTATACACACACACACACACACACACACTTTTTTTGTGGTCTTGGGGTTTCATGCAAATAGATTATCCTGTGCCAGCAGAAAATATATATTCTCCCATTGTCACCCTGGCAAAAGTATTTTTACAAGTCAACACAAAGCTTGCTTTATATCTTCCAATAGCTATGAATTATTCTAGTTGAACTCATTAATTTAGGTCTTTGGCTTTTCTGTGCAATAGCTTTTTTCTACAGGGAAACTCCTCCTCTGTACATTTGTTAGAAGATCTGCCACAGTTTGTCTATACACTGTTCAAACTGAAGAGTTTGCAATTGTTTCTATGCCATAAGTCGGCTATTTATTCCTTCCAATTTGCTTCTGAACACTAACATCTTTCTTATGGTGATTTCCCCAAAGTGATTTCTAACTCAGTTAATCTGTTCTTTAAGAAATGTAAATCTCCGTTAAAAAGTTGTATCATTTGAGCTTAATAGTTTAGTGAAACCATCTTAGTTACAGTGCAGAAGAATCCTTTAAAAACCTAGGTTTTGTACATTGGTCTTTCTTTTGTTTTTTGTTTTGCCTGGAGTTGTTTGACAGCTTTCAGTTCTCTAATATTAATGAAATCTTGTTGTGTGCCTTCAAGTCATTTCCTAAAGCAAAGATTTGTTCAGAGGGTGTTTGCCATTGCCTTCCCCTCAGGCTGAAGAGTATGTGACCTGCTCAAGGTCACCCAGTGGGTTTCCATGGCCAAGACAGGATTTGAACTCTGGCCTCCAGAGTCATAGTCAAACACTCAAACCGCTACACCACACTGGCTCTCGAAGTAAACCCTTTGAGGCAAGCAAAGCTGTTACTTCCCTCCAGTATACACTTGCCTTGAATATCTGAGAACCAAAATTTTAACAACATTGCCTAACTCAACTGAAAACACAACCCAAGCAGTATTACCCATTAGTGAAGTACAGCATTGAAGCCAAATATCAGGTTGTTAGTTACATGGCTGTGGTGTACTATGTTGGTCAGTTGTAACCATATAAACACAGTACAACACACTCCAAATCCACAAAACAGTGATGCCTTTATTGGGCAAACTAAAATGCAATATAAAAACAGTAATTTTAAATCTCTATTCTGCATATTAAACATTTCAGATTGTCCGTTGATGTAAATGGCAAAGACGTTAATAGATGAAACTCTATCATGGGCCTTCAGAAGACAACTGTTAGTGTGTATTGCTCCACCTTACCATCTGGGAACTACTTTCTTTGGAAAGAATTTATATATCCCAGGGATGGGTCTCCAAATGTCATCCTGGCCCATGCTATCCTGGCCTATCTGCTCAGCCCCATGGTATTTCTTTTCAATTCATTTCTCCTTTTTACAATAGTTTCCTAAATACTATGTCAACTATAGATTATAGGGAATTATGACTAGAAACACACAACGTGTATCCCTTTGGTAGGAAATGCCTGCCGTTATCCTAGAGTATGTTGTTTCATGATAATTCTTGTATAAATTAAACATTTTGCCTTTGTTGAGACTTTTGACGTTTTCATACACACGGCTCTAAAGCCGGCTGGAAGCTGCCTGGAAGCAAAGAAGAGCCATTCCGGCGGTGAAAACAGCAGCCGCTGGAATGGCTCCTGATTGCCTCCGGCAGCAGCCCCTCTAATTCCTTTTTAAAAAAGGAATTAGACCTATGGGGCTAAAGACGGCTAGCAGCAGGGATGGCGCAGGATGGGGCAGGGCTTGCTGCGACGTCGTGTGAACACGACGAGCAAGACCCCGGATGGACGCCGGATAGTGCCAGGGATGGCGCAGGATGGGGCGGGGCTTGCTGTGATGTCGTGTGAACGATTTTGCAAAGGAGTGGGGCCGGACAGAGGTAGGATTGCCTCCATCTAAAGCCCCGTGTGAAAACGTCCTTTGATGAAGTGTTGTATCACCCATTCACTCATTTAGAATATGTCTCTCTGTCTGTATTTTCTTATAAAACTTCTGTTTCATAATAAGAATACAATGAAACATAAAAGTACAACAAATTGCAACATTCCTTAGGCTGTAGTGCTGCACCCAGTTACTTGAGAGTAAACGATAGTGAACATAATTAGACTACTTTTAGCAAACATGAGCATGACTGTATTTCAAATATGTCAGATAGGGAAGGCAATTGCATCAGGCCTCAGATTTTGATTCTTGTGTTAGGGCAGCAAACTATTTTATTAACTAACAGGGGTTATATTTTTATTGTCAGAAATGGAGAAAGGTCCTTGAGAAATTCTCTGCTTCATGTGCCAACAAAGTTTTCTGGGCTTTGATTATATGCACCTTGATTTGGGGGAAGTGGGTTGCTCTGCCCAGGAAAATATTTGGGTTGATCTTAATGTCTGACCTATATTTCTTGACTGTTTCAGTGAACAGGCTTCCAAGTATGTTTGAGGTTTACCGCCTCTTGTTGAATTATGTTAGATCCCCAACAGGCTTAGGGGAAAATGAGAAGGGCACTGTCCAAAAAAGGGGAAGTAGACTCTTTGTTCAGATATAAAACCGTATCTACTGCTTCTGGAATAGGGTCAAAGGTTTGCAACATTCCACTGAGGTCAGCTCCCAAACATTTTACATGGTTGGGTCAAGCCACTGACTCAATGGAATAGCTTATATTATTGGCTTTTGTTATGATTGTGATGAAGTAACAGAGGCAATTTTACTTATTTATTTAATCCTGCATGTAATTCAACTTCTTACAAATTTTTAAAAGGGGAAAATAAGATTTATGCAGAGGTTATCTTGGCCAATTTCTCCTTAGGGATAAGCAGTTCTTGTTTTAATCTGTCTTGAATGTGCTCTGGCTGTCTACAATGCTAAGATAAGGATGTTAGATAAATGGATAGCTATAGATGTATATGATAAACCAAGATAAATGCTCCCATCAGTGGTTTAAAAGCATTTATCAACAGAAAAATTATTGTGTCACTTTGGAAACTGTAGAGCCATATAACCTCATTCATTTTAAGAATGCCTTTAAAGAAAAACGGTAACAATGCAAATTGTAAATTGTTGAAAATCACACAAGCAAGCAGAGAAGCAAGCACTTCTTTTGCAAAATATATCATCAGGTAAGTGATTTCAGCTTAACAAGCTCAATCCAGGAATAATGTTAAGGCTTTGAGAATACTAATGCAGTCAAAGAAGGTGTGCTAGCAGTTCTGACAGTATAGTACATGTACCTTCAAGTCGCTTCTTGACTTATGATAACCCCATTAATTTTATAGGGTTTTCTTAGGCAAGGAATACCCAAGAGGTGTTTTTCCTAGTTCCTGCCTCTGAAATATAGCTTACAGGACATGGTATTCATTGGGGGTCTTCCATTCTGGTACTAAACAGGGCTGACCCTGCTTAGCTTACAAGATCAAACAGTATCTGGTGCCTATAGGGTATTTAGGTGACTACAATATTGTTGCGTGGTTTTAAGTTATTTTCAACTTCTGGTACAGGGTTTTCTTCACAAAAGGGGATTTGCCTTTGCCCTTCTGTGAGGATGAGAAAGTGTGACTTCCCCAAGGTCACCTAAGCCTGAAACAGACGGGCCAAAAGCCAGGGCATGGAGTTCAGATGGCGCATGCCCCTGGATTAGGCTAAAGCTGTGCTACAGCCGCCAAAAGTGGCTGAAACCCAGCAGCAAAAGGAACACAAAAAAAGTGCTCCTTGCCAGCAGTCCTTTGTGGACCACAGCATCTGGTCACCATGGTCCTGTGTCACTGGGGGCATGCTCATGGTTGGAGTGGCAGGAGTCCACTCCAAACTACTCATCTGGTTTCTTTGGTTGAGCAGGGATTTGTCTGGTCTCCAGGGCTGTATTCCAATGCTCAACCACTACACAAACTCCACATTTTACATTTGCAGTGGGAACACCTGGATAAAGCAGAACTTTCCCACAGCAGACACACAATGTGATACACAAAAATGCTATTTTATATATATATATATATATATATATTTATATATATAGCAAAAAAAAAAAAGTAGTCTTCTACCTTAAATTCCATGGTACCACAACACCACTCCAAATATAAGGGCTGTAATATCAGTGTTATCCTTGATACTTTATTTTCAAATGTTGACCATTCACAGACCTCTTTCTCTTTTCCTAAAAGACATGCACATCTGCCACAGAGTGCCAAAACGTTACAGAGCATACTGAGACATGTTTCTAAGGGTACATTCACACTCATTTTTTTTTGTCCTGAGATGCAGATGGCCATGCTGACACATATCAGGTTTGTTGTTCTCATTTGTTTTGGGTTTGCATATCTCTTCAAGTCATTGTAACTTCTGTGTTATTCACACATACCATCATTTTGGGATAAAATGTAGCTACATCACTTCCTTTGAATGATACAGAGTGAACCAAATCAATTCAGAAGCTTATTCACACTGCCATTGATGTGGATCAATGATGATCTTTGTCAGAAAAAAACCCCAAAACCACCCAGTATCCAATATCCCAGGTTAAGTAGGGTTTTTTTTGCCAACCCCAGGCCCCCCCCCCCCCCCCCCAGTGCATCAAGTGCATTCGGGCTGTTGTGAACTGCTGGAAATTTTATGTATTACATTCTCCTTTCCCTCCTTAGAACTTCTCTCTATGTCATTCTATCTAAACATGCGACTCCTGTCACTCACATTTGGAGGCTGTTTAACATACTTTCTCTCAGGATTCTAAACAGTCTCACTCTCAGTACTGTAATTGTCTCCTCTCAGTCTCAGGTTGGAATAACAGTCTCCTCTGAGTGAGGAGTAACAGTCTCTTCCTGCTATACCCAAACCATCACCAGTTAGGATAGGATTTAGTTTGTTATGTATTTATTTATTAAAGTCATTATTGTTTGTTTTTAAACTGCAAACTACATGTTTGTTCTTTGAGTTATTCTTTATTTCTAGGAAGGCAGATTTAGAATAAATAGTCTGATCCACACTTTTGCTGTTTCTCATGATGAAAGCTGAACTCTAACAAGTTTAACTGTCATAGCTGCATATTTTTGTTTCCCTTTAAAAGAATTAACATCCTGGGAAACTTAAATTGTACCCCACATTTTTTGGGTTATGGGCCCAGTGGGGTCATAATTAATTTTTTTTAACTGCTTCTTCTGCAGATAATGACTTCAAGAAAGATTTTTTTTCTACTCAAACAATAGAGAATGGCTTCAACTAATCCTAATCCAACAATGATTACTAAAATACTAACTGGAACAAATTATAAAATGTGGTCATGGAAAATGCAAATGTACCTGACTACTGTGTGACTATTTAAAATAATAAATGGGCAGACATCCACAGAAGCAGGAATACAACAACAACAATTTGATGATAATGCAGAGAAGGCAGCAGCTTGTGTTTGCTTGTCTGCAGATTCCAGCATTGCTTACCATATTCAAGGATTAACTGATGTAAAACAAATATGGGACAAACTACAGAAAGTATTTAATTCTCCAGCTCTCGTGATCAAACTTAACATCAAGTTGCATTATTCTCAATTTTTAAATCAGCGTATTAATGGCTTTATGACAACTTTGTCTGGAATCACAGCAGCTGTAGAACACTTTCCAGAACATGCAAAACTTGGACTATTTTTGGCAAGTGTTCCAAAATATTAATGTCCAATAATTAATGCTTTTCAAATTAAAGGAAATGTTTCTTTACTAGATGCTATTGCTCAAATTGTTGAACTTCAAAATAGGCAAAACTTAATGGAAAACAACTTGAATACAAAAACAACAGACAGAGAATTTGCTGAAGAGGATTTGAAAAAGATTTCCTTTTCTCCTAACTCAAACAGAAGCAATATTAACAAAACCTAGAGCTGTGTTGCAAAAGGTGAAAAGTCAGGGAATGAATACTAAAAGCAAAAGCAACTTTAAGAAAATAGCTTTTAATCCTAAACAGAAGTCTTGCAGTCATGTTGATATTGGTTTGATTCAACAACAATTATTTCAAATTGCTGTACATAAATATAAAACCCAAGTTTTTTATTGATAGTGGAGCAAGTGCACATTACTTTAACAGCAAAAACTGGTTTGTTGATTTTGATGCAAATGTAACTTTTCCTGTCTATCTTGCTAATGCTCAAGAGGTTTTGGACAAGAAAAAGGGGCTGTTATTTTGCAAACAAAACTTGGTCCTGACAGAATAGGAACTTTATAAATCCCAGATGCTTACTATGTATTGGATTTACAAGCCTACATTTATAGTGTGTGAACCACAACATCAAGAGGCAACTGGGTCAGTTTCAGAAAGCAAACCTGCTTTGGATTTCATGGTGAAATTTTAATTTTTAAAGCAGAATTTGGATCTCATGGTTGTTATCAGATGCATATTTTATACTCATTTGTGAATAGTGTGACCAGATATAATCACAAAGATTGTTTAACTTTATCACATTGCAGATTTGCTCATCAAAGTATAGAAAATATTAAAAAACTGGCAAATCAAGAGCTTGTAAGAGACTTTAACTTCAAAGCATGCTCCAACAATGAAAAAAGTGTAGAATGTTTGAAAGCGAAAGCCCCAAGAGCTTCACATCCTCATTATTGTGAGACAATCCAACAAAGCATGGATCTTTTACATGCTGATCTTTCTGGATCAATGAATCAAAAGTCAGCAGGAAGCAACTCTTACGTAATGACTATTATTGATGATTTCAGCAGGAACACATATACTTATCTTCTCAAAGCGAACAGTCAAGCATTTCAAAAAAAGTAAAAAAATACATTGATTGAGTTTCTAACAAATTTGGCTGTAAACCAAAGAGTTTGTGCACAGACAATGGAACTAAATGTATCAATGATGAATTTGATGATTTTTTTAAAAGAACATGGCATTGAGCATCAGTCTATACAGACTTATTCTCCAGAACAAAATGGTGTGGCAGAGAGAGTAAACAGAACTCCCAAGGAGATGGGAGTCACTATGCTTTTGGAAGTTAATATGCCTAAACGCTATAGGTCTGAAGCCATCATGACTGCAACATATTTGTGTAACTGATTGCCAACTAAATGAAAAGATGTAACCCCATTCCAGTAATGGCATGGAGTTAAGTCAAAATTAAACCATCTGAAAGTTTTGGAAGCAAAGCATTTATATTCCCAAGCAGAAAAGAGGTAAACTTGATTGCAGAAGTGAAGAGGGATTTTTCGTTGGTTATGCTAGAAATGGGTACAGAATTCTAAATCCGGATGGATGAACAATAAAATTAACAAGTGCTGTTTACATTGATGAAAGACCATAGCCCAAATTTAATCCAAACAAATTCTAAATCCGGATGGATGAACAATAAAATTAACAAGTGCTATTTACATTGATGAAAGACCACAGCCCAAATTTAATCCAAACCAAGATGTCTATTCAGATTTATTTGCAGTAGAAAAAGAATCCCACCAGCAACCAGAGTTATGTGGAGTTCTTTCATCCTCCATAATTCTTGCATCCAGAAGTGGCTACATCTGCAGTGGACCAGCCTAATGATGAGGAACTGGACAATGCTCAAGAAATGGAGCCGGGTATCCAAATTCAGATGAGAAAGTCAGAACACTCCAATAAGGGTGTACCACTTGACTTATTCTCTTTATCAAGCCACAGAAGAAAGAATTCCAAACCCCTCTGATTGGAAGAAGATAAAGGGATTTACAAAGACAGATTCTGAGAAATGTGTGCAAGCTGCTAGTGAGGAAATGCAATCTTTATATAAAAACAAGACATGGACTTTGTCAGAATTGCCAGAAAGAAAAAGGGCAGTTGGCTGTAGATGGGTCTTTACAACAAAGCTAGATGCAGAAAGGGAGATTCAGAGGTAGAAAGCAAGACTTCTTGCTAAAGGTTATACTCAAAAGTATGGTGAGGACTACAACAAAACTTTTGCTGGAGTAGTCACTCATACAACCATCAGAAAACTCTCCTAACTGTTGCAGCTTACAAGAAAATGAATGTTCAACATTTGGATGTTCACACAGCTTTTCTGCATGGCTATCTCACTAAACAACTTTATATGGAACAACTTCCAGGATTCCAAATATCTGGTAAGGAACATTTCGTGTGCAAATTACAAAAGAGCATTTATGGTTTAAAACAGGCCACTAGAACATGGAGTGAGAAACTGAACCAGTTTCTTATTAAAGGGGATTCACTCCTGGCACTGTTGACAAATGTGTTTACAAGAGATTCAGAAATAATAAATGGACTTACATCACAAGTTACGTGAATGATCTGATCCTGTGCACTGAAGAAAAAGCTAGTAGTGAAGAGATAATCCAGAATCTCAAGAAAGACACTTATATTAAAAATTTAGGAGACATCTCATACTATCTTGGGGTGCAAATACAAAGAGGCAGTGATGGAAGTTTCTTCCTGAATCAAAAGCAGAAGATACTGGATCTTCTGGACTGTCTTGGTCTGAAAGATGTAAATGATATGCCAAGTCTGATGGAAGTAGGATTCTTAAATAACATTAAGAACCTTTACAAAATGGAGAAAATATAGGATTGCAGTTGGAAAACTCCTATACATTGCTAACTTCACCAGACCTGACATAGCAAATGCTGTTTGCATCTGGTGCAGAATGATCAACTCTCCTACTGAAAGAGATTTCATTGCAGTGAAGAAAGTTGCCAGATACCTAAAAGGAACTGCAGATCACAAACTAATGCTGCCAGCCTGTAACCAACCATAGCTGATTGCTTATGTGGATGCAGACTGGTGTGACAAAATAAAATGGCTGCACAACTTTGCTTATGTACTTTGGGATAACAGTGCATTCAGGATGTGTATGAACAACAAGGATTCAACCCGGATTCATCCTGGATTCTTTTGTAGTGTGAATGAGGTCTAAGTCAGTTTACATAAGGCTGATGTAACAGCAGATAGCAGATCTGCAGGGGTTCTTAAAATGTGCTGGGCCTCAAAAGACACTAATGACACAGTATTGATGTAGAACTAAAGTATTTCTGTCTCCCCCCCCCACACACTTCATTTAGAACAGGGTGAAGAGTCAGAGGCCATTATCTCCACTATCCAGACCCCCTATGGGTCAAACCCACTAATTCTGAATTTTATCTTGGTTTTTGAAAAGAGGAATCTTGCATTCTTATGATGCCACTGAAGGGATAATTGTCCCTTTCTTTGCCAAAAAAATAAAATAAAAAATAAATAAATCACTGATTTATCACTCTGGGGGGTACACAAAACTGGCATGCTACCTTGACAGACTACCTTTGGGCTGCACAATTCCCACTCCTTTTTCTATCACACAACTGTCTCCAGAGAGGCTCTGCATTTTTGTTTTCCTTTAGGTTTCATGGTACCAGGTCTATTGCAATTTTTTTTAAATGGGGAATAAGGTTTAAACATGTAAACTTTTATCCTTAAGGGGTATCACTTAGAAACTGGTTTAATTATTCATCTGCTATTTGTGAAGCCAGACTCACTATAATTCTGCATTTTCTTTTTACAGAATTCTAATAAGGTGCTACAGTTGCAGTTTGAATGTCAGCTACTTGTATACGCAGTCACAAACGTTTGTAGTAACTTGAAAATTCCTGTTAACTTATTTTCCTTCCGTAAACAGATTCACTAGTTTCAAAACTGTCATTTATAATTTTTTTTAAAAGAGTAGCTCTAGCCCCCATGGTTGTAAAGGAAATCTTGAAAAGAGAATTACTATGGTAGCTGAACACACAAGATTCAGAAGGACTGAAACTACTAAGAACTGTTGTTTTGTCTGCCTCCTTGCTTTTAGTCACTTCTTTGCCACAATGGTGAGTGACAGAACTGCTATTAACTTTCCTTCCTGTCTTTTTATTTCACTGGCCAATTAAAATGGAATAAAATGACAGGTAGAATAGTTACTCTCATGAGCTGGTACTGTGCATAAAGGCATCGCTTTCAGGCTTTCCACATATAAAGCATTGTTTGATTATTTTGTCAGACCTTGGAAGGTTATTTTCAAAAAGATATTTGTTCTGCTGCTTATTAGAGCCTCCAAAACATAACTTGCTGTGATTGCCATTGCATAGGTATTTTATTAGGTTGTCATTACCTTATTCACTATAGTGTGTTCCCCAAGATCCAGCTCTTAGTCACCTGTCTGTGACTTTTGATATCAAGTCCATATCAAACAGGGATTTTTTTAGGCAAGTAGCCCAAATGGGAGCTTCCCAGCACAGGAAACCAGCTATATCAGATTGATTAGAATACTTCAGCATGGGAGAAGCTCGAGGCACTCAGCCATGATGGAATCTCTCCAGATTGGAATCAACATAATCTCTAGACTATGGAAAGGTGGTAGTGAGCTGGACTGGGAGACTGTTTGCATATGGCAGAAAAAGAGAGTTTCCTTCTGGGAATTAAACTCTTTTGTCTGGGAACATTCATGCCAATTGTCTGGTCATTATTACATATTGCATCCCATTCTTGTCCCCTGGGAGAGCCACTTAAACCCATCAACTCCTGAAATACGGTCCTTTGGACTCATTTCTGAGCATAAATATAGGTGCTGAGGCAATGGCAAATTGATAGTTTGGAGCTAGACAAAAACTCTTTTTGATCTCAGCTGGGCACCTCAGTAGCTGGTCACCCCACATTCTGTTGGCAACTACTGAGCCACTCCCAATCTAGCTGTCCCGAAATTGGAGCTGCGCTTCAGGAGTGACAGAGTATTACCTCTTAGTAAACCTATAACTCACTGTTACCTACCACCTTGCTTTTTTAGTTCTTGTGTGTGTGTTTCTGTGTGAAAGTGTGTGTGTAAACTCTTCTTTTTAAATAAACTCCATTAATTTGGAAATTGCTTCTAAAGTTGTCTGGATTTGGAACTGTTATACATAAACCAAGGTCTGAGCTAGAAATTACCTTGGTCTTCTTGTTGTTAAATTATTGAGCTAAATTAATTTTCTCATTGAATATTATTTGTGGGTGTCCTCTCAGTTTCTCTGTAATTTATGTAACAAATGGGATGCAGTTTACTTTATGTATATATACTAGGTGGCTGAAGGGTTACTTCTGTTTTTTTCTTGTAAAGAAAAGTTCCCCTGTCAGAACAGTGTATCACTGACAGTAATACTTCCTGCAGTGGCTATAGTGCAGCTTTGTTTTAGTATTCTAGTTCGATTTGGTCTGCAATTGACAAGGTTCTATGTTGCTCTTGTGGTGCAGGACAATTGTTTTCAGGTAAAATTAAAATTCACAACCCTCAGACCATCTTGTATATTTAATTGAAATTAATCCCCCCTCACAATCAGCAACACCAAACAATTTACTCATGGTGAAAACCAGGGATGATTGCAAGTACTCATCATCACACAATGGAAATATCTCCCATTGGCTCAGAAAATAACTTATTGGAAGTAACGTTACTAGTAATGAGCTATCTCCAGCTTGACTTTTGCAGAATTTTTAACTGAACTGGGATCTTGGATCTTAAGAAGTGTTGCATAATATGACAGAATAATATAACATGTTATGTAATATTATTTTTTGCTTTTCAAAGTAATATTATGTGTTACTTTCTGTTTTCCCTCCTGCGCCAGTTGTTACTTATTAGAGTTGGCATTCCACGTTTGCAGGTTCAGCATTTGCAGATTTGATCACAGTCGTCCCTCCACATTTGTGGCTTTCACTGTTACAGATTGGATTATGTGTGGATTAGATTAATATGTTCTCTCTAGGAATCTCTAGGTTCTCATGTGCAACTTTGCTGGATACTGACCATAGAGTTTCACTGCAGCACTTAGAGATTCCTAGAGAGGTGTTTTCTAGGTTTAAAAAAATAGTGGTATTTTATTTGTGGTTGAGGTCCTGTGCCTCAGCCCCAGTGAATGTGAAGGCCCACTACATTTGCAATTTATTTTATTTTATTTTATTTTATTTTATTTTATTTTATTTTATTACCTACTTCAAGCAGAAATGGAGTTGTGGTGGCCATTTCTAATCAGGGTGTAACACACAAACTTCTCTGCAGAGAGACTGTGGTGGACATTTTTAATAAGGGCAAGATAAAATAGATATGAAAATTTGTTAATATTTTGCAACACTGATCCTAAGTTCCTGTAAGCAGAATTTTGTCTACAGGTTAGTCTTACTGACATAAGGAAGGAGGCAATTTTCATGAATGCCCCATTCCATTTGCAGTCTCTGAAAGACTAGCAATTTCTCTGAAACACATGGGAGCTTGAACTGGGATTTGTAAGGGTCACAGTAGTGAATATCATCTTTTCTCACTGGGAACCTTGACTGGATCAGCATCCATCTTCTGAAATGAAGGGACTGTCATTAGCAGAAGGGCATTTCAAGATTCAAGGCATTATTTACTCATTTTAGTAAAAATATTTATATACCAGTCTTCAACTTTTGTTCCCTAGGTAGTACAAAAAGTATAAATACAAAATGTATAATAAATCCAATTAAGACAATATCAAGCTACAAGATTAATCCAATTAATAAAAATTGTAGAACAAAGGCAACACAAGAAAACATGCTAAATACTTTCCAAATGTCTGTCAGAACATATCTTGTTTTCAAATCAGAGTAAGAGAAGAGGACAAATGAGTCTCCAAAGTCCCTGATGGTAGTGTATGACATGAGAGAATAGAGCACAGAGGAAGGCTACATAAGCAGAGCTTAAAATCCCTTGTGGATCATAAAAAGAAAGTATTTCTTGAGGATCTGAGAGAATATGATCTCTCCAAATTGTCTACACTATTTGTAAGCAAAGAGGGGAAGGGATGGGAGATTATGGCAAATATTGCCTGGACCACAGTGGAATTCTCCAGTGGCTGGACTGGGAGAGAACACTTGCGTCTAAGAAATTTCAGCTCATTCTGTAGCCAAAGTCTGACAGCACTTTAATTGCCATAACTTATCCTACACAATCTTGGAATTTGTCATTTAGAATAATAAAATCATAGAGTTGGAAGAGACCACAAGGGCCATCCAGTCCACCCCCTGCCATGCAGGAAGCACAATCAAAGCATCTCTGACAAAGGGCCATCCAGCCTCTGTTTAAAAATGTCCAAAGAAGGAGACTCCACCTCACTCCGAAGGAGTGTGTTCCACTGTCAAACAGCTCTCACTGTCAGGACATTCTTCCTAACGTTGAATATTCTTCCTAATCTCTTCTCCTGTAGTTTCAATCCATTGCTCCGGGTCCTATTCTCTGGAGCAGCAGAAAACAAGCTTGCTCTATCCTCAATATGACACCCCTTCAAATATTTAAACATGGCTAGCATGTAACCTCTTAACCTTCTCTTCTCTAGGCTAAACATACCCATCTACCTAAGTCTATCCTCATAAGGCATGGCTTCCAGACCCTTCACCATTTTGGTGACCCTCCTCTGGACACGCTCCAGCTTGTCAACATCCTTTTTGAATTGTGTTGCGCAGAACTGACACAGGATTCTAGGTGAAGCATTCCCAAGGCAGAATAGAGTGATACTATTACTTCCCTCGATGTAGACATTATAAGTCTATTGATGCAGCCTACAATAGCATTGGCCTTTTGAGCTGCCACATCACACTGTTGACTCGTGTTCAACTTATGGTATACTAAGACTCCTAATCCCTTTCTCACAGACCAGGCTGAATACCTTGCCAAATTATAAATCCCAGGATTCTTTAAAATAGAGTCATGGCAGTTAAAATGGTGTCAAACTGCTTTAATTCCACAGTGTGGAGATACCCACAGTAAATACTGAGCAGAGCCAGAGGGGCTGGCTAACCTGTGAAATCAACCCAGCACAGCCCTTCAAATGTTGAGAAGGAAGGATGTTGAGGAGGAAATACAAGGAGAGGTTCGACGGTTTAATTGACAACACTGGGTAAAACTTTAGGCATACCTTGCTTTAGAGTGCTTTGCAGGTCTGGTACTTTTCAAGTATACCAAACAGCACCATTTTGTTACCCGTGCTCAGTTTGTTTACAGCATTTGTGTACTTCATGTCTCAGTGTCCTATTCTGGCAACTTATTTATTTACTATTTTTACATTTGTATCCTTTTTTAAGGCCTAGAAATCTTGCACACTTAATGATAGTGTAAATATATTTTTAGGCTTTTATATTCACTGGCAAGTGAAAAAGAAAAGAAAAAAGTTGTGTTTGGCTTAAGGCCATATTTGCTTTTAATTGGTGGTTTGAAAGCTAACCCTTTATATTACCGAGGTATGCCTGTATATTGTTTGTTCATATAAGCTTATAAAAGGAGTCAATGGATTCAGGAGAACTGGAGTAAGGCCCTATGATCCCTTCAACAATGTTAAATAATGTTCAGCAACATTAAACTGGACCTATCTGGCACCTGAAACTTTCCTCTTTTCATAGAAGGAAAATATTTTATTGAATAATCTTCAGGCAGGACTGAAATTCTCTAATAGCTTTCAAAGAGCTTTTCAGGGATTAGGGAAGGGAAAAGTTTGAAACATGTACCAGAAAAATTTGTCTGACCCCATGTTTTGGGGGTCCAGATTATTTAGGGAGACAAAATCAACACCCTGAATTTGGCTTTATAATGCACCAGTAGCAAACACTGTTTCCAAGCAGGTGTAATGTGTTCTTGCTAGTTTGCACCTGTCAATGGGTCAGCAGCAGCATTTTGTACTATCTGAAGTTTCAAAATTGTTATCAAGAGCAGTCTCACTTGGAGGTCATTCCTTCCTTCCTTCATAGTACTGAGGGCCTTTGCAGACTGCCAGAAATAGTGCAAATTGAGTCCACTTTAAGGGTTAGGGTTAGTGCTAGGGAATCATGGGAATTTTTCCCCCTGAGACATTGAGCCTTCTATGTCAGAGAGCTCTGGTGCCACAATAAAATACTGTTCCCATGATTCCCTAACCATAACCCTAACCCTTAAAGTGGACTCAATTTGCACTATTTCTAGCAGTCTGCAAAGGCCCTGATTTATTGTTTTTCTGTCCACTAAGCCCATCAAAACAATGTACACTTAGAGAGACTGAAACAGGTTTTTAAAAACAATTTTAAAGCCAATTGTAGATACCAAAGTCTTACTGGGATAATATAGTATGTAGTTATTCCAGAGTAGTTTGACCCATATTATCACTATTTGGCCAGGGTGAGCCCCACTTGCTGATTATATCACAACAGATTCATCTAACAAATTATTTTCAAATTTGCAACAATTGGTTAATTAAATCAAGCAGTTTAGAGATGAACCAGGAAGGATTTAAAGAAATCTATGGCAAAAGGACAGGGAAACTGTGGACACCAGCTGTGGAGTGTAGATGTTTCAATGTTCAATTATTTTGTGAATAAGACATCTGTTTATGATTCCTAACAAAGTTTTCTGCAACATTACATTTTATAGTTGCTGAGCATTTCTCCAACATGGTGATCCACAATATTCTGAGGCAGCTATAAAATTTTCTCCCACAAGGCCAGAGTACGCCAGTTTCTGAAGTTTTCAATTTCTCCAAAAGGGATTATTTTTCTGTACAAAAAATAAGCTCTATAAACCTTGAAACAAACAAACAACCCCCCACTACTGATGGGGTGGGGGAAAAGCAAGTAGAATGTGCTCCCCTGCTCTACAGTGATAAATCAATGCAATAGCTATGGAAGGTAGCAGAATGCTTATATGACTTCACATTTTGTCCATAGAACTTTTAAAAATTTCCTAGCCTGCGAATAGCTTCTAATGTCATATTTTACACTTGCTTTCAGAATCTGAGCCATCAATTCCCTGCAATATTTGGACATAGTAAGATTAAAGACTGCAATGCAAGTGTTGTCTATTTTAACATAATTTTAACATATCCTAGCTCTGTACTATAACTCCTTAAAAAGATTTCCCCACATTTTTTGGAAAAATAGAGAACAGACATAATAATAATAATAATAATAATAATAATAATAATAATACATTTTTATTTGTAACCCGCCCCTCTGCTCAGCAATTGGGGCTGCGTACAGCAAAGTTAAGACAAGAATTAAAACATTCCTTCATTCCACTCCCGACCCCTCCCACCCCTTTAAAACTGAATTAAACTGCAAATAGAATTAAAATCCAGATAACACAAATAAAATAGAGCCAGCATGCTGTGGCGGCAGGAGGGGTAGTTTATTCCAGGAAGGCCCGCCGGAAGAGATCCATCTTTACTGCCTTTTAAAGGCAGCAAGAGTGGTAGTAAGATGGATCTCATCCAGCAGGTCATTCCATAGACTGGGAGTGGTGACCGAGAAGGCCCTCTGGGAGGTCTGCGAGAGCCTGGTCTTCATAGGCTGC
>CM034701.1:267092940-267108336 GCA_020142125.1 Phrynosoma platyrhinos | reverse complement strand
AACAGGCACTCCTGACCGTCGCATTCACTTGACTAGTCATGTGAAGCAACGAATCTAGGAGTGCTCCCAAGCTGCGAACACAGTCCTTAGAGGAGAGTGTGACTCCATCCAGGACTGGAGACTGTATTCCCAAACCTGGTTTCGGGCCTGTGACTGTCAGCACCTCCGTTTTCTCTGGATTTAGTTTCAATCTGTTTTTCCTCATCCAATCCATTTGAGACAGTCATTGTGAGGAGAGACACCATCTGAAGTCTGAGCCAACGATCTGATCATGGAGAAGTATATCTGAGTGTCACCAGCGTATTGATGATACCACGCTCCATGCCTCCGAATGATCTCACCTAGCGACTTCATATAAATGTTAAATAGCATTGGGGACAGGATGGTGCCCTGAGGGATGCTGCAATTAAGCTCAATTTTGGAAGAGCGACTGTCCCCGAGCCTCACCCTCTGGGATCTGCCCGAGAAGAAGGAATGGAATCACTGCAAAGCAGTGCCTCTGATTCCTAACTCACTCAGGCGATCCAAGAGGATGGAATGATCTATTGTATCAAAGGCCGCTGAGAGATCCAAGAGCACCAGCAGGGTCACACTACCCCTGTCAATGCCCAGGCAGAGGTCATCGGTCAGAGTAACCATGGCACTATTAACGTAGTGCTTACATAGGGTGATACTATTGCTATCCTGGAAACATTTAAAAATGTATTTTGCTGTTTACTGCAATTCAGATTTCCATGGATAATTTTATTGTCATAAAGACAGTCAAACTGTTCATGTTAGATCTATGTTCTACAATAGTTGCATTATGTACCAAGAGGAAGACGGAAATCTTATCAGCTCTTTAGTACAGTGGAATTTTAAGGTCATAAAACCATGGTATAAATATGCTGCTGATCTCTGCAATGACTGTAAAAACAGCTGATTGATAACTATGATAGCTTTACAAATACAATGGATTTGAAAAAATATATATATACTTGGGCATGGGGGCATTTTCACCATGTTTTGAGGTATTCTTGGGCCATTTTTGGCCCAAGAGAAGACTTTTTAACCACAGGAAGTGAGAAGAAGTCACCACCTGTTCATTTCCTTTTTCAAAATGTGGTGGAAATGTGCTCCGTTTCCCATAGAAGACATTTTGGAACAAATTTTTAAAAATGCAAAAATTATTTTGACCCTTAGGGAGGCTCTAAACATGGTGGAATCACCCTCCATACCCCCTAGAGGGCATTTTGAGGGAAACAAATTTTTTAAATTGCATTTTTTTAACCCCAGAGGCCAAAAAGGGCCCTGAGAGCTACATGAAGCCCATGGACTATATTTCGTCAACCCTACTTTAAGATTAAGATACCTCCAGAAAATAAAAATATTAGAAAAACCATGTATTCTAGAAATTTTGATCTAACTGGTAATATCAACCTTTTTCAAGATGAGAAGGGTCTCCTCAGATTACTGAACTTGCCTTTAAAATTACAAGACAGTAGCTGTATATTTGTAATGTAACAATGCTTAAGGAAACGGGAAATGGACAGGGCATGGAATAGTTATGTTTTGGACTATGACATCCCATCCAGGAGGACCACTGGGCATGTTGTCTAGGAGATTCCGAAGGTTTACTCTAAAAAAGTGTAATCGTTTCCCTTGTTGAGACCTATGTACAGGTTCTATTTCAACTGACAAGTTGATGCTACATGCACCACAAGCTTACAAACTGGAGACAATAGATTTTTCTATTTTAGAATCTAATTTGTTTTTGAACCATTTCAGACAATAATCTAGTTAAAATGCTGGGCAATAGATCCACTTTCTAATAATAAAAATTATCAGAGATAATTTAAATGCCTCTAGATAAATGCCAACCTTGATATTTTTCTTATTTTTTAAAATATCTTATTATACCATTACTCCTCCACTCCCAATTAGGTAATTAGAGTGCTTCCATATTTTGTTTGCTGCAGTGAAGAATGGCATCAAAAATGACTACCTACAGCCAAAAACAAGAAGGAAAAATTGCTTGAGTGATATGTTAAAACACAGAAGCCAGCAGTAAAAGTTCCAGAGAAGTAACATTTTCTTAATGCTGGAAGTGTGCATTAAACAAAGTGATTGGAAATTAGAAGCTGTTCAAACAACTAGTTCTCTTTTGGCTTATCCAGAAAGGAAAAACGTCTCTGGAAGTATCAAGACTTTCCAGTTCTTTTTGTTTTTGATTTTACCTGCATATTCCCCAGTTTTCATTCAGATTCTTTCTCGAAAAACCCTGGATTTCCTTCCTTACCTTGTCCCTTGTGTCCTTCCTCCTCTCCCTCCCATTGGACCTTATCACATGGGGTCTAAAGCAGACAGCACCCCGTCCCATCCCCGTCCCATTGCGTTTTTTTTTCCGTGTGTTCGCACGACGTCACAGAGAACCCCGTCCCATCCCCGTCCCATTGTGGTTCCTTTTCCTGTGTGTTTGCATGACGTCACAGAGAACCCTGTCCCATCCCCGTCCCAATGCGGCATCATCCCCGTTCTTTTGAATGCCGGTTTCCTGGGGAATTACATTTGCGCAACCAGAATGATATCGCAATGATGCTGCTTTCGTTCATTGCGGAATGATGCTAGTTGCGTCTGATAGCAATTTCCGTCTTGTGAGGTCTATACCGGTATAGTTCTGGATTGATTCCATACCGCTTTCTTGCCGCTTTGAGACCTGCGTGTGATAATGTCCATTGATCGTGTGTCACATCTAGACTCAGGCAATGTTTCTGAAATGGATCTTTAGCAATTTCTAGAACCTTCTTTAGGCCATTTAGGAGTTGCAGCCAAAGTTTTAAATTACTTTAGCAGTATTAAGCTAGTTAAGCATTTGAATCATTTTGTTTTAGTGCTGACATACCTCTTTCCCTTGCTTGATCTCTGCTGAAACTGTTTCCAGGATGCAACAGCTATGTTTCACAGGCATTGGCTATCTTAACTAGTTTCAGAATAAATTGAGTCCACTTTAAGGGTTAGGGTTAGGGTTAGGGAATCATGAGAACTGTATTTTATTGTGGCACCAGAGCTCTCTGACAGAGAAGGCTCAATGTCTCAGAAAAAAAACAACACAATTCCCACGATTCCCTAGCATTAACCCTAACCCTTAAAGTGGACTCAATTTGCACTATTTCTGGCAGTCTGCAAAAGCCCATATTTCATTAAAAAAAGTTAATTCAAACTGGTCTGGGAAGTAGGAATGAAAAGTCCTTGATAATGCTAGGAGTTCCCAGAAAACACTTTGAGATGAAAAAAATGTAATGTGGTTACCCAAACTAAAAATTGTTTGTACAGGAATAAAAAAAACTGGGAATTTTAGAGGTTTACCCCCCCAACATCTGGAGCAGCTCTTTCTTTTGATGTGGCACCCATAGAATACGCAAGTAGAAATGATATACAATCACCCCTCCATTCTTGTGGGGAATCATATCCGGACCCCCCTGCGAAAATGGAAAATCGTGGATATTCAAGCCCCATTGGCTTGAATGGAGGTGCGTGCCCGCCTCCATTTGCTGCCTGCAGAGTTCACTGCCTGTGAATGGGTGAGGGACGCAGACTTGAAGTCCACAAAAATGGAGGGGCAACTGTACTTCAAAGCAAAGATATTTTTACATGCTATAGGGATGATTAAAACTAGCATTCAACAGGCTTTATCATACCAGGCTCTACTCCAGCTAAAATAGTGTCATTTCTAAAAATGCTATGAAATCAGGATTGCTCCTTTTTTGTTTGCACCTAGAACCTTTCCAATACTGCAACCTTCATTTCCGCTAAAAACTTATCATACACTGGATTTAGGATTGCCCATCCAGTACCACCTCCAAGACATTATTCCTGTCCCCTTTCCTGGTTTGGCACACACAAACACGCAAACACACAAACAGTTGCCCTTTCCACACATAGAAATATAAATGAAAAAAGTCTTACATTTTAAAAAGGCCTTTTCCCTCTCTTGTCGGCTGGAGAGATTCCTGATTCATGAAACATCAGTCTAAACTAGTTGATGGGTTTCATCTGCCAACAATTATATCAAGTCTGAAGCTCTAAGCAACTAGCACAGGCAGAACAGGGATAATGAAATAAATGCTTATAAAACTGTAAAACCTTTTTCTCATTTACACTTGCATTTCCAGGCATGTATACGTGTGTGTTTGTGTGTATATATGAGTGAGAGAGAGAGAGAGACTGGATTTTGCCTTTACAGTTTTGCTGACAAGTCCCAGTTCATTGGGGGGAGGGTGTCATTTCCCAATTGAAAAGAAATCAAACTGAAATTTTTGCCCCTTTTCTCTTCTCGTCTGATCACACCCAAAGCTTACCTACTGACCATCCCTGACATCCCAAAATAAGCATTAAAACAGAATTGAACTATCACACTAGAAGTCGTAGCAGAACAGTAGCAGGAAAGGGGTATATTAATGGATTTTTGCATTAATAAAAAGAAACACTTTTCAAATGGTCTCTCACTGGAGGAGAGCAACATAAGAAGAACTACATCATATGATGACCCCCAACTAAAGATGCTATTATCTTGTTGTAATTGCAATTCACCTGCCTAATTTGATAAAACCCCAAGTGTGCTTGACAAATTTTATATACAGTGAATAGGGCAGTCATTAATTATTAATGAACATTAATAATCTTTATCACACAACTATCCAAGGTAGGTTAGGATGTGGTGGAAGTGCACCTTCATTGGCAAAGAGGAACTCCACCTGTAGGGAAGGAGATAGATCTGTATATCAGCCACTAACAGTGTGTTCTATTGGTGATAAGCCCCTTCCCCGTTGAATATTCCAAGAGGAGGAAAGAGCAGGGGAAGAGGACAATTTAGATTCAATGGATCAAATACTGTGAAGTCGAAGGCTTTCATCGCGAACATCCATTGATTTTTGTGGGTTTTTCGGGCTGTGAGGCTGTGTTCTAGAAGAATGTATTCTTGATGTTTCACCTGCATCTGTGGCTGGCATCTTCAGATGCAGACGAAATGTCAGGAATACATTCTTCTAGAATATGGCCTCACAGCCCAAAAAACCTACAAGAACTTATGGATCAAATACTGTTTGTGTATGTGGATATAGCTAAAGGTAAAGGTAGTTCCTTGACATGAATGTCTAGTCATAACCAACTGTGGGGGCGTTGCTCATCTCTGTTACTAAGCTGAAGAGCCAGCGTTGTCCAAGGACTACTCTACTGGTCATGTGGCTAACATGACTGCACTGAATGCTCTTTACCTTCCACTGAAGTGGTACCTATTTATCTACTTGAATTTTTATTTGCTTTTGAACTGCTAGGTTGGCAGAAACTAGGACTAGTGACAGGAGTTCATCCATCATGCAGCACTTGGGCCTCAAACTGCCAACTTTCCGATCGTCAGAACTGGCATCTTAACTACTAAGCCACTGCATCCCTTGTGTGTGTACACACACACACACACACACACACATACAGATAAAAAGTAGCTGTTGTAGGCTCCTTGTAGCAGAAAAGCATGAACAGCACTGTCACCAGAACACATGGCAGGTGGACTGAGATGCATTTAATATGCCACAATACATTGATAATTTATTTACATGTTGCTGTGCCCGCTTGCTTCCTGTTGGAGTTTAAGTTAATTTAGCATGATGGTCTGTTAAAACAAGAAGGTAAATCAACCAGCCTGTGTCTCACAAGACTGTATGCCTAGGTCAGCAAAAGACAGGGTATAAAGAGCCAGCCAGAACCTACTTGTTCACAATATGTCTTGGTTCCAGAATAGTTCTTTGAAAAACAAAGAAATAATTATTTAAGGTGAGAGGTGGTTAAGATAAACTTTACAACACTATCAATCAAATTAGAACTATGTTTTGGTGCTCAGAATCTCAAATATGTTGATCCTTCAATTTGAGGGGGGAAAAAATATAATTTTAGAAGATAATTGGAAGAAAAAATAATAGGGAGTTTAGTTTTACTTTAAAAACTTGGTCAAAGAGATAATAGTGATACATACTTCCAAAACTGTATATATCAAAGGGAAGTTGATTGATATAAATAGATAAGTGATCAAAGGAGTGGCTTGACAATATTATAAAACACCAGAAATGAAGGCTTTTCTTTTGGGATCATTTGACTGCAAATTTATCCAAGACAATTATTTGTGCTCCATAAAATGAAGAGCTAGCCTTAACCACTTCAAATGGAGATTATATAACCAGGAGCTGTGCATCACTCAGATCTACGGAGGCTTTGTGGTTGGGCACATGAGATAGGATTCTTACATTCCATTTGTTTGAATGGATGTTCTGCAGGGCATTAGTGCTGGGAAGCCAGACGTGTCTCCCTTCCCACCAATGCCCAATCCGCAAAGCTTTTTCAGTAAGCCTCTGATTTTTTTTCATCTTCAGAAATTCAATCCACTTTGCTCTTTTCTTTGTATTTAGCAAGCAGCAGACTAGACAGTATAGATGAATGGATTTAGCAGCCTTACGGGATGTTATGTGGAGAGTCTGAATTTAGGCTGCAGGTTCACTTCTTGGAAACTTCAGTTAAAAGGTTCAGGTGATGTGAAGGAACCAGACCTAGGCCTTGTCTGCATGGGCCAAAAGGCCCATTTCCCCCTGTTCTGGCAGCATCCTGTTTGGATGACGCATGGTCCAAACCCCAGTGCTGGTGCTAACAGTCCATAAGATGTCCAACATGTTCAGCACCATAACTAAAGTATAACAGCCTTAAGATGATTTTTTTAAAAAATGTACCTTTCCATTTCGGCACTGGGATAGCTGTCTGCATGCATGTCCTGCTGAGCCCCCCTGCTCATCCTCCACTGTCACCAGTCACTCTGGGGTCAGAACAAGATGCCCAGCCCTGTGATCATTACTGGGCACCTTGCTCTGGTCTCAGAGGTGAGGGGAGCCATGAGCACAAGAAAGGAGAGCCAGGGAACAGGCAGAGGTCAGGACAGTTCTGGGGCCAGCATACTCTGGGCTGCCTCCAGGACCCAGGAGAACTGCTAACAGTTGGAGTAGACAAAACTGACTCACATGGTCAAACAGTATAACCTGTATAAGTAAGCTTCTTACATTACTTTCCAGGGGAATAATATGAAAGTTATTTATTTATTTATTTATTTATTTATTTATTCCATTTATATGTTGCCTTTCTCCCAGAGTGTGACCCAAGGTGGTTTCCCAATATATTTAATTTTAAAACCTTCACAACAATAAAAACAATATCATCACATAAACAGTATAAAATCATTTTTAAAATGTATACAAGTTTAAAAAGATAAATAAAACATTCCATTAAGAAGCTCTCCAGTATTTAATGTGATAGGCAAACTCACCAGTTCTATGACTGGTATTATATTTCTTCATTGCTATGACTGCTGCAGGTCATGATAACTTCCTTGAAACTACTAAGAAAGAACAAGAACTACTAGGAGATACCAGTGAGCTATGGGAATTATGAGAAATCTCTAGGAATCTTTGAAAACCTACAGTAAATTATCTATCTAGTGTTAATTTCAATTATGCACACCACTTCTGTAAATGAAATATACTTTGAACACTTTTTCTGTCAAGAAGAAGGTGGAGTTAAGTCACCTTCTACCATGTCAAAAATTACTACCCCTCCATAGTTTCAGAGTCAGCTTCCAAGGATGAATCTGGAGATGTTGTTTCCAGAACCAGTCAAAATGTACCAAAAAGGTTATGAAAGATGGAGGAATAGCAACATAATGCTCCAAGAACCCAATGTTGGCTTTATCTTTACAAAAATATTGCATAGTAGACAAAAACAAACATCCAGATGAATATATTAATGGTCGGAAGCTTCAACCAGAATCATTCCCATGCCATGCTCCCTCTCAATTTCTGAGATGGAGAGAAAGGCAGTGGAGAATGGGCTCAATGCTTAATGTTTTGAAAAGGAATAAATAACACTACAAAAATTGAAAAGGAACACACAAGCAGCATCTTTTAAAGTTGCAATTATCTACCCTTTATATTTGATGTTTTGGAAAGAGTAATTTAGTGCTCCATAGAACTAATGGAGAAACAAAGCTGATTAAGCCACAAGTAATCAGTAATGTCCCAACCACTTAACCCAGGAAGGAAATAAAAGTAACTGTAAAGAGGAAATTTCTAAGGAAGTATAACAGAGAGGAAATTTCTAAGGAAGTATAGTAGAGTATAGTAGTGGTTTGAACATTGGACTAGGACTGGAGACCAGGGATGGGAATTGCCACTCAGCCATGGAAACCTGCTGGGTGACCTTGGACAAGTCACACTCTCTCAGCCTTAGAGGAGGGCAAAGGCAAATCCCTTTTGAATATACCTTAAGAAAAACCCATGTTCGGTTCTCCTTAGCATTGCCATAAGTAAAAACTAAAATGACATGAAGGCACACAATACACACAGCCTCTAAAAGCCTCAATAGCATTTTTTTTATTCTATACAGGTAAATACATTTTGAAGATTTTTTTTAAAAAAATCACTTCAATTAGTGAGAAAAGATGGGAGAAAAACTAAAATAGAATGCAAATGGTTGACAACAAAATAATCAGGTTTCTCTGTGAAAACTAAGAGAATGAGGGATGGCAATTCAAGGCTAAATGGTCTGTTGCGGGAGCTTCCCTTTACTGATTTACTGATGTATTCTGATATAATTTTAGGAGGTAATAAATATACAGTAGTGCATTTCAATAAGAAGGCAATTGAGGGTATTAAATACTGTATCTGTCTGTGGCATTCCACACTCTACATATTTCTGTGATGCCAAATCCTGGATTGATGCCATGTTGCAGTTTGAAAAATGTGCCACTTGTGTCTCTACACGTAAACTCCAACAGACTCCCATCCCTGAGAGTGAACCAAAGTTGGCAGAAGATTATGTACTGCACTTAAGCAAAATATATGCTTTATTATCCATTTTCCATAGCTTCAGCCAAGAATGTTGGGAAGCCCTCTTATTTCCTTCAGTTCCCCTCCCCCTTGTTTCTTACATACCATTACTTTAATGCTTTCCTTCCTCTCTCTCTGTTACTCTAGAAGATTTTATCTCATTTGACTCCTCTGATGACAGTTCCCCGAATGGTGTTTTCCCATACTACCCCTATCATTTTTCCTCCAATAGTTACTCTAAAGACTCATAATCTTTTAATTTATCTTGTCTTTGCTGGTTAGATTAATCTACAGTTAAATGCTTTCAGAAATCCTTTACTGTTTTTACTGTTTGCAGTTACTGCAGTCCTTGAGTTTCATAGTCAACTTGTCTTAGTTTCAACTTTCATCAGAAATAATGATAAAAGACATATTTTGCTTCCCTATATCCAAATCTGCCTTGATCAGTTTCCACCCCATCCCCCATTGCAGCAATCTCACATGAAGGGTATATAGTTCTTAGAATTTCTGGCCTCTTCAAGCCTTTTTCCACTGGGCTTCAAGACATATGGCTTCAATGAACATCAGCAGATTTAATTTAAAATATATGGCAGATACGTTTTGTGAAGTGCAAGTTATCAGTAGATGTATGAGCACACAGATTTTATCCATGCCTGTATAGTTCTCTCACAGATATAGCATGTCATAATAATTTTACATTTGGAGGGCTGGATATACCTGTCCATATTTCACAAATGAAAACCGGGACACATGTGGACAAGCAACATTGGAATGTGATCAATATGACAAAATGTGAAGTCAAAGGCTTTCATGGCCGGCATCCATAGTTTTTTGTGGGTTTTTTGGGCTATGAGGCCGTGTTCTAGAAAAGGAGTAGAAGAGGAATGTCAGGAATAAACTCCTCTAGAACATGGCCTAATAGCCCGAAAACCCCACAAAAATATGGCAAAACTTATTGATGGGGAAGAACAGACAAGCTAGGAGAGGCTGGAGAAGTTTGCTTTTGCCTGAGCCTACTGGAAGAACAAGACTCTGCCCCCTCTTTTCTCTCCCTTCCCATGTACCACTGAGATAACTGAGCACATATTACTTTTGCACTTTGAACTCAGTTTTTAACAATTCAAGTAAGTGGAGGTCAAAGAGGGAAATGGGGAGAGAGAAATGGGGACGTTTTAAAAGCAGCTGAGATAGTGGGATGACAGAGGATTAATTGGGATCCACTTTCAAAGTGGGACAGCTGCAGAGTATTGATTAAGCATTAATGCAAACAACAGCAAAACACTCCCCCCCCCTTCCTATGGTCAGGATTTTGACTTTGATTCTAAAGCTAATGCACTTGGAAGATTTCATGGAAGAAAAATATTGGATTCCTCTCTCCTATGTGCCTTCACCTATTCTTCACAAAATCGTATCTTCACAGGGTTGAGGTGCCCTTTTGAAAAAGGTTTGAGCAAGCTCCTCTCCAGTTCCCAGGGGATCTCTAGAGAACTAAAGATAGTGGTGGCTTCTATTGGTGCTTCTCTTTTTTGTGGTGCCACCTCCCTCTGCAACAACACTCGCTGTGTGCTCCATCATCTGCTTGCAACTTGACTAGACCAAGGAGGGATAAGCAGTGGTATTCAGCTCCAGCACATAGCAGAGAAGCACTAAACAAAACAGCAGTTATCAGGAGCTTCTATCATTCTTATTATTCCAGAAAAACTAAACTGGAGTTTAGAAGTATTTGGGGATGGTGGTAAATAATATATTCACATTATGATAGCTACTCCTTTTTTTCTGTCCTGATAATTAAGTAAGTAAGTAAAGCTATTAATTTTGTTACATGGAAGAGAATGCGGCTCCAGATACACTTTCCAGGGAGCATGGAACCCAAGATTTGCCCCATCATGGTGGATGTTGCTGCTGGGCCTACTTCCAAACATGGAGGGATTCTGGGAGGTTGCTGGGAGATGGGAGAATGTCCTAGAAATGGGCTGGCCAGACACCACTCCTCCTATACCACTCCACATGGTTTACATGGCTCCCGGTCATCCCATTTGCATGAGGTTGAGTGCATAGAGGAGGGGCCAAAAAACTTTTCCCTCTGTGAACATCCTTATGTTAAATTATGTAAGATCCAAGGCACAGTAGTATACTGTATATCTCAATATGTAATAATATTAACAATAATTAAGATTATTTCAAATGAATGAAGTTAACATGGATATGAAAGAAATTAGACCAATTGAAAAATGTGGGCTACAGTGTGTGTGATAATTCAGTTTTGAGTATCACCAAAGGAAGAATAATTCTTTTGCTTTTAGTGACTGTGCAGTCTCATGTACTTCTTCCAAGGAGGTGAGATTTATAATGGTTTTATCAAGAAGTTGGCTCTGTGTTCCTGCCTTAGCAGCTTTATTTTCTAATATAGAAAAAAGACTCATATCAGTGTCTAAAATGATGACATTCTGAAAACGTTAAGAGAGTGTTGCAAGTGGAATCCATGCCAGCATTCCATCGGCTTCAGAATTGCTATAAAAATGAAATTCTTAAGGCCAAGAACTGTCATTATGTCCTGCCTTAAATAGCTCAGAATGAAAGCTATTAAGGATATCACTCCAAAAATAATACTACAGTAGGCATCATAGAGACCCTAAAGCTATGTAGAAAAATACTCTTCTTACTACATGAACTAGTCACCCTGTAAATTGCTCACCCTGTCTGCCCACACTGCTCTCTTTAGTCTATACTTTCACTCTGAACTGCTTTCAAGGGAAAGAGAGAATGCTCAATTTAGCAAGCACACAAGTTTGAGGTGTCATTTTAGACACACAGGAAGGGAAGGGAGTTAACTTCAGAAAAATGAATTTTCAAGCTCCTTTCCTGTCCCTGCTGTCATTCCAACCCCACTCTTGCCCAGCAAGGCTAGCATGCACAGCAGTCACGGGGATTTGGGACTCTGTGTATAGTGCTGATTCAGGGTTAGGGCAAATAAAAAGACAAGTACAGTTTGTATTTTTTAGTACTTAGAAAAGTCCAGGATTAATCTATGCTGCACAGTGGCAACAACTTGTTTCACTTGGGTCCACCAAATGTGTAGCTGAAAAAGAGGAAGTGGAAGAGAGGATGATAGTAAAATAAGAATTCTTGTGAGTTTGGTGTTTCTTGCCTATAAAGATTTAACATTCAAATGAAGGTTTTCAATGTAAAATAGTAAGTTTTAGAAAGAGGATTAGATTTAAATTTCCATAGCTTGATCAAATTACAGTCATTAACAAAATGCATTGAATATAAAAAGGAGTTTATGGCAGGCATAGCTGCCATCTTTATTCCATGTTGGCAAAACTGGGAACTAAATGAAAACCTCCTGTATATAGTGCAGTTACAGGTGGTTATTAGAGTGTGTGAAAATAAATGGTAGAACACTGGGAAATTGAATGTTTCCCACAATTACACAGATAAGAACTTGCTCTTGTATTTTGCCCTCCCCCTTTTACTTGTAGAGTTAGGGGGGATGCAGACAGGTGGCTGTGGGCTGCCCTGAGAAGTGGTGGATTGGGGCCGAAGCTGCCCCACGCCTTGGCCCCAATCTACTCTTCTGCCAGCCCAGGATAGAGTGCTAAAATAGCACTCCTTCCTCAAGGCGCGGAAAGGGCGTCGGAAGAGGCGGTGCGTGCCTCTTCCACATCTCCTCCATTGCAGCATCTTTGGACGCTGCGACAGAAGGACGTCATCGGAACGCTCGCCGTGTGCAACAGTAGGCGTTCTGATCACGTCCTCGGGAAAGGGTTGGGTGTCCAGCATCCAGCTGCCTCTCCCCTCCCCTGCTCCAAGATGGCACAAAGCGCGCATAGTAGTGTCAGGCAGGGGTGAGATTCAGGTCAGGGAAAGAACTTTGTGTATGTGTGTTTAAATAACCTCACACCCAGCATCACAGCTGTGACCAAATTTGTAAGCACTCATCTGAACCTTTTTAAATATAAAAGGAAAAAGGAAATGGAGTTTCTACATCATGCCTTGATTAGGTTCTCAGAACAAGGAGGAATCACTGCTTTTACATCCCAGGGTATAAATTCATTTAGACCTTTAACATGCATGCTTGTGAATATTGAAAACAGCTTTAATTAGGAGAGACATAATTGTTTTTGCCAATGGCTTATGTTGGAATAGTTAAGTCCTATTTATATTGCATAAAGAGAAGAATGACCTGGATTTTTCAGGTTCATTTGAAATGTAATATGTTAAGAGTGGTATTCCCATTAAGATTATTGGAAATGTAATTAAACACTAAAATGGTTACTAACAAGATTAAGCAGAAAATGCTGTTAGGCTTTTACAAAGCTTCTTAAAGCCACTGCACACATAGTCATGTACAGTAATAAACTACATCTGACTTTTGGATATAGAAATACAAAGTAAGCAGTTTGCTGCTCAAAAAGAAAAAAAATGTGGGAGCATATTTTATATAGATATAAAGACAATTCAGTAATTACTATTGCAAAGGACCAAGTGGATGAATGAAAATTCCAGCTTACTAAAAGTGGGTAACAATGATTACAAAATTGTAATCTCCTAAATTACAAATTTTGACACAAGTTCAATCAATCAAATTAGTTATATTCTGCTTTTCTACATTGGAGTCCATTCCCAGCAGACCATATTTTAAAAGGAGTGGGTAACTTTGTCAGGTGCAGTTTTTTGTTTTGCCTCTGGAATGTTCTGGGGGCCAAACAAACTGCAAAAAGTGGTTCCAACTGGGGAAAGATGTCAAGATAGTACCTGATAATTATTTTTCATTTTGAAAAACTGGTGTTATATATATATATATATATATATGTATGTATGTGTGTGTGTGTGTTAAATTGTGTCTGATGTGGTTCAGTCTAAAGGTAAGTTCAAAAGGTAAGTTCAAAAGCTAAGTTACATCCTGGAAATTTCCAGGACAGAAAATCTCTCCTTTTTGCCAGCAAAAATGGTGTTCCAGTGAAATCTGGGGACCACAAAAACAGCATTAATGTTGTCTTGCTGCCCTAGGCTTGCATTTTGACCACTTCTGCATTAAAAACATCAACAACTGGAAAGGACAATGAAACAGAAGACAATTAATAGAATCAAAGAATTTTAGTTGAGTGGTCCTGCATGGCAGTGGGTTATACTAGAAGGATCTTATGGCCCCTTCTAAAAGGGCCATAATATATTTCTCGTCCAACCTGCTGCCATGCAGGAACAACGACAGCACTTCTGAAAGATGTGCATCCAACCTCTGTTTAACAACGTTATCTATTCCATGGTTAACAGTTCTTACAGTAAAGATGTTTTTCCTAATTCTTGTCAAAAGCAGTATCTGATATAGTATAAAATATAATTTAATGGAGCTAGCTTTGAAAATAGTATTTCTCTAATTCCAATTATTTTCTCATTACAGTTCTGTAGTTAAGACTGAACCCTACAATCCTTCTTTCAGCAACTATCTTAATTAAGATATTGCCTGCAAAAATGGTTCAGTCAAACCTCTGAATCTTTTAAAAAAATATAAACCCTAAATTTTACTTTGCAAAGTATTCATTGTCAAAAGTAATCCATATTGCTTCAGTTCAATCAATCAAATGCAAATAATTCAAACAAATGCTTGAAATCCTAGTGCCAAAAAAGAGAGTGTTTCCTTTGCCCACTGAAGATATTTGTTAATGTGGGCAGTAAATATCCAAGTTTTTCATTAATCAATTTAAGCACGGAGGAGTACAAACAGGGCACCTTTCCAAGATCCCCATATGCCATTCATTTTGGGAATTTCTTCCAACTTATCTGTTTCAGACTCCCCCCCCCCCCAGTTCCTCTTATGTGCACTGCATATACTTAATGTGTGTCTAGAAATCTTACTCAAAATATTGACCCCAAAAACTGTGTTAACTTTTCCATGGGTCAGTGCAAGTACTGTACTTTAACTCTTATAAAAATGAAACCATCCCCTTGGAAAAGGCAAGACTATAATCCATCCTGGAAGCACTAACTCACCAGTCTCCCATCCTTTAGTATGAGCACAGTTATGCCTGCTGGAATTTTCTAAGTTCTTTGGCATTGTTTCCCTTCGCTTCATCCTTTACATTCTTTGACACATGCCCCTAAGTTTAACCCTCAACTTATCCATGTGTCATATCAAAATCAATAATTTTGACACCAATATCTGCCCTTGATTTTTACATGAGGCTGACTTATAGTTGAGTATATATGGTAGTTAGGCCTGATTCTTATGCAGTATGGCTGCCACCAAGCAAAAATTGCACACTACATTTTTTACTTGTAAGTTTTGTCCAACTAGTGACGTTGCACCCATGGAAAATGTTGATCAGTAAAACCAGGAGTGATATTTAGCAATTTTCCCAAGAGCACGAAAAATTACTTTTAAAATATCATGTTATTTAACTATTTACAAACACTCCCAGTAGCTCTTAACTGCTAATGCTGGAGAGAGAACAAGTTTAACATTATGTTGCTTGTTACTTATTTCATTAGTGATTTT
>CM034701.1:267072405-267092840 GCA_020142125.1 Phrynosoma platyrhinos | reverse complement strand
ATAGTTAGCACCATTTGAGGTTCTCAAGGAAAGTGCAAAAACCAAGCATAAATCTTACATTCTAGAACAAAGTCATGAGTGCAAAATTAGACCAATCAATTCTCCGTGAAAATAATTAATTGGGCAAAACACATTTAGTATCTATTTAAACAAAATCCTGATCTTTCTAAAATAGCTAACTCTTGGCCTCTGTGGTGTGACATCTAATTTCATTGCTGGCAACAGCAATTATTACATGCTGTTAGTATGAGCATGGGAACATTAAATGTCTTTTGCTTCAGTTATTCATAAATCTAAGGTGTTTATTTTCCTCTCTAAAATAATGTCTTTACTATTACTCCTGTTTCTGTGCTCTACAGGTCAAACTATGTATTATGGGAAAATACATAGAATGAAGCACCGCTTTCTTCCAATACAAGTGTGAACCCCCTGATCTGCATATCAAAAGTAGGGCTTTGTTTTCCCCCTCCTCATTTGCTCTCTTTTCTAGTAGACCTCGAACAGTTGTAGGTGGCAAAGATAGTAAAAGAGCACATACCCCTAAACCTTCCACTAGTTTTACTATTTTTCATTATCAATAAATTTCATACAGTTGTTGTGGAGGAGAGGCAGAATGCTGTGGAGGAGAGAATGACTAAGCCTTTTACTGGGCCCATACACTTGTAGTTGTGAATTGCCTTCAAGTCGATTTTACCCATGGCGACCTTTTGTATGGGAGGCCTCCAAGTCACCCAGTCCTCAACCATCCTCTTCATCTCCTACAGATTCATGGCCATGGCTTCTCTGATTGAGTCTATTCATCTTGCAGTTCTCTTTTCCTCTTGCCCTCCTCTTTACCAAGCATTATAGGACCTTTACAGACCGGCCCAAAGGGCCAGCCTGGAAGCAGAGATGGGGCAGGGTAGCCATAAGCTGGCCTTCCCAACCCCACATCGACAGCGTCCTGACACTGCACACCATTATGCACAGTGCGTGGCATTGCCCATTGTGCTGGAAGGGGTGATGAAGAGCCGTGTGCCAGCTCTTAAGAATGCCCTTTTGCTGCCCCTAAAAGGAATGGCATTTTGCTGCTCTTTTTGGGGCAGCAAAAGGGAGGATCGGGGCCACGGCATGGGGTAGCCACAGCCCTGATCTGCCACTTCCTGGGGGGGGCTCTGTGCTGCCCGTCTGCAGCCCCCCATAGTCTTTTCTAGTGAATCTTTTGTTCTTATGATATGGTCAAAATACAACAAACACAGTTCAGTTTTCTTTGCTTCCTGGAAGAGGTCAGGCCTGATCCGCTCTAGGACCCATCTATTGGTCTTTTTAGCCAGTGTGGCATAGTGGTTTGAGTTTTGGACTATGACTCTGGAGACCAGGGTTCAAATCCCACTTGGCCATGGAAACTCACTCTCTCAGCCTCAGGGGAAGGCAATGGCAACCCCCCTCTGAACCAATATTGCCTAGAAAGACCTATGATAGGTTCACGTTAGTGTTACCACAAGTCAGAAATGATCTGAAGGCACACCACCACCAAGTTTTCTCAGCACCACGTCTCAAATGAGTTGATTTTTCTCCTGTTAGCTCTCTTCACTGTCCAGCTTTAACAACCACACATAGAAATGGGAAATATGATGGCATAGACAATTCTAACTTTGGCATTTAATGCAACTACACACAACACAATTATAGCACTATTATTCCACTTAACTTCTATGGTTCCATCCTATAGAATCCTGGGGTTTGTAGTCTTGTGAGACAACAGAGGAGCTTCCTGGCTGAGAATTTTAAATGCTGCCAATCCCAGGATGCCATGGGAAAGAAACGTGGTAGTTAAAGTGAAATAATAATAATAATAATAATAATAATAATAATAATAATGTTTGTTACAAAATAATAAAATACCGTACATAATAAAATACGTAATAAAAATACAGTACAATAAAATCAACCCCAAGCCTCAACCCTCCCAACCCTTAACAATTATTAAACAGTAATATAATTGTGTAGTGTGAATGAGCCCACTGTTGTCCAGATCCAAATCATCACCTGTGTTTACTTCTGAACTAAGGGGAGGGGAAACACATTGAGAGTTGCAGGCTGTGTGTTTAAGACACAGTGGGGCTTGAACTTAGAACATCTGTTCCTGCAACATCTAAAATGTTTCTTTGAAGACCACAGAAAAACTGGAAAAACTTTGCAAGGTGGGTGGAGGGTTAGATAAAAGAGAAAAGAGGGGGAATTATACTCACAAGAAGTGAAGAATCCTGGGGTGTGTGTGTGTGTCCATTTCTCTAAAGGCACCACATCCCCACTAATCTTGGAAACTAAGCAGGGTCAGCCCTGCTTGGGAGACAGCTAATGAACACCAGGTGCTGTAACTACATTTCAGAGGAAGGAACTGGGAAAACCACCTCTAAGTATTTCTTGCCTAAGAAAACCCTATGAAATTAATGGGGTCGCCATAAGGTGACAGGATACTTGAAGGCACACACATACCAGGTTCCAGTTGGATTCATCAGATTTACACCTCCCTGAGTTACTCAGGGAGGTGTAAATCTGATGAATCTAGATTTTCACCAAATTATAAAATGAGGTGGCCTAAAAACTAATCATTCTTTATTTTCTCCTAGGAACTAGCCACAAAAAGCAGTTAGAAAATAAAGCAACTGCATTTATGTTGTAGTGGAGATTGGAGATTCTCCTGGAAGTAGAATATATGAGTTCTGTTCCAATGACACTGTATGGGTATAAGGTGAGTGTGATATTATGTATGCACACCCAGTTATTAAATTGATGGCATTTTTTCCTGAAAAATTCCACAAGATGATGAAATGGAAAACACATACTACTGAACAGTAACAAAACAAACCAAATTAGGGCTGTTCTGTCAATCCCCATTCACACTATGCTAACATAGTGTTTCACCATACAGACAAATCATTCATTTTCTGATGCTCCTAGAAATTTCTCCTGTCTGCCCTTTCCCCCACTGTTCTCTAAGTCCACTAGCAAAGATTATCAGTGAAATTCTCAGTGTTAGTCAACTGTATCTCATGTATTCTGACAAGAAATGCAGGGTAATCCCATCAGTCCCCCTCTCATAAAATGCTAGACTGAAGTGTTTAGTTGTTTTTTCACCCTGATAAAAGGCAAGAGAAATATCTTGAGGATATTGTGGGAATCTGCAGCACAAGAACACAGTATACATTTTTCAAGAGTCGAACTCTATGGAATAAAATATATGCAATGCAATTCATGTATTGTATTGCATATAGTTTATACTGCATTTCATATACATGGAACAAAGTGAAGCCAGTAGCCCTTCAGATCCATGGAAACTTTGTCAGTGTCTACAACATGCTTGCACATGTTAAATAAGAACATAATTTTTTTTATTTAATCCACTATGTTTAGTTTAATTTCATCTAGGTTTATTTTGCTATCTTATTATGAATAGATTTTTTTTTAATTGAAAGAATAAGAATGTTGTTACTTACTATGAAATCCCATCCAAAAATTTCAGTCTGGTTTATAACACTTAAACACTGACTCTGAAATAGGGTTATGTTTTAAAAAATCTGCTTTAGAAATGATAACACTGACTGTGGCTAACTTACCCAAAACTACCGTATTTTCCGGTGTATAAGACGACCCGGCGTATAAGACGACCCCCCATTTTCCCAGTCAAAATATAGAGTTTTAGCACCTCTATCCTCCTTATCCTTATACCTGGAATATAAGACGACCTCCCACTTTAACCACAGATTTTGTAGGTTAAAAAGTAGTCTTATACGCAGGAAAATAAGGTACTTGGAAAGACAGAGTTCAAAGTAACTCAAGATTTTCCTGTTTAGGACCACAAAACCAATACCCTCTCCATGCTTAAATGACAGAATACTATCCTGATACCACAATAGATTCATGCATATCAATTACTTTGGTTTCATTTATAACTGGTAAGTGTATAGGTTTTCTTGTTTCTGAATATTATGGATACTCTGTCATTACATGATAAATAAGTATCAATCATGCTCTCATTTGCAGGGAAATAAAAATAAAAATAACCATTAAAGCATGAGGAAGTACAATACCTGCTCTTAACATTGCTGGGGATTTCAAGGGTGGAATTAACAAGGCAATATTTGATTGTATTTGCTGAAATAAATGCAAAGAAGAATGAAATGAAATTAACTTCTCTTTCAGAGTGCCATTATAACTAGTATGTTAATGTATTAGTTCATATGTAGGTAGCATTGAACTTGTGCTGGGAAATATTATCCAAGACTTGCCTCTTTAAGGAACTGCTATTAAAAATAAATCATGGTACCAAGAACACTCTTCATGCTAAAAATTGGCTCCAGTGGAGATCAAGTTGTTTTAGCCTTGTTACAGTTCTCTTGTTTTAATATTGAAAAGATTTGATCTGATCTACTGAAAAGATTTGATTAAAGGACAGTTTCTGTTACTGAAATCCATATTAAAAACATTCTCTCCAAATATGCACTAGCTTTGAGTTCATTTCCAACATAACTCTGCAATTGCATTATAAATAAAAATGAAAATGTTTATTGCATTATAAATAAATAAAAATTAAAAGTGCAGGTGCTCATTTTTAAAGTTCTACACTGGTTGAGATGTGGGCACATAACAGGAATGCCTACTTCCCATATCACCTGTGCTGTGTTAATACCCTTCTCCAAGTGCCCGACTATTCAAAGTGAGGTGGATGGCAAAGGAACTTCTCTGTTGTGCCATCCCATGTGTCTAGGGAGATTATCACATGAAGCTTTTAAACTGCTGGAGAATAGAGGCTTTGGCCATACTTATTGCATGTCATCATCGTTGTCTCATCACTGCTTTGCCTTCAATTCTTTTCATTGACAGCAATTCTTTTCATTGAGAGGAAAAAATCCATCAATAAATTCCCCATTGTGCTGCTTTCCCATTACTCCACTGGTGCAAAAAGTTCATCCCACTGTAGTTCTGATATTGGGCAATCATGTGGCACCAGTGGGCATGATTGCCCCCCTTGTTATTCCCAAGCAGGCTGTTTTTTCTTTTATTTCTCCTACTTTTTTCTTTTTTTACTAAATCACATTAACATAACTCTGCAATTGCATTATAAATAAAAATGAAAATGAACCCCCCCCCCCAAAAAAAGGCATGCTAGGGCAGGACGGTCATTTTAAGGAGAAGTGCGAAAGGGAGTGCAAGGGACTATCAATTGCACAAATAGCCTAGTTGCGCTATTGGAGAGACGTGAAATAATGAATGCTCCTAAAGCAGTATCTTTCTATTTCTTTTTACTAAAGCAATTGCAGCAATTGTGATAATAGCCTAACATTTGCATCTGATGCCTACTTTTATGCTTTTCTGGTGCTGAACAACTTAATTTTTTCCAGGTGCCCAAACTTTTTGGATAATGGTTTGGCAATGCTTTTGCCAGTGTTTTATGCTCAAGTGGTTAAGATGCTGACTGTGGATTGCAAGATCGGCAAGTTGGCAGTTCGAGGCCCAGGTGCTACGTGATGGGGTGAGCTCCCATCACTAGTCCCAGCTTCTGCCAACATAGCAGTTCGAAACCATGTAGATAAATGCAAGTAGATTTATCTTGCAATTAGATAAATACCACTTCTCAGTGGGAAGGTAAACAGCGTTCTGTACAGTCATGCTGGCTGCATGATCACAAGATTAGTTTCTGACAATGCTGGCTCTTCGACTGTGGTTGGACATGACTTGACAACCTTGTCAATGGGGAATACCTATACCTTTACCTTTTTTGCCCCATTTACTATTTTGTTAATGAATCTTTACTATTTTGTTAATGAAGATATTTTATAGTATGCTTTATAGCTTTATAGTATGCTTTTTGGCCCTAACATAGATGTGATTTTTGACAGTAGTAGGAAAAACTCTTTATTATTTTATGATTCTGTTGAGGGTTTTTAATGGTTTCATTAATTGCTCTGGAGATATTTATGTTGAAAGGAGGAAGATAAATTGTTGAACCCAATAATAATATAAAAATATTTTTTTAAAAATCCCTTCCCTAAAAGAGTGCCATCTGCCAACTTTCAGTATTGGTGATGAGGCTGTAGTCAAGTGTAAATGTTATCTCTGCTTTCAAAGATAATATCCATATGACCAGAGCTCTACATAACCCCAGGACATCTGGAATTTATTACTTACATGCGTCAACTAATGATGTTCATGCAGTAAGACTTCTATGATTACTTGTCATGTGATTCACTAACCGATGTGGGAAAGTGCTTCCAGACATTTCTTCAGTTGTATTAGAGATTCCACTATAGAGAAATATTATCTAGTTGCAGCCATGCCTTAGCAGAAATGTTAGTATTTGCCCTAGCTATCCACATCCTGATCCAGCTACAGCTACAAATATGCAGAAGTATGGACTTACAGAATAACTATAACTATATTTAATTCAGTGTAAGCTACATTGATTTGAATACAATTCCTAGAAAATTAGTTTATCATAGGGGTGTAAATAGGCTTAAATAAAAGGGCTTTTATTTAAGCCTATTTACACCCCTATGATAAACAGGTGAGCTGTACAGTGTGAAATGCCCATCTCTCAGTGGTGGAAGAATGGCAGATTAATATCTGAATCCTGTACAAGTAACAAGTAATCCTTTGTCAAGTAACCATATGATCACGGACTATAAAAGGCATAGGCAACAAGTAGTCTCTTCAGCCCCTCATTCCCCTACCACTGTCACCAATGTGTCAGCAAATCTGCTTTTAGCCCAGTAAATCACAGTACCATGCCAAACACATATCTGACTGTGCAGTACTTTAACCACAGCTGCAGTCTCTTTTGGTCCTCCTTACTACCCAACTTTCACTTGCAGAGGCCTCACTACTATGTCACTGCATCCCTTTGCACTGCTTGTTCTTGGCCTTTCTAGACCTTTTCCCAATGCAAACTGCTTTTTCGCAGTCCACTGATGGTGCAACAATGAGCCTCTTACAGGAGACTTTGGGGCTAAACAGACGGCGCAAAGCACCATCTTCAGAGCAAGGAAGGGGAGGGGCAGCCACACGCTGGGCGCCCCAACCCCTTCCCCAAAACTTCCTTGGAGCAGCTGGCTCTCCGCACGACGGGGGCTCCGAGGATGCTTTTCCGGTGCAGCGTCCGCATGCGCTGCAGCGGAAAAGCCGCTGAAGGTGCGCCGGCAGCCTTTTGCGGTGCACCTTCGGCGATTTGTGGAAGGAGCACTATTTTAGTACTTCTTCCAGGGGTGGCGAAGCTGTGTCGCGGGGCCGAGGTGTGGGGATACCTCGGCCCCAATCCGCAGCTTCCCGGGGCGGCCCACAGCCTCCCGTCTGCTTCCCCCCTCTATTGCCTTTACACTCAATAGGCTTTATGGTGCAAGATGTGTGGATCCAGAAAGCAAATATAGAAACACAGTCATAGAAACACAGTCAGAAGGGGTCCCATCAGTCATCTAGTCCAACCCCCTGCTCAATGCAGGATCTCCAGCTAAGGCTGGTAGCTTACTGATCTTAAGAGTGGTTCAGCATTTGAATCCATTGCCTAGAGAGGTGGTTGGGTCTTCTTCTTTGGACATCTTCAAAAAGAGGCTGGACAGCTATCTGCTGGATCCTGCAGATCCTGCACTGAGCAGGGAGTTGGAGTAGATGGCCCATGAGGTCCCTTTTAACTCAATGATTCTATGACTCTAACCTACAGCCGTTTCATGACATCCCTCTCTCTCTGCCCTAAGACCATGTGTCTGATTATGAATAAGTAATTTTTAAGTGAAGCTATTTTTATATGTAATACAAAGGAGACTGAGGGCCAAAACAGACAGCTGTAAAGGAGAGGTGTGACATTGCCCCTTTGAATGCTGGGTTGGGGCTGCAACAACCACACAGCATTCCCCCAACCCAGCATTTTCCCGGTGCAAAAAGAAGCAGCAGAAAGCCACTCCTTTTTGTGCTGGGAAAAAGCTGCCTTTTCTGCTGTGGTGGCACTTTTCTCACACTCCTGCAGCATGTAAACACCGTGCCACTGGAGTGCCGAAAAGCTGCCACTGTGTGGGTGGGTGGGTGGGTTCTTGGCATCTTAAGGCTGTTTGCCATATGTATACCATGCCCCCAAGTTGCCAGGACACCAGCATATTCTGCCGGTCTGTTCAGCCCCTAAGTTGTTTCTTTTCTTTGCTACCCCTGTGTGTAGAAAGTTATGATGGTGGTGGTTCATCTTTTTATTGCCAATCTGATTACTTTGCTTGAGAGATTCAGTGCTATCTCTCACATTTCCCAGCAATCTTTTTTTTTTGGTTTTGGCTCACATAGTTTTTCCTCTGTCTCCACCCAAGTTTGGTCTATAATCTCTGGAATTTAGGATTCTTATTAGATTCAATGAGGCTTGCATTAATTAATTCGAGTGTCATCCTGAAAACCTTTTACCCTAGATCAGGCAATCATAATGTTATTGTAGAATGGAAATATTCAATACTTGTTTTGATTTCTTCGTAAATCTGAAAGATCACTGTCACTTAAGGGCAGAGCATTTTGTACCCATAGTAATGCTGCCTCATCTGTGTATAAAATGCCAACTTTTAAAACCAACACTCCTAAATTAGTTCTACATGAAAGATACATGATATTCTTAAGTGTATGCACTTCTTCCATTTATGTTTTACAGTATGTGCCATGACCCAAACCCCACCTACCATTTCAGTGCTGTGTTTTGTTTCAAAATCAGTGCCTGAGTACAAGCAAGCGTAAGTGCTTTGTTCTTTGGAATTAATTAATCATAAGATAATGGAGTTATGACAAACAGTGGACACCATAAACAAATGAGTTATCTGGTAAGTCATATACACTATGTACTCTGCATTATTCTGTCTTCTTTATTTAAGAACTATTGGGAAGTACCTAATGTGCATGGGTTGGAATAATCCTTAATTTTATATATCAAAGCCTTCAAGCAAAGCTTTACACTTATCAGAGTTGGACACATTGAGTCAAGCCATGCTATAGGGATTTCAATGCATATCTTCTGTCATGGTGCAACCCAACAACTCCCAGTGACAGAAAAGTCTGCTCAGTCCATGCTGGGGGGGTCAACCCTATAGTTCAGGGGTAGGCAACCTTTCCCCTTTAAGGGAGGGACTTCAGCTCCCAGAAGCCTCAGCTATGTTGGCCAATAGTCCCATGTTGGCCAATAGCTCCTGGGATTCTGGGAGCTGAAGTCCCTCGGCCCTTAAAGGGGAAAGGTTGCCTACCCCTGCTATAGTTGAATCCATTAGACTCAGACTCCTCTCTTCAGACTGTTGTCAATTGCAAAACTAAAGACTGGTGATGGGCTAACTATACTTAGTAACTGAAAGTGATCTTGGAGACTTCAGCTATATGGGCAGTTATGGTTTGGGGGCAACGTTTTGCCCAAATAGACAGACATCCTATTTTATTATTATAGTAGATAGATTCAGTAATATTGCTTAGCAGTAAAACTCATGAGAGCCTTGGTGGCTGTCTTTTTACTTGCTTTTTCCAAGTAATTGCTGAGAATTATGTTATTTAATAAGTGCATCTAGCATATTTCTGAAATGTAAAAGATTTTATAATACAATGGTTCTGTTTAGAAAGCAAACCTACTGCAGTCAGAAAGTCTGTAGCTTGCTTCAGTAGACAGGGTTTGGAAATGTGAGCTACATGTTCGGATCTCTGCTTAAAACTGTACTCAGATGGCTATGGTCAAATTATTACTATATATCAAAGCCTAAGGAAGAAGAGGGACCAGCACACAAAAATGAGTTTAAAAAACTCTCCCTAAGGAGGTAAAACCTTTAACTCATACCCATAAATGAAAATCTATGATGGTGTCTATGCACAGCACACATTGACACTTCTGGGAGAGGAGGCGAGATCTTATGCCAATAATGCAACAGGTACAGCAGTGCATGTAGAGCAGTTCATGTTTGATCGGGGCAACCTAACTCACAATGCATTTAAACTTAAACTGATTCCAATGCGTCAAGTAATATTCAGTTAAGTATGATATGATACAGATATATGTGTTCAAGGCAAATTACACATAGTGTTGCCAGACTTACAATCCATTTCCTTGTGGTCTAAAGGGAAATGGTTTCTTATCCATGGGAGAGAATTAACAGCAACAGCCGCACACATAAGGGAGTTTCCTGCTCTGATTGTGCTAGTGCAATCAAATTTGTACTTTCTCTGAACTTGTACTTAACTTCAAAAAGAAAAACAAAAAACGCTGCAAGACTGATCTCAGATTTTCCAGTGCAAATCTGTCTCAGTTGTTATTTTACTTTGGACATAACACAGAAACCTAATGTGGGGGAGCCAGTGGTCAAATACAATTCTGGAGAACATGCTTTGTAGTGAGCATTAATTTAAAATAGACATATATCGCACATTAGAAAATACAACTAGTGGATATTTACTATACTTGTGACACGTCTCTGTTAAAAATGAATAATGTGTGAAGTTGGCTAAAATCTTCTTGAAATTAAATATCTCAGCTTTAATCATATTATTCCATGCTGTCTATTGAGGTCAGTGGCCATTTTATCACAACACTGGAAAATAGAAGAAAAAGGTCCAAAGTATTCAGTATAGTATGACTATAATTGTAGCACACAAGAAATAATTTACACTGGTTCCTAAATGAAGGCATAAACCTAGATTGATCTTTCAAGAAGTGTCAGCTATAACTGAGGCAGAAATGTCATTGTGTTTGATATGATGATCAGAACAGCCTTAGCAAGCACGAATTCATTAGAAGAGAAACTTGCAGGGACTCTCAAAGCTCTCCTGCAGAGCGGAAGGGCTGTTACACAAAGACAGTAATTATCTGAATGAAGCTTCTGAAGGTACAGTTCTATAGACATTGGTAACAGAATTACTGGCACTGCAATTGGCCAGAGCAATGTGTTGTTAATTTCTGCCTCATTAAGGAGCTTATCACACCACTAAATAAACCTTATTACCTCTCCTGAATTCAATCTTAATTTGGGAGGCATCCGGATACTATCACAGGGATTTTGCCACCAAATCCACTGCCCAGGTCCCAGGAGCACTCTGGTGGCCATTTTCTTAAGTCAGAAAACTCCCAGTTTCAAAAAAAGGTACGCTGAGTGTCCTTGGGACCCGGGCTGGATGCGGGCAGCGGATTCTGTGGCAAAATCCTTGTGATAGTATCTGGATCCTATAGTATACCACCTGAATTAAGACTAAATTCAGGAAAAGTAAGAAGGTTTATTTTAGTGGTGCTATAAGCTCCTAACTTCCCATTTATTGTAAAAATCATAATGCTTCTGGAAATGCCTCTTTTCCCTTGCTTCAAGTGTCTGTTTCTCTTCCTGCACCTGGACAGATGGTATGCAGACAGAAGAAGGCCACCTTGTCATACATATTTAAATGACCTTTGGTTATTAAAAAGAGGGAAAACAGAACTATTTCAGAAAAAGATCTCTGTAGGTTTAGTTTTAGTTGCCAGCAGGTGCCTTATGTGGGAAAAGCCCCTTCCGTGGAATAGATGTACCATGTAAGGGTTTTATATTAAGCACTGCTACTGAAGCAGCATGGAAGCTGAATTTATTTATTTATTTATTTATTTTAAACTTTGCTTTTAGAAAAAGCTTATGACAACACAGAGATGGGCAGACTAACAAAATGGATAGATGAGAAGCCAACAGACTCAATAAAAACTGATTGGGAACTGTTAGTAAAATACTGCAAGACGAAGTGGTCATAAAATGCAATATGCATATTTATTAGGAATACTCGAAACAACTCAAATAGAAAACTATAATAAATTATAGAAATAGGAACACAGAAAGCTTTGAGTATAATGGACAAAGAAACCAAGGAGACTAATGGAAGTTAAATTAGTGAAAGTAAATTTGAGAGAGAAATCTTAACAAATCAAAAGAAATGTTATTTTAATAATAATAAAAAGAAATGTAATAATATATGCAAAAGGAAATGCAATTACATCATCTTGGGTATAATGTAATATAATACAAAATGTTTACTTTTATTGTAATAAATCAACATAATAAAAAAACTTGCTTTTCTTCTATATGAAACTCAAAGTGGCTTTCACCTTATGTTAAAACTATATACCTAAAACAGTCTGAAATAGAAAAAAAATGACAAGTATTTTAAGCACAACCAACTTAAAAACATTAATTTAGAACAATTAAAAGCACATTAAAACCTCTTACACATTAAGAAACAGCACATCTGTTGCACTACCCCAACCAGTGAAAAGCTGAAGGCCTGCTAAAATAAGAAGGTCTTTGCTGGTGAAAAGAGAGCAGGGAGGGGGCTTCAGGGACAGTTTGGAGGGGCTTTCTCACACTACACAATTATAATACTATGATTCCACTTTAATTGCCAAAGCAACATCCTATGGAAACCTGGGATTTGCAGTTTAGGAAGTTAAGAACTCTTAGCCAGTAAGCTTCTTTAGTGCTCAGTATATTACCAGCCCCCGGATTCTATAGGATGCAGATATGACAGTTAAGTGGAATTATACTGCTATAATTGGGTAAGGTGAAAGAGTCCTGGTGGGGAGACAGAGGGAGAAGCTGTCTGCCAATACTTCTTTCACATATAACTTTCTGTGTCCCTTAAATATTTGCCTAGGAGGATGAGTAGTCCTCTTTAGCCATGTGGGAGCTGGAGCAAGAGGGTTTGTGAGAGGATGGGGAGATACTCAAAAAGAATTTGCTTCCTGATTTAATGAGGATGAAGATGCCATGAGTGAAACCCCATTCATGAGCTGTATGGATGCAATATATCCACATATTATAGTTTGGAAATTTTAATTTACCATTGAACCACTTTTTATTAGTAGTAAATTACCACAGGAATAGAGGTTAATCTTTCTTTTTTTTTTTTAAAGAAAATGTGATGTCATTATTGTATAAGCAGTACAGACCAAACTTGCTTTGCATTTCTATGGTTTGTTGTTGTTAACCACTCACAAGTTGGTCTTGACTCATGGCTACCCGGTGGATGAGACATCTCCAAGACATCTTGTTCTCCGCGACTCTTCCCAGTTTCTGCAGATACCCATGACCTGCTTGAGTCTATCCATCTAACATGTGGTCATCCTCTCTTCCTAATTCCCTCCACTTTCCCCAACGTTATTGTTTTTTCTAATGAGTCTTGTCTTCTCATTATGTGACCAAAGTATGACAGCCTCATCTTAGGGCCTTTGCAAACTGCCAGAAATAGTGTAAATTGAGTCCACTTTAACTGTCCTGGCTCAGTGCTAGGGAATCATGGGAACTGTAGTTTATTGTGGCACCAGAGCTCTCTGACAGAGAAGGCTCAATGTCTCAGAAAAAACTACAATTCCCATGATTCCATAGCATTGAGCCAGGACAGTTAAAGTGGTCTCAAGCTGCATTATTTTTGGCAGTCTGTAAAGGCCCTTAGTCATCTTTGCCTCCAGGGAAATATCAGGCTTGATCTGCTCTAGGACCCACCTATTTGTTTGGGGGATTTTTTTTGGTTGGTATCCTCAGCACTGTTTTTTGGCATGGTATCCTCAGCACTCTTCTCCAGCACCACATCTCAAATTAATTTATTCTCTTTTTGTCCATTTTCTTATTTGTCCAGCTCTCTCATCCATACATAGTAATGGGGAATACAATTGCTTGTACGATTCTGACTTTTGTGTTTAGTTGTATGTCTTTGCTCCTTAGGACCTTTTCTAGTTCCTTCATAGCTCCCATCCCCATTCTTAGTCTTCTGATTTCTTGACAGCAGTCCCCATTCTAATCTATGTGTGATGTAAGGTATAGGGACTCTTTTACTATTTCTATGTTCTCATTGTCTAGATTGAACTTGTGGTCATTATTTTGTTTTCTTTATGTTCAACAGTAAGCCTGTCTTTTCACTTTGTTCCTTGATCTTCCTCAGTAGTTGCTCTAGGTCTGCAATGTTTTCTGCTCATAGTATGGTGTCATCTGCATCTTTTAGATTGTTGATGTTCCTTCCACCTATTTTCATTCCACCTGCTACTGTGTCCAAGCATGCTTTTCACATAATATATCAGGGGTAGGCAACCTTTCCCCTTTAAGGGCCGAGGGACTTCAGCTTCCAGAATCCCAGGAGCTATTGGCCAACTTGGGACTATTGGCCAACATGGCTGAGGCTTCTGGGAGCTGAAGTCCCTCGGCCCTTAAAGGGGAAAGGTTGCCTACCCCTGTAAAGTTAATCTGTGGTAGAAGAGAGCAAAATCCCAAAGACTTGTATTCAAATCCACTCCCAGACCTCCTCAACATCCCCCTCCCCAACTCACTTTTAAAATTGTGGGAAGGCCATTCAGTGCTTCCGGAAGCCTCCAAAAATTGCAATGTTACATATCCCCAAGCCAGCTACTCCCTCTTGAAAATGATTAAAACTGGAAATGGACTTGGCTCATCTTTGGGTTTCAACCCCCCCCTCCACCAGCCTATGGTGATTCCTGGGGGGGGGCAAATTCACCTTCAGAGCCACCAAAGTTTACCACCACTGCTCTGTGGTAAAATTGCAGCAGTGTCTTGTATCCAGACTTTACAATTTGAATAAATAATTTATTTAATATTTATATACACACACATATACATGCGCCCCAGTCCCACAGTCAATTATTGCATCTTTCCCCCTCTTCTCTCTTTTGTGTTAACATTGATGAGAGATTTACTGAAGAATTTAGGATTTGACACTCTGCCCATTTTGTCTATTATTATAAACAATTTAAATTTATTTGCCAACCCCCCCCCCCAGTTGTATGTCGTTGAAATAGCAGTTTTCAGGACAAAATATGACCTCATTATGCCTATAGATTTGGATGATTCTAGAAGAATTCAAGCCAAGACCATCACTTAAATTTATATGAAGTCAATTTTTTGAAAACATAGATAAGTAGTAGAGATGCAAAATTCACAGGATGAAGTGGTTTAGTTCTTAAACTACAGCTTTAATTTTAAATCAAAATTGGCCTTCCCACATCAGGTTACAGCTCTCTTTCTTGTGCAGTCAATCTAATGAAAAGAGAAGATGGATTTTTCCGCCAGTTTTATCCATAGCTAGCACACACTTTGCCTTATAGAATGAAACTAACAATGGCCCATCATATGAGTAAGAAGCAGTTAAAATCATATCTAAATGTAAAATATAATTAAAGGCAGTCCCTGTGACAAACCACTCCTGCCACCTTGACTAATTTAGAGTTTTATGTGACTGGCTTCATAGTCCTCGTCACCTCCCGGTCCAATAACTATTAAAACACACTGGTAGCGTTCATTCAGAATTTTCACACAGAGGCCAAAATAGGTTTTTATGAAATATAAAATGATTTTATTCTGTTTCAAAACTACAGGCACGCTTCTTGGTTTTCAAACTTGTTAATAATATTACTTGGTTACAGGTTCAAGTGTAGTGTAGATATTTCAAATACAAACCTTCAGTTGTTTCTATGATTACAATCTAACCACACAGACACTCTCTATCCCAGAGCTCTGTTGAACCACAAAGAGTTCTTTTTCTTTTGACTCTTATCTTTGTATCACTTAGTTCCCTCAGGAACAATCCACAGCCTCTTGCTTAAGGTTCTGCCTCACTGTACCTCTGTCTAAGTCAGATCCAATTGACACTCTTGAAGGTTCTGAACCTTCTGTTCCACAATTCCTAACTGCCTAACTCCCTAACTGACTATATCCCTCACCACCTGAGTTATTTATCTCCTTCCAGCTGCTCTCTCATTGGCCGATTCCAGCTGTCTCAGGATTGGTCAGCTGTCTTCTGGTCTTCACAGCTCCCTGCTGTCTTTCTGTTCATCACAGTCCCTTGACATGAATGTCTAGTCATAACCAAATGTAGGGGGTGGTGCTCATCTCCGTTACTAAGGGCCTTTGCAGACTGTCAGAAATAGTGCACATTAAATTGAGGCACTGCCCTGGCTCAGTGCTAGGGAATCATGGGAACTGTTATTTATTGTGGCACCAGAGCTCTCTGACAGAGAAGGCTCAATGTCTCAGAAAAAAATACAATTCCCATGACTCCCTAACACTGAGCCAGGGCAGTGCCTCAATTTAATGTGCACTATTTCTGGTAGTCTGCAAAGGCCCTAAGCCAAAGAGCCAGCGTTGTCCAAGGACTACTCAGGTGGTTATGTGGCCAGCATGACTTTCATTGAATGCTGTTACTTTCCCACGAAAGTGGTACCTATTTATCTACTTTCATTTGCATGCTTTTTAACTGCTCAGTTGGCAGAAGCTAGGACTAGGAGTTCACCCTATCACACAGCACCCTGGCCTCAAATTGCCAACCTTCTGATCTTCTGATCTTCCAAACTGGCATCTTAACCACCAAGCCACTGCATCAGCTGGAATATTTTAAGGCTCCAATCCTATACAAACACAACTTGGGTTTAAGTTTCAAAGAATTCAAAAAGATTTACTATTGCTTTGTTGGTTACAACAGTTTAAATGATCATTCATTTGTCTCTTACTCATGGCAGAGCTGGTATGTAGGAATTTCAGCTGTATAACACCAATTCTCATTTGTATGTCAGAACTACAGCACTGTCAACACCCACATACTCCAAGCCAAAGCTGCCCAGCTCTAGCTTATGTAAGTAACGGGCACAATTGCAACAGCCCATGAGCAAGGAACTACAAACTTGTTGTGTCCCTCCTCTAGTCAGTAATTGTTTTCACAACCCTCCCCTCAAAAAACTACAAGTGAATCCCATCCATCTATCTCCCTCAGATTACAATTATCTTCCTCACACAAAATCCTCTGCATTTATTTACTTAGAATTTGAGAGGCTTCATCCCATCTGAAGTAGCACATGTACCTGAAAATACCAATAACTAAGGAAATATTTGAGTAGTTCTGTCTATTTGTGTGTATATGTGTGTATCAAAATTTAAAGGCTATTTACAGGAAAAACATTGTACTTATTTTTCTGGCATACAGTAGTCTTCATTTACTTCAAATGGTCTACTAAGCCTATACATTTCATCCAAAAGTCTCAGAAAAGCAAAAAAGATTGTAACTGTTATAGTCCACGGAATACAATTGTTATTGATTTCCTTGCTATAGTCCATTGTTATGGTACAGTATAGGTTTTCTTGTTATAGTCAATGGAATATAGTCATAGAATCATAGGAGATTATTGGACAAGGGAAAAAGTGCAATTACAGCAGAATAGGCACGTTTTTGGCTGAACCTTATCAGATGACCCTGTGGCTGAGCTGCAGCTGGTCTATCCTGCATCCATGACTATTGCACAAGTTTTCACTGATGGGCTTTCCCTATCAATTGCTGCTGTAGCGTTAGATTTGTGTGTGATAATGTCTGGACTTCAGTCCTACCGTTCGGCAGTTGTGTAGTGTCAGTTTCTCTCACCCTATTTCTAAGCAACCTATTTTCTTTTTTTCCTTACCCCGCCCCCATCACATTGCCATAATGCCTGAATTGTGTACAAAAGAGAGAGAGAGAGAGAGAGAGAGGAAAGGCATACTGGTAAATATCCCCCTAAGCAGACAGCCGTCTTGGGGGCAGGGAAGGGGAGGGGCAGCTGCACACTCGGCGCCCCAACCCCCTCCCGAGGTCATCCTCAGAGCAGCCGGCCCTCCGCATGGCCGGCGCTCCGAGGAGGACCTCCCGCCGCAGCCTTTCCACGTGCTGCGGTGGAAAAGTCAACGAAAGTGCGCCGCAGCCTTTTGCGATGCACTTTCGGTGACTTGTGAAAGGAGCGCTAATTTAGCGCTCCTTTCAGGGGCGGTGAAGCTGCGCCGCAGGATCGAAGCATGGGGATGCCCATGGCCGCCCGTCTGCTTAGCCCCTATATTCCAGATGAGGTTTGACCAAAGCAGAATAGAGTGCCACTACTACTTTCCTCAGTCTAAGCACTATACTCCTATTGATGCAGGCTAAAATCGCATTGGCTTTTTTAGCTGCCATATCACACTACTGACTCATGAAGTAACATCAGAGGCAGATTAAGACAAACTGAAACCTGAACTACACCAAACGTAAAAGGTCCCACAACACTACACAAAATTTGCATTATTCTAACAACCATGTAAAATATAAAATGTAAATGTGATAATAATGTAAAAAGCTGTATTCAGAAGTCTCACATAATTTGGCAGTATATAGTACACAAAACTCTGGAAATTCTGATAAAAGATTTTGACCTGGAACAGAATCAAAGCAAGCTTCCCAGCTGGTGTAAACCAAATCATGGCCTTTTCTAAAGCGATAAAGGTGAACTGAATCTTGTCTTTGATTCACATCACCTACTATAGTCGCCAATCTGTTTTTGCAGGGATCCATTCCGGTTCCCCCCCCCCAGTGAAAATGGAAAATTGCAGATATTCAAGATCCTTAAATATCTATAACAGCTCTTGGCAGCCTCCTAAGGGAATAAAATCCCCCTTCCCTAATTCCTAGAAACTGACTATGAAGGCTTTTGAGGCTTCCCTTGTTAATTTTTTGTCCTGTAGATAGTGTATGAAAGTCATCCACATTACTTAAGACATAGGTGTTATTGGACTACAAGAAGCAATGGTCCAATTCAGTATAACATGTTATATATAGCCATATACAATCAGAAATCTCTTATAATTCTTTGTAGAATAACTCCTGGGAAGCAGGCTCTGTGTTTATATAAACTACTCCGTAGCATTTGAACATGAACCAGGCATCTGACTTACACAATTTTATAATGACACATATTAATATATTTGCATGACCATTTATGGATGTTAATTTGGTCTATCTTATCTACTGCACCCATGCATGCAGTAGTTAGAAATGAAAGGCTAGGTGATAGGGAACCATCATGTTCATTTTATGAGAATTCTTATTTTGGTTATTCTTACAAACTAAATGCAATTTCAAATTAGAGAGGCACCCTCCTTCATTGACTTGCAGAAAGGAATGATTCAGAAAGATGGCTGGAAAAAAATCATTTGCAGCAAGAATAAAAAGGCCTCTTGAATCAGTATTAATCTTGTCTATAAAAACACCTCCCTGCAGTGTGATTTTAAATAACATCAACAGAAGCCTCTTGTCTAATGCCATCTGAGTTCATTAGAGACAGAAGTATATATTGAAGATGGGGAAAAATCTTGCAGAAATATCTTTTTTTCTATGCTGCAGTTGCCATGACAATAATCACATGAAAGTGGATGGGTGGGATTCTGTGTTTTGTTTCATTATAACTAACCTTTTATCAGAATATTAGCAGTACTTAGGTAATTCATTGTAATAAAGTTTGCCTTTTACTTTCCAGAAATGTACGGTACTTTGTTTCTTCCATTATTAGGTTTCTTCCTGCCTGCAATGTAAATAAATCCTATGCTGAGTTTACTTCATAAGGATATTTCATTGGGGAACTTTTCTAAATTCTTGAGATCACAGAACCGGATTTCAGAATTACATAAATATATATTCACTTCCTTCATTTTGGGGTAAATTTCTCAGCATCTTATGAAGTATGGCATAGGATGAAGCTTGTTATTAAAAAACTGGGATGAGGCATCTATGAATCCCAATGCTGGCAGTCCTACAATTTCATTATTAGTGTGTTACCAAAAGCAATTATATTGTTGCTAGGGTGAAAAGATAATTGATTCGGTGACTTACAGAGAAGCAGGCTATCTGGTACTACATTGCAAAAGACACAAACAAAATTGCCTCTTCCTCTAGATCTAGTAGAAATAATCTGATTCTTTGGTTCTGCAATAATATCCCAAATGACTATCATGTATTATTCACACAGACACTTTCTTTCTCGTTTCTTCTTTTAACTATTAAACAAAGAAACCCATTTCCTAGTATCCCAATTGCATCTATTCTGGGCACCATCACACACACACACACACACACACAAAATTAAACAGTACAAGGACATGAAAATAGTAATAATATAAAATCTTCTTTAGTTCATATTAAATAAATAAATGCTGATTCAGTACGTTTGATTTAAGGTTCATCTCAAAGCAATGTATTAAGCTTGAATATCTTCTGATATACTCCAAAAGGTATCATTTTTCATACTTTCCAACAGTCGTAATTCGGCAGGGACAGTCCCAATTAATCCTATTGTCCCCTTTTCTCATCTGCTTTTAAAACATCCCCACTTCTCTCTCCTCTTCCCATCTTCCCTCTTTGTCTTAAGTTGCCACAGACTGTGTTCAAAGTACAAAGTAGCTTGCACTTCATTTACTCAGCAGGGAAAAGAGGAGAGGGGTGGAGCGTTGCCCTTTCCAGTACACTCAAGCAAAAGCAAACTCTACTAGCTGGTGTGTTCTTCATTAATAATTGTTGGAATATGGATGGGATATGCAGTCAAAGTGGAAATGTAGAGATGTGTGTGTGAAAATTCTCTTCTAGGAAAGTGTCTAAGGAAACAAAGTCAAAACAATTTCACACTG
>CM034701.1:267036436-267072305 GCA_020142125.1 Phrynosoma platyrhinos | reverse complement strand
TGGCCAGACATGCCCTGTTTTTCACCTGTGAAATGTTGGAGGGTATGGTATTTTAACTGGATGGAATTACTAGAGCATTGCATGGATTATTATGTTCACTATGCAGGAAAAGGTCTAGTGCTTTTTGTTAATAAAATACAAATTGCATTTCATTTGACAAACGAAATCAGACTCTTTTATGTTCTAGAATTTAGGTATTTATTAAAAAGTACAGATTCAGGAGGAGGGCAGTTTCTCATCCACCAAGTGGCTTACCAGCAAACATTCACTCCCTTGTCTTTATCTGTCTTTTCTCTGTACATATTCGGTGATAACTAAGTTGGCCATATAGCAAAATACAATAACAACCAAAATCCATGAAACAGTGATACCTTTAATTAGCCAACCAAAATGTAAAAATGTACAGAGCACAAATGCTCTGCACATTTAAAATTTCCTCCCTCACTCACTGGGGTGGCAAAGGAGGAAAGGCAAATTTTAAATGTACAAACACAGACACACAGACTTATGATGGAGAAAGGGAGGAAACTGTGTTTCATTTATCTTTCATTTATGGAAATGTTCAGCCAAGAACTCAGCAATGAGGGACTAGATTGGGTTACCCCCTCCCCCTGCTTGGTCATGAAAGCCACACTCTTTCAGTCTCAGAGGATGGTAATGGCAAACTCGCCCTGAAGAAACTTGCCAAGAAAACCCCATTATAGGTTGCCATAAGTTGGAAATGACTTAAAGGCACACAACAACAACAACTCTCCCTCCTACCTGTCTGAGTGTTGCACTTGTTTTAATATTTTAACTCTTCTGCATATCCTCCCTCTGATCACTTGCTCACTCATGCAGAGATCTCACATCCTCCCCTCCACCCATCCTCCCCATACATACATTGCAGATCTCCACATGAGCAAATGAGCAAATGATCAGGGGGATTGAAGGGTGGAGTATATTAAGGTGCATAGGAATCATAAATGAATTTTGTTTTTAGACTTGATACCATCTCAAAGATACCTCATTATGTGTATGCAGATATTCCAACATTTAAAAAAAAATCCAAAATATTTCTGGTCCCAGGCATTTTGGATAAGGGAAACTCAACCTGTATTAACAAAACAAGCCATCCAGCCTGCCAAAGCTTCTTTTTGCTCACATAATACTACAGTGCTACCACTTTAGCTCTTTGAGATGAAAACAAAAATGCAGAGGCCACATAAGTGGGTGTTATTGGATTACACTATCACCTACCGCTGCACTAATATATTCAGCATTTTAAAATACAATCTATCCTTACCACCACATCTGTTTTGAAATGCCTTTTTACTAACCTGAATGAGTGTGTATATGCCTGGTTAAGTGAGTCTTCTGAGAACATAAGTAAGGACACATGGTACACCAACAGGGACATTCTCCTGTATGTGTTCAGAGTAGGACTTTTGCGGGTGTGTGTGTCTTGGTTTGAATGCTTGCTGAACCATGGAGACCCACTGGGTGACCTTGAGTAAGTCATACTATTTTAGCCTTAGAGAGAGGCAACAGCAAACCTCATTTGAACCCCAAATTGTATTTCAGAGGCTTGAGATTTAGAAAGCTAATCACATTCAGCTTGCTGAAGATTTGAAGCAGGGGTGAGAACCTTGTTGTCTGGTCTGGTAGGGGAAGGAAGCCAAGTAGATGCTTGCCCTTTGCCTGTGGCAGGTAGTGGGGGGGGGGGGAGGAGAAGAATTATGGTGAACATCTTTGGCACCCATTTTGCTGAAGGAAAGGCTCTTTAGGTCAGAAGGATGGGAAAGGACCAGGGTGATGGCAAAGGAGACTACCCTTAGGGCTGGGTACTGTGCCCTCACTTTAGGTCTTGCAACTTAGAATCATAGAGTTGGAAGATACCACAAGGGCCATCCAGTCCAATCCCCTGCCATGCAGGAACTCAAAATCAAAGCATCCCCAAAAGAGGGCCATCCAGCCTCTGAGAGCAAGATTCCCTGGATTTGCCTTCCATTAGGGCTAGAACAATCCAAGGTCTCCCTGGGCTCTGGTGCTCGCTCAGGGGAAGCTGATGAGGGGGTCTGATGGAGACCTACTGCCTCAGCTTCTCCTTCACCAGGTTACTCCTCCTATTGCTTATCACAGGGTTAAAAGGAATTAAATAATTTAAGGGTCAATAAAGTGGCACTTGCAACACAAGTTCTTCTGTCTGGTCTCTTTAATTCTAATTGTGGGTCAGTAAATAACTGTTTTCTATCATACTTTTTTCCAGAAACAACAGTCTATATTATCTTACCAAAAAGAAACATACTGAAGATTTAGTAGTGAGGGCATGCACTGAAGGCATATAGACTTATACCTTTATGCTCCAGCACTGTCAAATATAGGATGTTTAAAAGTAATAGGCAAAAGAATCTGACAATGAATTTTAAGACTGGCTTCCACAGCCAGCTGTGCAGTGATCACCTATAACTTATTCATAAAAGCTTGTTTTCAAAAATAAGTCTAAATCTGAAGATCAGTTAAACTGACTTAATAGGAATCCACACTTCACAAAATCTTGTTCAGAATGTGTATGTATTTATTTCTATCCAGACTTATTTCAAAGTGCTAATGTGCCCTCTAGTACTAAACTGAATTCAGTGAAATTCTTCTGATTCATCTCTATTTTCACTTCACAACACCTTTTTTTCAAGCAATCCACTAATATACTGCTGCTGCAAGATGTCCGGTTGTTTCTATTTTTCTGTTAGGGAGAACTTACAGGTAATTATCAGTCAGTTTAATATTGTGTCTGGAAGACTATGCCAAAAATAAGAATTATATATTTACAGTAACTTAGATTTCTTGTGACTGCATGCAGACTTTAAGTAGTTAAGATTGACATGTCATCTGGATGTATTAATTTATCAAAACATATGCAGATAAAAATGGCTGCCTAATTTAATGACTGACATTTAGGCAGGATTTAAAAATAGTTTCATACTGTAGCCCTTTGGTATTCATTGTAGTTTGGTCCCAGAACTATGGATACCAAAATTCATAGTTACTCAAGTCCAATTATATACAATGGAACAGTAAAATGGTGTCCCTTATATAAAGTGGCAAATTCAAGGTTTGCTTTTGGGAATTTAAAAAAATATTTTGAAGGTGTGGATGGTTGAATCCATAGATGTAGAATTTGTGGACATGGAAGGCTGATTGTAGTTCATGTCATTAGACTTTTTGTCATATAATGCTGCTGATTTTGTGCTGAAATAGAATCAAAATGTCAAGATCATATTTGCCTCTTTGAGGACATGGTCTAAGGCAGGGGTAGGCAACCTTTCCCCTTTAAGGGCCGAGGGACTTCAGCTCCCAGAATCCCAGGAGCTATTGGCCAACATGGGACTATTGGCCAACATGGCTGAGGCTTCTGGGAGCTGAAGTCCCTCGGCCCTTAAAGGGGAATGGTTGCCTACCCCTGATCTAAGGCAACGGTTCCCAACTTGTGCTCTGTAGAGCCCTTAGGGCTCTGTATGCACTTCCCAGGTGCTCTGCGACCGTTCCAGGAAAATGAAATAAATAAAAATTGAATGAAATTAAAGAATAAGAAACAAGAAGTAACACTACTCTCAAACTCCATTAAGACATAAGGTAGGCCTCTTAGGGGCTCCACCATAGAAAATTGATTCTAAAAAGGGCTACGCAAGTCAAAAAGGTTGGGAACTCCTGGTCTAAGGGCTTTATCACATGTGGCTTTTAAACTACGACTTCACTATGAGGAAAGCGGCATCGACAACAGTGACACATGATGCCACTTCCCTCCTGTAGCTGCGCCGTCCACAACCCATCTTTTCTCATTCATGGGGGAAACCTGTGAATTAGCTGCTAATTGCGCAATGCCCCGAGTGCGGAATGCCATTCCTGGGGCATTCAACCAATTGAAAGTCACATGGTGCCACTATCCCCTCCTCCCCCTTGCAATTTTTAATTTTTCTTTTACTTGGGTTTTCATGCAATTTTGGAGCTTTAGAGCATGAAGGTTTTGTTTGAAAAGTATTAAAACATTGAATTGGAGCTGCAGAGCTCCAAAACTGCATTACAATAGTTAAAAAAAAACAACAAAACCCAAAGCCATACCAGGAAGGGAGAGAGGAAGGTAGAGTTAAGGGACAGAATGGGAAGGGAGCATACTGGGGGCTATGCTCCCATATGCTCCCTTCCCATTCTGTCCCTTAACTCTACCCTCCCTCCTTTTCTGGCATGGCTTTGGGTTTTGTTGTTGTTTTTCGTGCAAATGAAATGAACTGCAGTAAAGGCATCAATAGCCATAGCCATAGCAAATACATTTCTATACCGCTTATCAGTGAACTAACACTCCCTAAGCGGTTTACAATGTGTGAGCTAATTGCCCCAAACAAGCTGGTTACTCATTTTACCGACCTACAAAATGATGCAGGGCTGAGCTATTCTCCAGCTGGCTGTGCTTCAAGGGCCGAAGAGACCTCCTAAGGAACCCAAGAAGTGCATGAAGATGCCAGCTGCTGTGCTTCCAGCTATAGGAAAATATCTGGAGACATATCCATTTGGAGCAGACCAAACAAAATCAATTGAAATCAATCAAATCAATAAAAATCAATAAAAGCTGTATGTTGCCACTTTTATTTTTTTCTGTGATTGTGGCAAGAAAGGGGCTGATGTGATTAAGGCCTAAGGTGACAGGGCTTCTGCTGAGTGATTGACTTGCTTGGAGGGTGGAGTAGCAGCCAGTAGCTCTATATAACTGCTCCCTTGGGGCTCAGTCTCTGAGGATAGAGCAAAAGATGAATGGGGGGGGGGGGTCATAAGGCTTTTGTGGGGGCTTTTGTTTGTTTTTGGTGTGTCTTCTCCCCGAGCACATGCTGTATGGGGACAGGGTTTCTGCTAAGACGCTGACTTGCTGGAGAGCAGCATTAGCAGCCACTGGTTCTATATACCTGCTGCTTCATTCTTTGGAGCTCAGTCACTGAAAGAGTTGAAAAACAGTAACTGCAGGGATTGAGGAAGAAGGATCTGTTGTTATTTTCTTTAATGTATGTGTAATGTTTGTCTTGCCAGAAAATCTCACTGACTACAAGTGCAAAATGGTAGCTTTCTTGGAAGAGAAGGCCAACGCTCTGAAGCTGTGTTGAGACTCTTCAACACATCTGAGAACATGAGTTTTTCCTAGTGAGAACGGGGGGGGGGGGGGGGAATTGATCCTACAGGACCCACAGGATGAAACTGCCAATGAAAACAAAGAATGATGTAACACTGAAGCAGAACCTTTGAAGACAATCACTATCAGAAGTCCATGCACAAGGGATATGAAACCACTCCAAGCAAACAATCACTTCCTACATCATCTTGAGAATCATAGTGGTGAAGAGGCACAGACAGGAGACCAGCAGCAAAGACACTGCATGCCAGGGAAGGAGCCAACCCTAACCATCAACTGCAGCAAGAAGAAAAGAAAGGTGCTGGTGGCAGAGGATTCATTTCTCAGGGGTATAGAGGGAACTATGTGCCAGCCAGACAAGATGAGTTGGGATGTCCTCCATACAAGGAGAGGTTGAAAGATCTGGGCATGTTCAGCTTGGAGACATGATTTCTCTGTTTAAATACCTCAGAGATGTAGCCACAAAGAAGAGGGTGCAGGCTTGTTTTCTGTTGCCTCAGAAGGTGGAACTATGTCCAATGGTTTTAAGTTACAGGAGGGTAGGTTTTGATTAAATATTAGAAGGAACTTATTGACAGCGAGAGCAGTTTGTCAATGGAACCATTTGCCTAAAGAGGTGGTGGGGGCACCTTCTTTGGTTGTCTTCTAAAGGAGTCTGGAGATGCTCTAGCTGAAGATCCTGAATTGAGCAGGGGATTGGATCTGATGCCCTATAAAGCCCATTCCAATTCTTTTATTCTATGAATGCCCTAGCATAATCAAAGCATATTATTTTCGATGCCATTTTCTTTGGGCTGCTAATGTAGCTCAGCAAGTTTTAGTTATTCAGCTGAAATTTATTTTACAGAAACTGAGTATATATCTGAATTATACCACTCTGCATATTAAATTATTTCTTTTGGAGAACATCCATACATGTTTAGCTTGCACAAACTTGTGCAACCCTTTTAAAAATGGTTGGCACACTTATGAACCTCATGCCATCTTTTATATTTTGACAACCATGAAGAACAATTGCTTGTAAATCCTTGTAGGACATCTTTGGGCTTTCCTAATTATGTCTGATGCCACAATTACTACGGATCAAAAGCTCTTTGCTCTAACATTCATCATAGCTAAATTACATTTGCCACAAATGACTCTTTTCTTGCTAAATTGCTATTCAACAAAGCAGGGTGAAATTAAGAAAAAATGAAGTCCTGGATGAGGATGTTATTCATGCAAACATATTGGAACATTCAGAGGTAAATATTTTTTATTTCCCTTTTTGATTAGGGCCTTTAATTGGATATGAAATCTGATTACTTCATCTTAAGCTGGCCACTCAGCATATTCCTACTCAGGTGTTTGTTTTTTTTAAAAAAAATCAAATCAAATCAAATCAAAAACAAACTAATAACCCCAAAGGACTCATATCATTCAAAATGTAATTCATATTGGGTTGCCTGGTTGGCCATTCCTCCTCTTCCCCCTTGCTGGATATGAGAAGTAGCACAGACACTATAGTAAGCTTTTTGGGAACATGCTTCCTTTTAAAAAGAAGGGACATTCATCCAGATCTCTGGAGTCAATAATGAGCAAAAACACCAAAGAGATCTGATGATTGATCAAATGTCTAGTGTTATGATATCTGAATGATTGCCTGCTACACAACATGCCTTGCTTCACATTCTTCCCAACCCTGCTGCCTTTTAAGACTGCATCATGAGGCATCCACTAAATGCATCTGAGGAAGTAGACTTAAGTCTACAGAAGCTCATGCTGCCAAATTCTTTCTTTCAGTTAGTCTCAAAGATGCTACAAGATCTCTCTACATAACATTTCCTGTGAGAGCTCTTACTTCTTTGCATTAGTGTGGAAAAACTTGTTGTCTTGATGTGACTGGTACTCTGTTTTTCTTTCTTTGTTGATGTTGACTCTGTTAGTTATTATTCTAAATAAACTTTATGTATTTTATGTGATTCTTGCATGCATTTTGATGATCCTGCTCAGCTGTTAGTGCTTCAAATCCTTAAAAAGGAAAAGAATAAAAAGCCTTTTCATCACTTAATAGTGGTCTGTTGTTATTAATGAAAAAGTACTCCTCTTTTAAAATACAATTGTTGTCCTTTTCCTTATCCTACTTGAGAAAAGTTGACTGGACTTGTGTACAGTATTTCAAATGCAAACAGTGTCAGACAACAGATTTTTACAATATTGTAGGCTGTATCCAAACATGTCTTTCCAAATACGGAAGTACATCTGTTTTACATTTTGCACTTGTTCACTCACTCCTTGTTTATGTAATAAGTTACCAGATGACAGTATTGTTTACAATAATGTATACAGCCTTGCCAGTATGGACCCAAGTACCCAGCCTTGGGTTATGACAATAATACTTGTACCTTCTGCCTATGGAATTTCTATTTATTTTATCCATCTAGTATCTTTCCTACAGTATCTTTACATTTTTCTGCCCACTCCACTAGTTTTTGTTTTCTGGACTATGAATGGTAACGTTTGCAATTCTGTGTCTGATAAATGAACCTTGCTTGGTTTTCTATCTCCTTCCTGAATCTCTGTATCCAATCTCCGATCCTCAAAAGTTCCTATCTTTGAATCTTTCCTTGTTTTAAAAGTGTATTGGAAAATCCTGGGGAAAGAGCCAAAAGCTGCAATGTTTATTTGGGAACACTACACACAATTTGATACAATAGGATTTACTTCTAAGTAAATATGCCCATGTGTGAAACATTGACACTTATTCACTTCATTGCACTTACTAATCATGATAGGCATGAAATAAAAGTTTCAAATCCAAATTGTGGACGAATGAATGAGGATGGGTTTCTGGTCTATATCATTTTAGTACGTATTCACTTATAATTCTACTCCAGTCTGTTTCCACATCAATTTGCAACTGAAAAAACAAAGTAATTCAGACAATGCTTAAAACTGCCTTTGTCTCTTTCCTTAGAGAAAAATATACTGCTTAAGTGCTCTTAAATCCCTTATTTCCCCCCTAAATTTCAAATTACTTGTGTGAGAGCACCAATCTTACTAACAGTTCCCTAATGGGACAGAATATTTTGGGAGAACAGGAGCTAATTTATGAAAAGCAGAAGGGTAACATTTCAGTGTCCAAAAGGACATCTAAGCTAATTATCATTCTCAAACAATTTCCAATGTTTTAAAAATGTGCCTTTTACATTCACTCTGGAATTCCCATCAGAGGTGATAACACCAGGAGATGTGGCAGATTGTAGTGTACACAGATCATTAAGAGAGCAGCTAATGAGCTGTTGCATCCTGCAACTGGATAATTCATGCAACAGTTTTGAGAATGGTGAAAATTAACTGCTGTGATCTGTTTCAAGATGCTAATTGGTGAAATACATTAGAGTCCTAGGCTTGCTTTGGAGGTAATGCTAACCCACAACATGGCTTTTCACCAGGTTTATCTGCTCTCCATTCTTCTGAAACTCAGCAATGAAGCAGCTCTCACTTCCATATTTATCAGCCAGAACTTGCTGTCTCATCTCAACTTGCAAAAACTGTGTGATATTAAGTATGAGTAGCAGCCTAAAGCCAATTGATTTCAGATAATGAAAATAAAAAAATTAAAAAATAGTAAAGATGGTCTGTTTTCATTAATAATTGTTAATATTAACCCCCAGTTTTCCTTTTGAGTGGCACAGTAAGTAACATCAGTCTTAAATAAAAACAAAAAGTTCTGATCTTTTTGTGGATAAAGAGGCGGGGGAGGGGGAGAGCATGAGGATGGGAGGAAGCTAAGCTTATTACTGAAACACTAAATCATGATTTCCCAATATATTCATATCCTTCTGATACTGGACACAAATGTTAGCATGGAAGTTTTTAAGAAGGAATAGTGGGACTCTTCAAAGTTATACTATATTGGATTCATAGTTTTTTCTAAGCCCAATTTGCAATGCCTCTCCCTCTTAATAAACAACACTGTGTAATTGAAATTAAGAAAATGTTGGAGGGGGGGTTAAAATGCTATTAAGTTTCACTATTCAAGCAAGCCCTTTATGTATATGTAAACTGGGCTGCATCCGCATGGCAGCAATCATCCAGTTTGACACCACTTTAACTGCCCTGGCTCAATGCTATGGAATTTAGGGATTTGTAATTTTGTGAGACATTTAGTTTTCTCTGCCAGAGAGCTCTGATGCCCCACCAAACTGCAGTTCCCAGAATTCCCTAGCACTGAGCCATGGCAGTTAAAGTGGTGTCAAAATGGATTATTGCTGCAGTGCGGATGCAGCTCTAGTAAACTGATTTGCATCTCAGGCCCAAGAATATTTAATACAGAATAAAATGCCAGTATGCAATAGGAAGTATTTCTGAATGAATGTGTATAGTAGGGTCATGCCATCCTGCCTCTTTACGCAGAAATGGTGGTGATGCATGATTTGGATTGGTACTCTGGCATAAAGGGTTAACCTCTTCCCTTAACCTCTTCCCTTGGCACTACATGCTCAATTCCAATTTCTCCCCCACTTTCTTTTAAGACACTGGAAATTAGAGGTTGCATCTTCCCCATCATGTCTAATTGGCATTAGGACCTGTGACATGGGAGGTCCTTGGGAAATGGTACCCTTTGAATTTGCTGTAACTTGTGGCTTGAATAAAAATATTCAAGTTTTAAGCTTCCCAAGAATAATGGGGATTTATTCGAACTAGACTTTTACAGAGAGCCCTTTTTTATGACATGGAGGCTACTTCCTATGTTAGGCAGGTAATATAAACAGCTCCCAATTACACATGGAAAATATACATGATTCCCTCCCCTATTAATATTTCATAACCCCTGGAAGTTGAAGCAGTATTTTTGGAGGACACTTCCCACATGACCTAGAAATTTTGATATTGCCTAAACAAATGGTAAAGTAAGGGAATCCACTAAGGTTATATTATTTCTCCATGACATGTTTCTACAAGCTTTAAGCAACATTCTTGAGCCAAGCATACAGTTTCTGGTGTCTTTGCTTTAAGTTACAGTTGAGATTCACAGCTAAGACAAACAGGAGAAGAATTTGGGCAGAGAGGTGACATGTATAGGCTAGTCCCTTCTTCATTCCAATTTTATGATTAACTAGAGGAACCATCAAACAATACTTCTGTGAGTTGTGGTACTCTGACTGTGTGTTTGTATGTATGTGCCTTCAAGTTATCTGTTGACCTATAGTGACTCCATGAATTTCATAGGGTTTTCTTAGGCAAGGAACACTCAGAAGTGGTTTGGCCAGTTCCTTCTTCAAAAAAATACAACCTATACTACCTGATATGTAGCAAGGGGGCAAAACAACAACACCTTACCAAAGTAACTACAACAATTTATTAAATCTGCAGCATCAATGTTCAAGTTTCTGTTTGAAATGGTGGCTCATATGTTATTTTAATTGCACAACCTCTAGAAGCTCAAGAGCCTCACACTTCTCATTCCCACAAGTAATGTTAGAAGAGGGGCTCATGGTTCTCACCCATCAGGAGGTCACATAGAGCTCCTCTCCAATTTTTGCTTTAATTGCTGGCAATTAAACTGTGAGGTGCTCAAACAGTATTATGAGGCGCATCAAACCTCCAGAAATGATGTTGTTAAAGACTTCCAAAGCTGGATGGTGATGAGTTTGAAGCCTCTTTGATCATCTTTGGAGGCTTCCCATCATGGGAACCACCATGGACAATGGAGACTCTTCCAACAACAGGAGGGCAACAGAAAAGTATAGAGTATAGGCTGGGTTGACATGTTTTCCCTTTGAGTATATATATTACAAATGCTTGAATAGAGCTTAAGAATGATCAAGATCTTACTTGAAAATAACAAATCTAAAAGGAGTATATATGTTTATATTTGGGGGTTGCTATGGCTCTTTTGTTTCTGACTATGCAAATAGCCTTGAATTCTGTATATAGCCTTTATGTAGACCTTATGTTTAATGGTTGGGTTTACTGCATATTAAGCATTTCTATTTTGCTTCCCGCCAGCTGCTATAGCTTTTCAAACACTTTATTTTTAATAGAACCTTTCAGCAATATTCAGTACTAAAATTTAGATCATTAAGCAATAATACTGAGGTTAAATTTACAACAGCTTCACTACAGAAATGTGGTGAATTTGAAATGTAAACACATTAAATCCACTATCTTATGATCTATGGCAAGTTTTTGATATGTTTGGGGAACTGCAATTTAAATGTCCTATGGCAGATAATAATTTGCTACATACTTTCTTTTCCATTATTGCCCCCAAGGGATTTTTACATTCCTCACTGGTTTGCTCTTTTATGTGCAGGCTTTAAATATGCATGCTGATAATATTAACATTGCTTGCAAAAGCTCTAAAGAAAAGAGCTAGTTATTCCTTATGGTGAATGCATATCTATTAATTTTGGTTACAACAAACTTTGTAATATGAAGATTTCTTCCTTATATTGTTTTAAAAAGAAAGAGAAGTAACTAGAATGCTTTCTGTTCTATTATATTTTTTACCCATTAGCTTATTTTTCACGACTAAGAACATACCTTAGAACTAATAGATACTTTTCACATATTTTTATTTGTCTTCTCTTCCTGTAATTAAATTATCCATATATATGTCTGATAATTTCCTCATATACTGGTAACTTTCCATGTCATATAACGTACCAGGAAATCTACATCAGATATTAAATGCAAATAGTTTGATGTGAGGAGTAAATCACTTTACTTCATAGTAGCCAGAACTGCATATATAGTGGATAGTGGATGACAAGAAAACCAATCAAAGTATTACACTTTTGCAACTGTGTAAGGATTATATTGTGGGATGAGTATCCTCTGTGTTATTAGTAGCTATGACTATAACCAGCACACACCACAGTATCTAATGTCCATTCACACACACACAGCCAGATTAAGGAATGTTGTCGCCCTTAGGCTTAAGCAGCCCCATATTATTAACAAAAATTATATTATTTTAACAGTCAAGTAAATCTTGAAATCTAGTTTTAAAATATTGATTGATTAATTGTGTTTAGAGGCTATCTTATCAATGATAGTTTATCTAGTTTGTGCTTAGATCTTGCATTGAAACACTGTCAGAATTTAGTATGAAGTGACTATCAGTATGTTGTTGACATTGTTTTGTATCTCTTTTGCCTCGGATTTTGTTGAATAGAAATTCATTCTGAATGCACACGTTACATTAATAATAATAGGATGAGGACTAATAAATTAAAGCTGAACTATCATGAAAGAGATAGTGTGAGTGGTCCATCTGACCAGGAAGATGGTACTTGACTTGTCTGCGATGGTACTGTATTTCCCTGAGAGTTTGCAGTTCAGAGGTGCTCTTGGACTGAGCTGTCCCTTTGATTGCCCAGGGTGCATCTGGATTTCTAAGTGTCCTCCAGTAGCTCAATAGCAGTAGCGTGCCACAGTTATTCTTGGCCTCCTAGAATCTATGTTGGGTTACTACTACAATGCACTGCATGTGGGGTGTATTTAAACTCAGAAGTGTCCATCAGTACAAAGTCTGTCAGACAGATTATTGAGTTCAACTAGCCACATGAAATGTATTACACCAAGCGGCAGCTGGTGGAGTGCAATGAATCCACCCTTGATCTTACTGCTGTTCCTTCCACAGATGCTCTGAGAAGAATGGGAGCTCTTTTGTTACTGCTCATATTGCCTCAGTGGTTCAGCACTGGCAGAGCTTCTTCCTTTTAAACTGGAGCAACTGGGGATGAAGTGGTGTTAAAAAAAATCGAGATGATCTGATGCCCACGCATGGTAGCAGATCCACCTGCCACTTCAATATCATCTATGTTGAAATGGAGCCTGAGAAATAATTTTAAAACCAATTTTCACAGTGGACAGGCAAATTTAGCTTCTAAATGCTGTGTGTGTGTAATTTTCAGGTACAAAGGTCTCAGCTATGTCCTGCACATTGGACTCGGTAACAACATGGTGATTGGTGGCTTATAGGGAAACAATTCTTCCCCAAGTTTCTTCTCAATGGTGGCAACATATAATTTAAGCAATTTTCTTCCTGCTGTGAGAAAGTCCTACAAAACTATGTAGTTTTCAAAGTCTATTCACAATTTGGGACTTACTCTGCATAAAATTCATACGTGGCTGATTTGCATAGAAAACAGCACTTTTCTGAATGAAAATAATATTTTAATGCAGAAATATTAATTCATGTGCAGAAAATAATATTTCAAAAATATTAATTACTGTGTGGTACAGAAAATATTGCTTTCCAATCAGAAAAAAGTGGTAATAGGGCATTTTTCTGCATAAAATTTGCACATGATTGATTTGCACAAGAAACAGCATTTTCTATGTAGAAAACATTATTTTCCATGCAGAAAATGTTTCTTATGCAGAATATGCTATTTTCTGCACAAAAGAACCATGTGTGAATTTTGTGCAGAATAAACCTCAAACTGTGAAGATTGTTGTCAGCCCAGGATTTCCCTCAGGGTTTCTCAGCACTTGAAAAACAGGATTTTGAAACATATATATACTTCAAATATTATTTCCATCTCTAGTGACTTCATCTCTTGCCTCCTCCACCTTGATTTTCTGTCAAGGGAGAGGAACAATGTAGGTTTTACAATGCCTGCAATGTGCCCCCCCTTTAAAGCTATATGCTCTCCCCTTACAGACAGAGAACAGGAGCAGGATCACACACCACCAATCACAACATAATAATTTCTATGTTACAATAAGCAGTTGTAGATTCTCTCCCACTGCCACTAAAAAGTTTATTTTGCTCTCATTCCCAAAGTTGGAAAAAATTTCCCTTCAGTGTTTTCCCCAGTGAATCGTGTGAAGATTTCCCAGTGAACACTGCGGACAGTATTTCCAATGAGCTCTTGATAAAAGAAGTGAATGATGTGACATATGCTTCTATTCCCTATAACAGGGGTCGGCAACCTATGGACTGCGGGCCAGCCCTGGCCCCACGAGGCCTTTGGACCGGCCCCATCCCGGTCTTGCCACTGCCGCCGTCCCCACGCGAGTCACAAATTATTTGCGAGTCGCCGGAGTACTATGCATGCGCAAATGAGTCGCGGCCACCATTTTGGAAAACAAAACTTCCGGCGCACTACACGTGTGAGCGAGTGTGCGCGCATGACGCCATTCCCCCCCCTCAGCCCGCAGAAGAGCTCCGGACCAGTGGACCAGCCCGAGATAGGTAAAAGTTGCCTACTCCTGCCCTATAAGAAGTGCTAGAGTGCTGATCTTTAAAATAATTTGCAACTTGAGACCTGGGTAACTGACCTACTGCTCCCATATGAATCTGCCCTGCTGCTGAAATCTTGGGGTCCTTTATTTACATGCGTGCCCCACTGTTGTAAATTAAGCAAATGGCTAGATTTGGGTTTACCCCACTATCTCTCCAGGTACATTTGCTTGAACTCTCTGAAGCTTTAGAAACCAGGTCAAAATGACTTTATTTACCTGTGTTATTAACTAACTAGGGACTTTGCTGCTATTTTTAAGTTTTACTATGGGTCTCCATATATTATGCTGATTTTCTCCTCTCCTTTTTTTTCTTCTCTCTTTCCTTCTTTCTTCTATTTATTACTTAAACATCTGTATATTTAATGTCTGTCTTTGTGACTTTTATTTCCAGAAATTCAAAGGAAGATTTTGTTATTTACTGTACTCAGTGTTTTGGAGGATCAGGTCTGTTGTCTCCTGTATTAGGCCATGAAACAACATGACCTTGAAGTAAAGTAAGAAATGCTGATTCTATACACTGGTAACAGTTACACAAATAATGGTTTTTTTTTTAATAATGGAATTTATTAAATTTATGTTTTACATTTTGGAGAAAAAGGTGATATCCATGATGGCTAATGGCTTTCAATGCCACAGTATAACTATCTTCTAGGCATACTAATTGAAATATATGAAGTAACACAAATAGAATGGTCTGCACATCTTTGCAATTGCTAAAGTTGGTGATAGATGGTATTACTAGAACTAGGACAGTAAAAGGAATAAGCAGGAGGAGAAGAAAGGCAACAGGGCAAAAAAGCAGAAGGTGCAATAAAATGATTGGTGATGCAAAAGTGCAAACGAGGATAGAAAGTGGTATCTCTGGCCAGAAACAGTGTACCACAATAGGCACTGGAGAGTGTCATCTGGGCAAGATGACTTCAGATTATTTGGGGTCTAACTTAATGAGCCAATGGACACCCATGAACAGCAGTTTAGGGCTGAGTCATGAATAATATGCTCCACCTCAGGACCACAGTACTGAATGGGTAGTGGTTAACTCTCTACAGCCGTAAAACATATCCAAATGTAGCCATGTTGGCCAAACAGCAAAGTACAATAACATCCAAAATCCACAAAACAGTAATAACTTTATTGGACCAACCGAAATGCACAAAATACATGATGGAAACTTTGGAAGCTCCACTGGCTTTAAAAAATACAAAACAACAGCTGATCATGATGTCTTTAACATACTATGACGTTTGAGTTCCATCTGTCATATTGCAAAACAAGTATCGTCAAAAAACTATAGTGTAGGTGTCATGCTAGTATCTTCTTTTGAGGAAAAAACCTCAACAATGTAGCTATTGTTATTTGTTTCTTTGTTTTTGTGTTACTATTTTAAATGCATTTTAAATTGTCATTATTTAATTATATTTTAAGGGGTGGGGTGGGATTATGGGATATGGATGTATATTTTAAAGTTGTAAGCTGCCCCGGTTGCATTACGCAGAGGAGCGGGATAATAATAATAATAATAATAATAATAATAATAATAATTTCTTTTCTGCTAAAAAAAGAAAAAGAGAGGAAAGGATGTTTGATGTGTTTCCAAACTTTTTTGGTACTCAATAGAATTTTTCTCTCAAAATATCTTATATGTGAGCATGAAGTTATATATTAGAAAGAATAAATCATGCTGAATGTCAAAATTCATAATCTGTTGCAAAAACAATGAAGGAACATATCTGCATTGCTCAGTTAGATTATTATAGTACACAGCTGTTAAGACTGTGATCAGATGTAGTACTAAACTATAGTTTACTATATGTGAATGATCCCCAGCAGCCACCAGGAGACTGAAAGAATTTGTTTACATTTTCAGCTAATGATAGTTTGTCATTATACCTGAACCAGGGCAAACTATTGTTAGTTTTAATGATGGTTTGCTCAAACAAGTCGACTTTAAACTGGGGCATATGGATTTGGCTGGTTCAAATAGACAATAGTTAAAAACTAACAATGATGCTCTGTCTGGACATGTGCCCTGACTGCATAGGCCAATTAAAACGACCTCCTCCTGTCCTCTCAGCAGGGAGATCAGATGATGCATGGTTTAAACTGTGGTTCAGGTACAAACAGACCAGATGACACCTGGCCCATTCAGCACCTCTTAAAATACATTAAAACATCATCCTGCTTGCTCTGGCTCTTCCTAGAAGATCTGGAGCTTTCCTTTCTAGCACAGGCAGGCTGTTTGAAACAAGTCCCGCTGTGCCATCCAGGTCTCTTACTTGAGATCAGAACAAGGTGCCTGTCGTGTGATTGTTGCTGGTTGCCTCATTCTGACCTCAGAGTGAAGCAACATATGGGTGGATATGCTGGTCAGCACAGGAGGTTGCATGTGCAAACAGTCACTTGGCATCAGAACATTGAGGTAGTGAGAGAAGGTCAGTTCAGCTTCAGAACCAAGATACTCCGGGAGCAACCTGGCTAGTGCAGGCAGGACCATAGTGCAAGATCAAACTGCTAAGAATATAGGCAAATGCATCTGATCTCCTTCCTGAGGTCACACTACTGGAAAAGATGGAAGAGGGGAATCAAGGTCAGTACAACAGAAAAGTTTGACAGCAGACACAACTCCATTGTATAAGTCTTTGGCTATTTATAGTGAGTTGTAACCAAAATTCTAGGCTTCTTAACTGAATGCTTGTGAATGAAGTTGCTAATGAACACAGTCCATTAAACAGATGGTCTGTTGAGAGGCATTACCTTCCTAGAGTTCAAATACATGGGGATAATTAAACTTTTTTTGAGATTTATTTTTGTATATTTTACCGAAGATTATGTTTAAATATATCTGTATGTTCCAGATGTGTTGAACTACATTTGTTATTACAGGATGGTGTGATAAGAGCTATTGCATAGTGTATCTATAGAGTGCAACCTTCAGAAAAGCTATTCTAGTAAATGATGCATAGTAAATGATATTCTAGTGGCAAAGGCTTGGTGTGAAACATCAGTGCTGATCCTATTGCAGTTCTCTGCAGCCTTTGACACTTTGGACCATAGATTGTCACCATTGGGAACAACAAGGAATGCTCTATCCTTTGTTGGATTGTCCCACCACTGTTTTATTTCAGGAAGCTATGTCAACAGCTTCCCCTGTAACTATCCTGCCTCAAGGATCAGTACTCATATTTGGCCCTCTTCTTTTCTCATTGTATATGCTTCTCCTTGGATTTCTTATTTCAGAGGTGGGTTTCCAATATCACCTCTATACAGATGACAACTCAGATCTTCCAGAGTTTTAATTCAATGTATGGAATTGCTGTATGGAAGTCTCTTATGGATTGCCTGTTGAATGGTTTTCTGTGAGTGTCCTCTCACCATTTTAAGCTGAACATGGATAAAACAGAGATCCTGGTGTTTCAGCCTGACCACCCAGTATCCCCATTTTCATGCCCTTCAATGTGTTTACATGGTTATATACTGGCTCATCTTGGTTTCCAGAAACCTTGAAGTCCTGATGGATAATTGTTTGTCCTTATGGCCCTTTATTGGTGCATCTGCAAAGGCATATAACTTCCATCTTTTTAAAATCTGTAGGCTCCATAGGTGTTTGACAGCTGAGACTGCCCATTTGCTTGTCCAGACCTTGATTATTTTTTACCTGGACTATTGTAATAAACCTACTTGGCAGGTTTGCCTTCCTGCTCTCTCAGTCCTCTGTTATTAATCCAGAACAGTGCTGTTCGGGTTGTTTTAAATCTCCCTGAATACTCACATGTCTCTCCCCCTCAAAGATCCTTACCCCAGCTACCAGTTTGAACTAGGGATCATTTCAAGCTTTTGGTCTTGATATTTAAGGCCCTGTGCTTTAACCTCTCCAAGTATCTGGCAGCTCAGATAGCATGATAAGTATCATCTAGGAATTAAAGATCTATAGACAAAGGATTATTGGCAGTTCCACCAAAGCGTATGACTTATCAAAGCCACGAGCCTTTCAGGCCTGGCTCTGTATTTGTGGAACAGGCTTCCTTTGCTACTCCAGCCAGAGGAAGAGCTTTATTGCTTTTGTAAAGGTTGAAGACCTTCCTTTCGATTCACCAGATTAAGTTGCTGAGTAGGCCCAAGATGGCTGATGGGTAGCGACTTATGAGGATTTTGATTTTAGTATATTTTTACTATTTCAGTATTTTAGCATTTTAAGTGTTGCATTTTATTGTTTCATTTTTTATTATATATGTCCAATGTTCCCTCCTTGAAAAGAGCATTATAAATAAATATTATTAACAGCTGGCCTATCAATGCTGTTCTGTAAAGAAATGCAAAATCTGGTTCCATCTAAAGAGTTTATCACACAGGGGACAATTGGAAGTATAATCCTGCAATTGCACTAATGGTTTTCACACAATGTTGTGTTCAAAGTGATATTCCATGACTAATCTGTTATTATCATGCAACTGCACTAATGGTTTTCACACGACATTGACGTGAAGCGTGATTAAAATGCCATTATCCTATGAATAACCAGTCAAGAAATGAAGCAAATCATTCATGAAAATTTCCTGTGAATGACTTTTTGCTGTTTATTGCCTGGTATTCCCTGGTTATTCACAGGATAATGGCTTTTGTGTTAATCTCATTTTTAATCACATTTTAATGTCAATTGCACAATTTTCTTGGGTTAATTGCTGTTTAAAGTTCCAATTTTCCCCCAGCACTTCTGAATGGATATATCAAGCACAACCCTCAAAATTATGGTGTGGCATCTTTCCACTTTTCAGCTGAACCTCTCTATTAAGGATGGCAAATCAGGGCTTTATACAGTCAGCCCTCTGTATCGACAGGCTAGCCATCAACACACTGGAGCATCTGCAGATGACCCCACCCCATTTTTCTCAATGGTGGTGCGTGCAAATGTCTGCACTGACATGGCAATGTGCATGTTGTTATCCATTGACAATAATGGTACTTGAGAACCCATGATTTTTAGTATCTATGGGGGAGGGATCCAGAACTGAACCCCAGCTGGTACTGAAAGCTCACTGTATACTTGACAGATAAATGGAAAGTAAGTAGATGAACAATATTAAGAGTGCCTGAGGTTGGTTTGTTTTTAATTTTCATGAAAGTCTTATTAAGCCAGTGGTGTCGCTAGGGAAGTGCGAACTGCACCAGGTGACACCTTAAGGGTGTGTGTGTGTGACACCACTGCTCCTCAAATACCTATCTTTTGGTAGAAATGGGCTGTGACATTCATCTGATTCCCATTAAGAGATGGTGGGAGTGGGTGAAGCTCAGTGGGAGGAGAAAAGAGAGGGCCCCCAAAATTTCAAATTTCAAATTTCAATTTTTTTTTAAAAAAAAATTTAATCCCCTCCCCCCCAAAAAATTCTTTAAAAACATAACATTTTAACCAAATCTTCACTATATATATATGTAAATACATTTAGGTTGTGTTTATGATATTGTAATTTTTTAATATTACTTTTTATTGCTTTTTATATACATATCACAAAAATAAAACAATACAATAAACAACCATTCTTCCATTTCACTCCCCACCCCTTAAAAATCCCATTACTACTAACAATGACTAACATTCGGTACTCTAACAATTGTTACTTCCCTGACTTTGACCTCTGAGTTGTCCTTGATTGAACTTTTTGTACTTAGTTTATCTTTTTTAACTTCTCTTATTTCTGTTTTCTTTCATCCTTTTCCCATCTATTTCTTTCATAGATTTCTAAAATTAATAAATGAACAAATTTCTACATAAATTGTATATAATTCATTTTCACATATTGGTCCTTACAGACCTCCTATTATTTACTCATATTAAGAAATAAAATTTCATTTTTGCCTTTTAAAAATCCAATTCTGCCAGTCTTTTGTATCCCAACTAAAATAATTCTACATATTTTTTAAGTCTTATTTTTGTACTTCCAACTAAACATACATTTCCATTCATATTATTTATTTATTCCCCAGTCTCTGCCTTATACATGTTTTATTTCTATCTCCTCATATCTTTACCTCTTTATTATTTCTTATCTGCATACCCATATTTACACAAAATCATCCACATTTCTCTGGGTTAATTAACCCAGAGATTGTAATTTGAAGGTATAATTTTAATTTTACTCGTTGTTTATGTCACAACTATTAGCATGACATTCAGTGGTATATGGGAATTACGATTGATGAGTAATGTTAGTGCAAAAAAACATTACTAAGGATTCTGTACGGTGTGAAATCGGAGGAGGTCAATGGGGGGGGGGTTACACTATGTTACCGCACCGGGTGACACCAACCTTAGGGATGCCACTGTATTAAGCTAGAAATAATTGTAGAACCTTGCAAGACAATAATAGCTGTAAAAACCTTTTTCTGTATATACCTGTATAAGACTGAACTCTCACTTTTCACAGACATCAGACTTGCAGTAGTCTGAACTACAATATGTTTCAAATAGAACACTCCAATGATACACAACCATTAAAAAAAAAGAATGTTGAATCAGATGTTATGAGATGGTTCACATATTGCTGAATCACGATAGAGCAATACAGAACTGGCCTGTGTGGGTTATGCTGGCTGTGAGAAATCTCTAGTTTCTAGAATCCTTCAACTGATTTCCAAGCAGTAAAAAATCTTTAAGATATACATGCATCCAATCTGATTTGGAGTGGTTAGCACTTTTTCTATGACATACATCCCTGATCTTCCATCCCACTGCAGAAAAAAAATCTCCATATGCACCAACAGTATGAGTGTGTATGTGTGTGTGTGTGTCTGAGAGAGAGACACTGCACAGGAATGTGTTAAACTAACATTTATTTACATCTCTTGGAATAGAAAGCAACAACTGTAAGTAACCCAAATTTTGGTTTAGCTGTCCTTGATTTAGTACATTGGGCTCTTGGTATCTGCTGAGGTTTGATTGTAGGACCCTGTGGATACCAAAATCTATGGATACACAAGTTCCATTAAATAGAGTGGGGTTGTAAAATGTGTCCCTTATATAAAATGGCAAAATCAGTGTTTGCTTTCTGGAATTTATGTATTTTTAAAATATTTTCAAGCCATGGATAAATTATCTGTGGATAAGGAGGGACAACTGTATAACCATAATGGGCTCAGGCCTTTGAGGAGATCAGTACAAAAACTAACTGCTCCTTTTAGCTTCTGCCTCAAATTGAAATCATTCCCTGAACAACTAAATGGCAGCCTGGCCAACTAGTAGTGAGCTTGCCTCTTAAAAACAGCTGTGAACAACCTATAACAGACCCTTAGTATCCAGGTTTTAGAATAAGTTTATTGTCTCCCATTATTTAATGATAACAGCATCCATTCTGACATGCACGATAAACTGTAGATATTTAATGTACTTTGTCCTATAAGACTCTTATTTCTCTTCAGTTTGTTCATTTTGTCTATGACTTATACCAGCTTCATCATGTCTGTCATTTTAATTCTGCTGGATATATCAATTTGCTAGTATTAGTCATTCCTCTGGGTGTTCTGTTTTATGCACAAAGATGGCACAGAAAGGGTTTCCCTTTCCCTCTTAAATCAGTGCTGCTACATCATAAAATAGTTTATCTGCATGGATCTTTCAAATAATGTTGTCATTTGTTTTTCTTCCTTGTATTATAACAAAAATGTGTAGGGATGCATTTAATTACAAATTTCACATCTGAACTATTCCTAAATGGCTAACTGATGCAAACTCAAAATGCTCTAAATTTTGATCATGGCTATTGTTTTTTGAGGAGATACCAAACTGGTGGCAGCTGATGGATCCGTTGCCATCGAAGTGGTAAGACCACTTTTGGTTTGACAGCCAGAAACTTCCCACAGTTGCTCTGATTTTTGTGGCCGTTCTGGTGATTTTGGACACTATCCCTTTAGAGGTACAGCATGGGGAGAACCCCTGGATAGCTCAGAGCGGTTGTGGCAGGGAATGGCTGTCAAACCTCTTGTGGATCTATTATCCCTGAAGCAACAGATCCATGGATCTGCTCCGGGAGCAATGCCTAGCAACTGAATGGAAGCACCCTATTTATGTGGTGGACTTTTTGCAATGAAGTTAGGAACCTCTTGCTTTCCCAAGCTTTCAGTTTTTAAATTTTTATAGTGTTTAACAGGCAATGGAATCATTTAGATTTTATTTTATTTTATTTTAATCACTGTGATTTTCGTAAGCTGGCTTGGAAACATTTTCTCACTCAACAGGAAGCTATAAATCCAGAACATAATTTTAATTTATACCCTGCCATTGTATTTGTTTGTTTAATTTATACCCTGCCTTTCTGCCAAAAAAACAAAAAACAAAGGCACTTTAAGGCAGCTCCCTGTAATAACTTTAAAATAAAATCCAAATACGAGGGGGTATCGTACAGTTTTAATTATCAATATACCATAATAACGTCCAGGTGATAATTATTACTTTACGATACCCCCTCATACAATTAAAACATGAAGATGAATTTAAAACACTATTAAATCTACATCACTTTTTTTTTAAAAAAAGAAAAGAAATGGTACCACCCAATTAGGTGGTAGATAAGCCTTTTATTGGCAGCTAATCAATTGCTGAAAATTAAACTGAGTAGAAAGGACTTTGCCTACCACTGAAAGGAAGGTGCTGGTAGACTCACATTTTGCTGGCCAGTTCCCTATAGGCAACTGTCTGGGCATTGTGTGAAAGGGAAAACCATACAAAGGCAATGAATGACCCAAGGCTTAAAGGAAATGGCACACTCTGCTTGTGTGCAGAAAATAAGAGCTGCAGTAAAATCTACCACTTCATTAAGGAAAGTCAAAAGTTCAGTTACATGTCAAAAAGCCACTGGGTGACCTTGGACAAGTCACCCTCTCAGAGGAATGCCTCAGAGGAGTGCAAATGGAAAAAACCCTCTGAACAAATCCTGGCAAGAAAACCCCATGATAGAGTTGCCTTAGAGTCACCATAAATAACAGCAGCAACAATAACAGCAACAACAAATCACCACAAACAGTAGTAATTCAGTAATTTCAAAGAAAGGGAAAACATGCATGTGGAAAATGGCAATGAGATTTCCTATCTGTTTATGTATAAAAGCCCTGGTGGCGCAGTGGTTAAATGCCTGTACTGCAGCTACTCACTCACAGACCACAAGGTTGCAAGTTCAATACTAGCCAGGGCTCGGGCTAGACTCAGGTCTGCATCCTTCCAAGGTCACTAAAATGAGTACCCAGCTTGTTGGGGGACAATCAGCTCACAGTTGTAAACCGCTTAGACATCCCATAGTGTGATATGAAGCGGTATATAAATAAGCTGCTTTGCTTTTTTTTTTTTTTTTTTTTGCTTTTATGTGCAGTATCAGAGGAAAGGTGTGTGCTGCACCATAGCTGGTCCCACAGTCTCATCAAGCACGTACTTTGGCTAATATTCACTGCTTACATGAAATGCTAGGTGGGTCTTGTAAATCTGCTGTTTAATTTAAAAAAACAAACAAATCCAGAGAAGGAACACAACTTTCTACTTGCTTGCTGAATTATTCACAATTAAAAGGATGGTTAAAATTATATTTTTCCCCTGCTTGCAGCGTCAGTTCATATAGCTGTAACTTCATACATGTAATGAAGCAGACTCTGGCTCTCAGAAAGTGATGCCATAATAAATATGCCAGTATTTAAAGTTCTCTGAGACCCTTTTTATGTCTAGGGAGAGGTGGTAAGGAGGTATGCATTCATAGCACTGTCTCCTACTTTACAAACAACAGTCTGACATAGTAGGTGGCATCAAGTAAACAAAAAGAGCCAGTGTGGTGTCGTGGTTTTAGTGCTGGACTACTATTCTGGAAACCAAGGTTTGAATCCCCATTCAGCCATCGAACCCCCCCCTTGGTGACCTTGGGCAAGTCACGCTTTATCAGCCTCAGAGAAAGGCAAAAAGCAAAGCCATTTTGAACAAATCTTGGCAAGAAAACTCGACAACAGGTTTGCCTTTGGGTTGTCATAAGCTGGAAATGACTTGAAGGCACACAACAACAGCAATTCAACAATTACTTTTATGAACCCAAAATACAAAAGAATTTCAACAGAAGAAGACTGCAGCCACACAGGAGGGGAATAATGGCTTAATGAGGATCTAACATGGACTTAACTCTTTTGTCAATGAAGGTTGTGCTGTTGTCGTTTTTACACATTGTCTCTAGATTTCTTCTCCTCGGCTTGCTGGGAAACACTTATGCTTCCTCCCTCCATACCTCCAGTGGGAGTGAAGGGCCAGATAATTTACCCCATTAGCTTGTAGCCTATGAGGAGAAAGCACTGAAATAGATGTAATCACACCAGTCACTTCTAATTCAGTAAAAGGGCTGATGCTAATTTTAGAATTCCTTAATTACAAGTCCCCCACATGGCGTTTTAAAATGCTGGTAATCTCAAGAGGTCTAATAACTATGCTGGAAACCGGGGCATTTAGCAATATGCAGCATGCAGCAAAAAAGAAAGAATCCAATAGGATACTTTTGGTTCTCTTTTCAGTCCTTTGATTTAGTTATCAGAGAGTAATCATGGATGAAGAATTGGTCCAAAACTTTTCTTTTTGAATTTTTAAAAAGCATTTTAAATGGAAGAAACCTCTTTTCCATGCTCCCTCAAACTTTCTATACTAGTGAGCAGGCTGGTTTCTAAGTGACCTCAAATTATTGAATATCAAGGTTACATTCTGTTTCTCATTCCGCCTTCAAGCAGCCAGAAAGCCTGCAGTGAAACTTTATTGAAACATTTCAGAAAGCTGCAATGAAATATTTATATCCCACCCCAAAATCTCATGATTCATAATCTGTTCCTAGAGATAATGAATGTGAAACAGTGTGGGGTTGGGACTGGGAATTCTCATGTTGAGCAAGCCATAACATTTCTGACTTTGATGTGAAGAGTAACTGCAATTTTGTAAATCAGAGGACATGCAGAATGTTAGGAGCATGAACCACTATCTCTGTTGGGACAGTAGTTATACAGTAGCTAGATACAGATATCCCCAAAATTCAATAGAGCCCTGCATCACCACCACCTCCATCTCCCACCATGTGCATTCAAGTAATGGGAAGTGTGAACACTTCCTCCCAATGCATGAAAGTAATGGCCATAGTGTTTTTTTTTGTTGTACTAAACTGCTTATTGAACACATTCTCTCTCCTAATATTCACTTGACAGACCAGGAAAGCATCCATGGCATGTAACTGATTAAAATGATGCTATTATAAGGGCTGACTAATATTTTCTCTGCATGTCCTACATCTGCCTGTGATGCTTTTCCTCAGGAAGCTCAATCTTCTGAGAATTTACAAACTGTCAAAACCATCTTATTTTAGGACAGAAGTCTGTGAGAGTTTTAGTGGATTACAGATTGTTGTCACTCTTTGAAATATCACCAAGGATAGTTTCAGATGACAGAAGACACACAGCAGTAGCCAATAAAAACCCTACCATATGGTACATGCTTGAGTGATGAGCTATTGGTGTATCATCTCTCTATAGAAGTACATTTTAAATGGCTAATGCATGGGTCAGCACTTCCGGCGTAATGGCTCCTGAGGAGGCTGTAGGTACAAGGAGTTCGTAACCTTATCTTCTGCAATGATAGTTCTTGGAGGTAAGGGACAAGTTAAACCTGTCCATAATTCTTCTGATAAGAGAGGATAACTTAACCATCTGTTTGAGAGTTGTTTGGGAACACATGGACAGTTAGGGCCTTTGCAGACTGCCTGAAATAGTACAAATTGAGTCCCCTTTAACTTCCCTGACTCAGTGCTAGGGAATCATGGGAATTGTATTTTATTGTGGCACCAGAGCTTTCTGACAGAGGAGGCTCAATGTCTCAGAAAAAAAATACAATTCCCATGATTCCCTAGCACTGAGCCAGGGCAGTTAAAGTGGACTCAATTTGCACTATTTCTAACAGTCTGCAAAGGCCCTTAGTACAAGAGAATGAAACCTCTCCCAGTTGAATGACCGTGGCAGACCAGACTGCAGAGCATCATTGGAGACAAATACAGAGGAGAGAATGCCTATGCTACATTAAAGCTTGACAAAAAAGAGAAGTATAAAGCTTAAAGAGACCATTGAAGTCATTTTTACCTTTGTTTTCTCTCTCTGGAAAGGTTACTATACTGAAGAAATGATATGAAAGAGAACTGGCTTGTTAAAACTGTTAAAAATAAATAAATAAATGAAATTCAATCATCATCATCATCATAAAGGGACATTAAGTCATAAAAAGTTGCAAAATGCCGTAAAGGACTATAAAATATCATAAACAGCAGTAAAGAGTTGTAAAGTAACCATAAAGTAATAGAAAATGACTGAAACCTATAAAAGTTGCCATAAACGTGGCATCAATGCCGATTGAGAGACAGTGGAATATAGGGTAGCGGATTGGAAAGTGAGTGGTGATAGAATAAGAAGAGAAAGAAAATATAATAATTAAAGAGAGGAGGAAAGCAAAGATTGAAAAGAAGTCCAACGAAACAACAACTGAGGCAACATAGATACAAAAATAATACAGAAATTGGGGAAGGACAGAAACAACTTAAAAAGATTTCAAAAAAGGAATAAAGAGACAAGAATAAAGAGAAAATGAGAACTAATTAAAATAGAAAAGAAGGAAAAGATTTTGAGCTACAATTCAACTGAAGATGGACACATTATTAAACCTGGTGACACATTAAAAGATAATTAGATTTAAAAACGCAAAGGCTTTAATTGTAAAGACTAAGGGGCAAAACAGACAGGCAGGAAAAAGTGACCTGAAGCTGCCTTTTCCGAAGCCACATTGAAACCCCATCAACCACACTGCCGGCTCCCAAGGCAGCTGGAGTGTGCATGTCAAGACAACATGGCCCAGCTTCAAGCTGGGCTGCTGGGCACTTTTTTTTTTTTTACTGTCCCCACCACCATCTCTGCACACCTTTGCAGGAGTGAACTGCTGGTGACTGCCATCCCATTGCATGACCATCCCTGAGAACTTGCACACATTTTGCATATGCAGCTCCTCATTGGGAAAGGGCATCAGAGCAGAGGTGTGCCCATGCAGATACCAGCAAGGTACAATCATGTCTCCCTTCATCCCCACTTCATCCTATGTCCCCTCTTGGACTATCTGTTTTGTGTATGTTGTATCATTTAAATGAGATGTTCCATGGTTTCTCTTTTGGGCACTTGTGTACAGCAGCTCTGTTCCTTTTAAATGTGGTGCTGTGATGGTGCATTTACATACACAATTAGGGGTACGGTTTGGAAAGAGGACCTCTTTAGAGCCGCACTGCATTGGTGCATTTATACACACATGTGAAGATGCGCACTTTCTAGGAAGAAGTAGGGGAAAAGCAGCTTCTTTTTGAAGTGGCTTTTTTCTCCATAAGACAGCTAGAGGGTGCTTTCTGGCCAGCTTCAAAGCATGCATCATCTAAATCCCCTGCCTTGAAGCTGGCCTGAAACCTGCTTATTTTGCCCATCTGTTTTGCCACTCTGACACTTAAAGACTGTCTACAGTTATCTCTACTACTATCTCTACTACTACTAAGAAAAGGAAAAGAATCTTATTTCAAGAATAAGATAATAGGAATTTAATGCACACAAGAGAAATGCTACAGGAAAGAGAAAGAGTAAGATAAAAATGTGAGGAATAAGATGAATATATATATATATATATATATATATATATATATATATATATATATGAAATTTGATGCACCAGGATATTAGAATTTTTATAGAAATTACCCAAAGATAAAATTAGTGCTTAATTTAACTAACTTTCTGTTGCTATATTTAATTACTTACTTATATATAATCTTACTTTTAAATCTCTATACTCTTTATATACTCTCTATACCTTATACTCTCAATATTTTAGTGAAATCTTGACTCTTTTTATTTCCTTACTTGAATGCATTTCATCTATGTTATTGATATATACTGGGGTAGGCAACCTTTCCCCTTTAAGGGCCGAGGGACTTCAGCTTCCAGAAGCCTCAGCCATGTAGGCCAATAGTCCCATGTTGGCCAATGGCTCCTGGGATTCTGGGAGCTGAAGTCCCTCGGCCCTTAAAGGGGAAAGGTTGCCTACCCCTGATATATAAGGTAACATCTTAAGGGAAAGACTAATTAATTAATTAATTGTCTATCACAGGGGTAGGCAACCTTTTTGAACCAGGGGCTGAGTTGCTGTCCCTGAGACAATTGGGGGGCCGAAGCACCAAAAATAAATAAATAAAAATAAAAATAAAAATTAATAAAAATTAAAAATTAAAAAAAATATGTATGAACACTCTCTCAGGCCCAGAAAAGCCATGGAAAAACCCCTGTGGAGATTTTGCCAAGAAAAACCCAAGAACAATTAATAACAACAATAATCAATATCATCATGGCAGGCGGCAGCGGCGGCAGGACCAGCCTGGGGCCGGTCCAAAGGCCTTGGGGAGCTGCATCTGACCCCCGGGCCTTAGGTTGCCTACCCCTGGTCTATCAGTTTAACATAATTAAGGGACAGTTTACTTTGTTAAAGAAATTAGTAAAGGGATTTAATTGAACAAAATTAATTTTATACTTTAACCAATTGATAGATAGAAGGGAAAATTCCTTTTGGTGAACTAAAACTTAAGAAATAATAGCACTCTATTTTTGATTATTATTATTAATTGAGATCTCTTAGATATCTCATTTGTATTCTCAGAATATACTGAAAGAAAAACTGGATTAAGTGCTTATAAAGACCTATTACTGTTGTTTATTGTAATTTAATTTTTTTTAAAAATCATATATTTGACGTAAGGGAAGTATTGTGTAAACCGTATAAATATTGATTCTACAATTATGCTTATATTCACAGAAAAACTAGAAAAAGTGGCAACTGCAAGAAAAGGTCTAACTCAGGGGTAGGCAACCTTTCCCCTTTAAGGGCCGAGGGATTTCAGCTCCAGGAGCCATTGGCCAACATGGGACTATTGGCCTACATGGCTGAGGCTTCTGGGAGCTGAAGTCCCTCGGCCCTTAAAGGGGAAAGGTTGCCTACCCCTGGTCTAACTCAAACCCAAATACAGGTGACAACTTAAAGAAGTGGCTCAGTGGAAGATTCAATAAGAATTACAGGTCCTAATATATTACTGTTAGATGAAATTAGAAAAATAAGAAAGGAAATGAAAGAATTAAGACACGAGATGAAGGAAGATCTAAGACAGGGGTAGGCAACCTTTCCCCTTTAAGGGCCGAGGGACTTCAGTTCCCAGAAGCCTCAGCCATGTTGGTCAATAGTCCCATGTTGGCCAATAGCTTCTGGGATTTTGGGAGTTGAAGTCCCTCAGCCCTTAAAGAGGAAAGGTTGCCTACCCCTGATCTATGAGAATCAAGTCAAGAAACAAGGGAAGAAATTAAAGAGATAAGATCAGAAATGAGGAAAGATCTGAAAAAAGGAATTAGAGAATTTTGGAAAAAAAGATGGAAAGAATGATGCAGGATATCACAAAAACCCCAAAAGAAGTAGAAAATAAAAATAAAAGAGAAGACTACTTTACTGGAGAAAACAACAAAAGAAATGAGCCAAAAACAAGATCAAGAAAAACTAATGGAATGTTCTAACAAATTGAGATATAGAGATAGGTACACGAAAATAAGAAGGGTTCCTGAAAGGACAAATGAAGAACTCCTGTCAATAATATTACCAGCTCTAGCAATGATATATTAGATCATCTAATGAAAAAATGGAGATGGATACAGACAAACTCTTTAGAGTTAACTTATTCAAGCAAGAGAAAAGAAGATACCATGAGATATTGCGGTCTGCTTAATTAGAACAGTGATTAGAGACCAGATTATACAGAAAAGTTATGGGTTATGGTTATAGAAAACAACTAAACAATTTTTTAAAGATATCTTACCACAAATAATTCTAGCATAACAAAAATATAGATCTTTAACTCGGCTTTTGAAACATTTAAATATAGATTTCAAATGGGACAGAATTGAAGGATGTTCCTTCACATATAAGCAAAGAAGACATAAGATTGATAATATGGATAAAGCCAAATATATGGAACAGAGATTAAAAAGAGAAAATAATGAAACAAGGGAACAAAGAAATAAAACACTCTATCAAACAAGAGTTTGGAGAGCTAAACAATATAAAGAGAACAAAAAGGAAAAAATAATAACATCAGAATTTGAAACAGAAGGAGAAAGAGAAAATAAAAAAAGATTGAGAACTAGAAGAAAATTATCTGATCCAGAAAGACAAAGATAGCAAAAGTGAATTAGAGAGAAATAATGTGAATAATAGAGAAAACTAAAAGAAAAAGAAGGAATTGAAGATTAAGCAGTCATAAATCAAAATTTACAATAATAAATAAAAATAAAATAAAACAAAGGGGTGGAAGGGGAGGTAAATTAAAAATATAAACACAAATCTTTCAGAATAAAAGAAAGGAAAAGAAGAGATAAAAGATGACAATAAACATCATCTGATCGAATATAAAAGGAATAAATTCTAAACATAAGCACAGTATAATATTTCACCAACTAGAAAAACTTAAAGGAGATATTATTTGTATCCAAGAAACAAAGATAAGGGGAAAAGAAAAGAGAAATGCAAATAACCCAAAATTAGGACATTGTTACACTTCTGCAGCAAAGAGAGGAAGAATGACTCCAATGGAATCTTAAGTGATAAGGATGGTACTTATATTACTATGGCGGTAAAATTAAAAAGTCTAACGATATTAGTAGTGGGAATATATGTGCCCCTTGAAAACAGAGACAATTATTTCACATAAATATGTAATGATTTTTTTTTAAATATAATGTATTACTGCTTGGAGATTTTAAGGCAGTTATTCAACCTGAACTGGGTAGATTCTCAAACCTGAAAAAAATTATAAGGAAAATCAAGGTAAACTACCGAAATCATTCTTTACTTTACTAGATGAATTCTCTATGATTTATTCATAGCATCCAAATTACTATTACCTTTAATACAATCTATGGATATTTTAACCAAGTTTATTTCTGATTATAACCCTATTATGCTGAAAATACTGGAGAAAAGAACAAAATTTACTTGGAGACTACAAATAATTTACTAAATGATGAGGATATAAAAAATAAAGTTAAAGAAGCCTTAAAGTTTTACTTTAAAGAAGATCAAACAGAGGTATATTGAACAAAATCTTATAGGATGATAGTAAAGTGGTCATTAGAAGAACATTTATAAAAATTAATGCAGAATGGAGTTAAGAAGAAAAAAGAAAGGAGAAATTATTATGAGTGAATAACAGAAAGATAGGGGGGTTGCAGACTGCCAGAAATAGTGCAAATTGAGTCCACTTTTAGGGTTATGGTTAGGGTTAGGGAATCATGGGAACTGTAGTTTATTGTGGCACCAGAGCTCTCTGACAGAGAAGGCTCAATGTCTCAGAAAAAAAAAACAATTCCCATGATTCCCTTGCACTAACCCTAACCCTAAAAGTGGACTCAATTTGCACTATTTCTGGTAGTCTGCAGCCCCCCATAGACTAAACCAGAATATTTTTACACCTGTGAATAGATCCAGGACGTAAATCCTGGAAATCAGGTGGAGAGCATTTGGATAAAAATTAAAGGGGACGGAAACAGCAAGGATGTTATTGTGGGAGTCTACTACAGACCCCCAAGTCAAACTGAGGAATTAGATGATGCCTTCTTGGAACAGATGACCACACACTCAGAAAGGAGAGATGTAGTAGTGATGTGTGACTTCAACTATCCTGATATTTGCTGGAAGTCAAACTCAGCCAATACTTGTTTGATATCACATCTTTTCTGAGCAGAAGCACTTTCCAACTGGAAAGCTATCAGTGGGTACAAAACTCACTGTTTACCAACCTTCATGTTTTGGTATGCCTTCTATCTCTGACCATTTTGACATCCATGACAGAGTGGAACACATAAAAGTCTTTGTATATACTAGGAAGAGGTGGCTTCCTTAGATCTGAGTGTTGCACATACCCCCTTCCCACGCCTGCAACGGCTGCATTCCCTCCCAAGCCCCACCTCTCTAGAGTTACATGTAAGAAAGAAAGAAAGACACTTGACACTCACCCATCTTTTTTAGTTCTTACCAGATGATCATCACTGTAGCATCATTTTCTCCTAATGTCTCTGCATCTCCTCTCACCAACATCTCAAAGCAACTTCTTTCTTTAGTTCCTATTTTCTTGCTAGTACATCTTAACATTATGATCTTTTGGAGCATTCTATAACAGGACATTGCACCACATATTTAGATCAAACTCTTGTTTTTTTCTTGGACTTGCTATTTGTTTTGGCAAATTGGCAAAAAGGTTCTCCATATATATCCATGAATTCTGTTTACTAAAACCTCATTTATGGCTATGGCAGCATCATATGGATTGTTTTAATATGTGTACATATTATTTGTCCTTCAAAATTGATCTGTGTTTTTACTAATGTGTTTTAATTGATGTTGCATATTTGTGAATTGTTGTTGTTCCCTACCTTTATCCATGGGGAGAGGCAGGTAAGAAATAAACAACTGATACAATGGGAGAAAAGAAAAAAGATAAGAATTAAACTAGTAGGTATACTATAAATCACTAAGTACTACTATAAATAAATACCAAACAACTGTGACATATCTTATTAAATATATATGTGTATACAATCACTAATAAATACAACAATAAATGAAACAACAAATGAAAAGTCCTAACAACAAACATACAAAAAGAAACAGAACTGCAGGGGATAATTCAGCTATTAAGTCCAGAGGGATAATAATAACCACAATGCCCAGGTGACTTATCCTCAATCAGCTTGCAGATGATTTGCTGAGATAGTTTTTCAATGAATCCACTTTTTGGAGATTTTGCTTAGTTAATTTTTCACAATTCAGGGTGGTAGCATGCCACAAGTGATAGAAACCATGGAAACATGAATTTAAAGTTTTTCTGTCACTGGTAGTCCGTGAAGCAATAATAGCATAAATATGCAAAATATTTCTGTAGGTGATATCAGCAATAATAGCATGAATATTCAAAATATTTTTGTAGGTGATATCAGACGGCTACCTCCGGAGTGTACGGCCGTTTCGACACAAACGTCTTCTTCAGTAACACTAAATTATTCTATTCCGGATTAACATTCCATATGGAATAGCTCTATATAAATAGAATAGCTTTCTCCCATTGTATCAGTTTCATTGATAAGCCTCCTGTTTTGTTTGGTTCTTGAAAGAAATAAACAACGACAACAATTCACATCTATACAACCAAGGTAAATTCATTATAAATGCTAAAGGTCATAAAACATATCATAAAATGTAATCTCTGAGTAAACATTTAACTAAAAAGATTAGAGGAACTGGTAAAGTAGTCTCATGTGTAGGAAATAATATTTGGAAATATTATTTATTATTATTATTCAGTGAAAGTGGAATTTGACCATAGAATCATGCTGGAGGACCTACAAAAGCCTGGAGAAGTGTTTTCTTTAGGAATCTCTAGGTCCTCCAGCACAACTCTATGGTCATCTTCCCACAGAATTTCTCTGTAGGACCTAGCAATAACTAGAGAGAACCTATTAATCAAATCCGCAAATAATCAAAGTTGCAAAAGTCAAAGCCGCCAATATGTAGGGATGACTGTATTGCACTTTTACCAACACAGCAATGTTCTATGGAAGCCTGGGCTTTGCAGTTTAGGGAAGGGCATGTAAAATTCTTAGCCAGCAAGCTCTGGTGCCTCACCAAACTGCAAACCCCAGGATTACATAGAAAATTGCCATGACAGTTAAATGGAATCACATATCCTCCACCATTTCACAGATAAAAACTGGGACACATGTGCTCAAGCAACATCACAGTAAATTATTACAGACAAGCTGAGAATGGCTGTGGTATTTTGCTTTTGTGTGAGCCTACAGGGAAGGGCAAAATTCTGTCACTCTTTCCTCTCCCTTTTGCTGAATTAACCAAGTGCAAACTCCTTTTGCATTTTGAACTCAGTTTGCAACAACTGAAGTAAACTGAAGGCAAGGGGGGAAATGGGAGGTGGAGAGAGAACTGGAACATTGTAAAAGCAGCTGTACAAGTGCGATGACAAAGGATTAATTGTAACAGTTCCTGCCAAATCTATGCTGCAGTGCCATGAATGTCACTTCAGAATTTTATGGTCTCTGTTTCACCATTTGAATACACACAACGTTCCTGGTTGATTCCCTGCTCCATAGGATTCTCAGCAACCCTTTCTCTTTGCTTGGCAACAAAGGGTCTGAAAATAGATATTTAGCCTTTTCTGAATTCTGTCACACTTCCTGTATGTAAATACATCCCCAGGGTTCAATAGGATGGTTTATTTGTGCCTTGCTTAATGCACTGATCTAGAGAGAGACAATTATCTTGGCTGTGGTACATGGCCTGTCCCTGGGAAACATATAAAGGCCTAACTTCAATTGCTAGTCACAACTAGAGTATGCACATCAAATCAGTTGCTGAATTCAAGTCTTGCAATGGGTGTACTATAGTTGGGACTACTAACTGGATTTAGGCTATATAAGTGGAAAAATTATAGCCCTTTAGAGTTCAACTTATCTTCCACCAGACTTATTCAGCACAGCCAATGTGAGACTTTCTGCTACTTTTAAACATCTGATCTGAACTGGATTTGACTCATAATCATTTGAAACATTAATCTATTTTTAGAATCTTCTACTGATAGGTGTGGAAGAAAAAATAAAAATAACAAAATAAAACTGGAGGCCTTCCTTTCCATGTGAAGGCCAGAAGTCATGCTCAAACGTCTCAAATACAGAATGTATTTTTTCTCCCAAACTACTTCTTTTTCTTTCTTTAATTTGTATGCCACCTTTCTTCCAGAAAGGGAGAACTTCTGCTTACTGTTGTTAGCTCTTAGGTTTCATTGCCTTCTAGCAGCTGTAGTGTTGGGAATCCCTAGATGTGCAAATAAACGGTGATCTCTCTTAGCAAACTCAGTGAGATAATTATACAACTCAACCTTGAGGCTGACAACTCACTGCAAGTTTGATAATTTATGCTTGGCAGCTCCAGATATTACTGGGGAAGCAATGAAATGCCTCTACCAAATATTAGACACCTGAAAAACAACAACACTCTCTCTCATTCAGTGGAGATCTTTAAATAGAGGTTAGATGGCCATCTCTTAGTGATACTTTAGCTGTGGGTTTCTGCACTGGCAGGCAGTTAAACTAGAGCTGGGCTACTTACCAATCCCGGTTTTATGAAAAATCTTCTTAAACTGTTGATCTGGCTCTATTGAAACACTAGGGGGAAATTGTTATTCATTGATAATAAAGATTGGCATTCAATAGGGCATGTAAGCACCTGTGCTGTTTTTCTTCTAGAGTTACTTTTGCAGCAGGAGGCCTTGGAAGGAGGACTTTGGAGGACAGGAGCCGGGC
>CM034701.1:267013474-267031569 GCA_020142125.1 Phrynosoma platyrhinos | reverse complement strand
ATTTCTTGCATCCACTTAATCATGTTTTGTTTTATTACTTCTTCTTCTTCAAAACAAAAACAAAAATAAAATTCTTGACATATATATTTTCATTTTAAAGCAGTCACTGTAGGATAGAGTTGCCATTTCTGTCTCCACAGTTTTCCCAGTTTAAATCACTACAGTACAGAAAAACATACACAAACACTACACACAGCATCTGTATGCCATCTATATACATTGAATATCTCAAAGAGCTATGGTTTTATTGATTTAGCTTGTAGGCATATAAATTTTTGCATTGTTCATCCTTGCATGAAATGGCAAAGAGTTTCCATATGATTCTTTCAATATTCACACTCTGAGAAGTCTTTTGGGGAATTACTCTATGCAAAAATGCACACAGGGTTTTTTGTTTTTGTTTTTTGCACAAAAGATACTGGATGTTGGTCCAAGAAACATATTTTCTGTACAAAAACATGGAGTTTGAACAGAATATATATATATTCATAGACAAATTCCCTGAAAAACTTTCTAGACAATGGAGAATTTTCACCACTATATTCTTCTCACAGCAACAGTTGTTAAACCCATTATTTTTTCTTGGTAAAGCCACTATTTTGATAGGAAATGAACAGTAAGAAATTCTCTTTCCATGTCTACTGAGTATTTCCTGCAATAAGTCTTCCCACAGTTGCAGATCACAACTATCCCATGTATAGCTGCTGTGACCTTTTCATCACCTTGAAGTCATTCTGGTGATGAACTTCTTTATATTTAACTAACTGGCCCTCCAGTGAAACACACCATTTGCCTCTAGATACTTAAAGCCAGGGATAGGCAATTGCAGAGAGGGCTGGAGTCATTGCTGTGTTTTGGTGCATTAGAAGCAACATTATGTCACTTCTATCTGTCATTTTGGTCAATTTTCAACCTTTTTTGTTTGTTAGGAAGGAGCTAAGTGCTCTGGGGGAGTGAAGGAAGTAATATTTCTGTATGGTTTGGGATGGATTTTTCTGGTTTGGGGGGGTGAAAATTCACCCCAAATTGGCTTTTTAAACAAACAAACAAACAAACAAACAAACAAACAAGCTACAGCCCAGACACTTCAGGGGCCACACCATGGAGTCCCAAGGGCTACATGCAGCCAATGGACTGCACTTTAGCCACCCCTGCTCAAGGGCTTGCCAACTTGATTGACCATGCCACGGACTATGCTGACATGACATTAAAAAAACCTTGGTCACTTCCATGCCACAATGAGGCAGAAGTCAGACTTCGTGGAGTCTTGGTGGAGTCTACTAGCTACATATTCTGTCAAAATATTTGGTCATCGAAATCATTAAACACATACTGAGATGTGAATATGACTTTCTTTCTCCATATCCACAACCTAGATATGTACACCACAGCTACAGTCTCCCATTGGGCCAAAGTCATACTGGTATTGGAATTTGGACTAGTGCAAACCCCTCAGGGAGTCATTGGATCATACTGCAACTTTATTTTTATATGATGATGATGACGATGATGACGATGATGGTGATGATGATGATGATGAGGGAGATAGTGATGACAATGTGATTAACACTAAGATACCCCCCCGACTCGTCGGGAGGGGTCCTCTGTTGCGTCGGCCATAGAAGGCATCGACGCAGGATTGGTAGAGCAGCCCGGAAGTTCCACCCTCGCCGGGCTGCTCTGCCAATAAAAAGCAAGTCTCGCATCTAGTGATGCGAGATTTAAAGTCTCGCATTGTTTCGCGTGAGATTTAGGAGGGCTATATAGCCCGAAGCTGCCTCGTGGCCGGCAGCCATTTTGATTTAGCAAGCGAGCAGCCCATCCCACCCACCCTCAAATATGTGAACATGTTGTTTACTCTCAGGCTTCGGCTGGTCGCCTGCGGGGGCCGGGAGGGAATTTTCCCAAATTGATGTTTTGGGTTTTTCGCCCTCCCTGAGAACAAATAACATTAACAATAAAGGGTGAAAAGGTATAATATGTTAATGTGCTGGGCAATAAAGTTATCAGAATTGTTTGCTCAATGATTGTTACAAACGTTCAAGGTATTTGTTAATAAGTTAATCGTCGCAGCTTATGTTATGGGGTCATGAGGTTGTTGTTATGAAATTAAGTGTTTTTGGCAGGCAGGGACCCCCCCCCCTCAGGGGTAGAACTAGGTTAATTGGAAATTAACAATTGGCTAAATAAATAAAATTTAAATATTTAGATGATGTCATTAGGTTAACACAAATTGGTATGACATCTTGGTAGAATTGAATGATGTCATATGTTAAGTGGGATTAAGACCAACATGACATCACATCCGGTTGGGGGAGGGATTAAAGTGAAGGTTGTAAATTACATAATTTAATACCTTGACGCATGCAGTATTTGAGGATAATTAAAGAATAGCGATTACACTTATTCGCATGAACGCATGCGTCAAGAATATATACTGGTTTATCAAAACGGTGACTCAATTGTAAAATTGTAAAGTTTAAGACCCTGTACAAATAAAGCTGTGGCCAAATGTTTTACCCAAAATAATAGCGTTTGAGTCCTTTGTGCCGATGCAACTCCGGGCTCCACATCCTCTCACAACAAGGGCTTTGCAACAAAAATCTCTGTGAGATATCAAGCTTCCTCACTTGGCACACAAACAAATAACAAAAAATAAGCATGTATCTAGTTTTAGCTTTACAAGTACACAGCCAGAGCACCCCACAGCTTCTAATGGCACAGATTCAATTTCGTTCTGATTCCTTTCCAAGACTATACAGAGAAAGTTTTTTCATGCACATCAACTGAAGGCAATGGTAAACCTCCTCTGAACAAATTTTGCCAAGAAAACCCCATGATAAGGTTCTCTTTTGGGAAGAGCCATAAATCGGAAACTACTTGAAGGCACACAACAACAACAACAACTTCTGTATATACACAAAAACGTTTTGTATTTCCTGTATGCATTGTATGTCTTCAATTTCTACTTTAATATGATCTACTACAAAGTAAACCGTCCATGGCTTGCTTTTAACCTGTCTAACTATTCTCACACTGTGAAGTGACATGATGCCATGCATTAAAAAATGTATAGGATGGCTGCAGATAGGAAGGGTAGTCAGTCTCTCCCTATGTCTTCTGCTTACGTCCCTGTAGTCCTTCCCCTTATTATTCCATTTACTTTGGTCATAAGTGTTACACTAAAAGAACGGTGTTAGGGGCACTAATGGGGGTATAAGCATCTCCATTCATGTATGTCTTTTGCTTTCAGTATTGAGCCTGTACTTCCTGCTTTTATTTTGGAACAGCCTGGATGAAGGATCTGATAAAACTACGTCTGAGTATTCCTTGCTTAGGAAGGCCTGCATACACACAAACACACACATTGCTGACATGCCTAGTTAGGTCCTTAAATGTTTCTTGATTTTGATGTGGTAGATAACATGCAGCATCACCATGTAGAGGCATGTCAACATAAGTTAAAGCAAAAAAGGAAAATATATGGCCCTCCATATATTTTGCACTGAAACTTCCATTATCCCTGATCATTGGCTATTGTGGCTAGAGCTGATGGGTGTTACAGTCCAAGAACATCAGGAGGACCATATCTTAGCAGACTGTTCAAAATTTAAAAGATAGGATGAGGCACATTTAAAGCACAGCCTGAAGCAAAACAAACAAACAAAACAACCACAACAATTGTTAAATTTCTCTTGATCCTATTTTTTCTATTTATCCAAATGAACAGCTTTCTCAAAGTGACCAATTTGACATTCAACGTATCAATATGTGAATGTATTTATTTAAATATGTGTATTCCACTCTATCTCTAGGCAGTTTTTAAGAATCTCAGTTAAATAATTCAGTTACTTAATCTATTTTTAGAATACATATTTAACTTGTTTTTAATGTTATAAAATTTGAATTTAATAATTTTAAGATGTATTTAAATACATCTTTCTCTTTCATAAAACCTCTGACATTTCTGGTTTTCCTATGGTGCCATATGCAGTCTAAATTTTAACATGTTTGATACCATTTCTTATATTTTAAACATTTCTGCAAGTAGTGCCAATAAAATGAATACGGTTAATAATAACTATGCACCATCTGCCAATTTCTTTTTACAAAAGCATTTCTTGTAGTATCCAAAATTAATGAAGAAACAACAGTTGTTAAGTGTGTGTTTAAGCTGTAGTACATAATTCTAAATATAGTTCTAATCAACATTAATAGCCCTGAGTATGTAATGAAACTGCACTTGAAGGCTTGTATTAGAGAGTTTCTCCAGTCGTTAATAGCAACAGTTGAGGCATCTGTGGTACATTTCTCTACAAACTGCTTGTTGTATGAAGTAGTATTTTGGACTGAAGCAATTACAATGTGGAATTTTTCAGTTGACTACAGCACATATGTAGTTAAATTTTGGGAGGTACTTGCTTCAGGGTAAATTTGGAGATATAAATACATTACAATCATTATTTCCCTTTTCACAAGTCCACTTTATGAGACAAGAGGACTTCAAAATAGAATTAGAATTATTCCTTTAATGATGGATTAAAAATAAACTCTCTATATACTGAAAAAGGTCTTGTAGCATATTAAGATTTGCTATGGCATAAGATTTCACAAACTTCACACATAAATCTCATAAAACAAACTATAGTTCATGAAAATTTATCCCATAATGAATCTGTTAGTCTTTAAGGTGCCATAAGAATATTATTTCTTTTTACTACAATAGATTAAAATACATTTCTGTATGTTATTGCATATACTTAAATGCCTTAAGTGAGACCAGTGATAAGTGGACATAACTTTGTCATGAATTTGTGTAAAAATGCATTAAACTATACATTAAATATAATTACCCAGTAATTGGTAAATGCTAAAGACTATACAGAATGTATGAATGAGCTCTTGAAGTACTAAAGCTAGGAACATCATTATGGCATAGTAGATCATTCCAAGGAAAAAATGTTGCAGTGTTGAATAAAGCAGCTGTGCTGCACCACAGGTGCCTTACTCCTCCAGCTGTTTCTGGCTACAAGTTCTTTACCCATTTAGCTATTTGGTCTGGGCCTTCTGAGAGTTGAGGTCCACAATTTCTGGAGGGCTGAAGGTTTCAAATACCTCCTGTAAAGGATTCTGTGTTAAAAAAAATCTTTTGATATTTACAGTTGTTTCTCCATATCCATGGATCCAATTATCAACAGCTTGAAAATATTTCCAAAAAGCAAACCTTAATTTTGCCATTTTATACAAGGGACACCATTTTACTATGCCATTGTATATAATGGGACTTGAGCATCCACACAGATTTTGATATCCATGGTGGGTCCTGGAACCAAACCCCAGTGGAAACCAAGGGCCCATTGTACATATTTCATCAAATATAGTATAGGCTCTGTGTACCTAAATATTTCCCTACACAATCCTCTTTCAGTGCATTGACTTCCACAGAAAAAACTTCTAGTGGATTGTATTAATCTTGGCTTCAGAGGTCTATGATCAATCAAAACAGCAACACAGTATGCACAGTTATTTCAGCTATATTGGTAATCATTATGCCTCTCTAGAAAGAAATTGTCTACTTCAACTAAATGTTAGTGATGTAATATAGACCTGATAGCTCTGTTTAAATATTTGAAGAGATGGCATATTGAGGATGGAGCAAGTTTGTTTTCTGCTACTCCAGAGGCTAGGACAGGGGTAGGCAACCTGTCCCCTTGAAGGGCCGAGGGACTTCAGCTCCCAGAAGCCTCAGCCATGTTGGCCAATAGTCCCATGTTGGCCAATAGCTCCTGGGATTCTGGGAGCTGAAGTCCCTCGGCCCTTAAAGGGGAAAGGTTGCCTACCCCTGGGCTAAGACATGGAGCAATGAATGCAAACTACAGGAAAAGATTCCACTTCAACACAGAACTTCTTGACAGTAAGAGCTGTTCAACTCTGGAATGCACTGCCTTGTAGTGTGGTGGAATCTCCTCATTTGTGGAGTTTGTAAACAGAGTCTGGATGGCTTTCTGTTGGAGCAGTGGTATCACTGGGGGTGTGTGGTGGTACATCCCACACCAGATGACTCCTCCCCTGTGCTGTCTTCTGCATGCTGTACCCATGTCCCCCGCACCATTCCTGCGCTCTCACCCTACACACACTTCCCCCATATGTCCTCTTGTTCTTTTCCTCATCAGGAAAAGAATGTCTTGGCATGTGAGGAGGGAGTACATGCTGCCCCTGGACCCCCACAGCAGGGATGCTACTGTGTTGGAGGTGCTTTGATTGTGTATTCCTGGATAGCAGAGGGTTGGACTTGATGGCTTTTGAGGTCTCTTCCAATGTTATGATTCCATGATTCTACGAATATAGATAATGCTTATCTATATCATATGATGTGGACTTGTTCAGTGGTTACATCCTTTTTCAAGTAGGATGTATTACAATGCATCAATGCTGTAGTCAAAAATTCTTTGGTATTTGTAGACACGTGTTCTTTTAAATTATATTCCTGTGATACTGAATATAATTAATGGTCAATATCGTTGGTTTCTGTGTGATCTTACTGTTGTTAAATGACTTATACAGGTTGAGTATCCCTTATTCAAAATGTCTGGGACCAGATGTATTTCAGATTTTAGATTTTTTCAGATTTTGGAATATTTGCATATACAAAACCTTTATTATCTAAGATATACACCTTATGTACATAGCCTAAAGGTAATTTATACAATATTCTGTCTCTCTGCTCACTTAGAATAAGACGGAACATGGAAAGTTACTTTGAAAAGAAATCCATCATCATTGTTCTCCACAAAATTAAAAGAAACATTGGCATTATGCATTATAATGTCAGGAAAGTAATGCATGTTGTCACTTTTTGTCACCTTAAAAAACTGCCACACACCTCAAGAGTGCTAAGAGCCTGTTATGCAACTTGGACACCTCCTATCAAAATGCCATAAAATTTTGAAAAAAGACTAGGAAACACTACATGTTATTACATGTAGGCATTTTTTTTAAACAGCAGCAAAATATGATTTACCCTCATGGTATTTGGGAAGTCAATGTAGTTGTTATTTGTCCTGAAATGGGGCATTCGAGAAGGGTGCAAGGCCAGGAAGTTAAATTTGGATCTGCTGGTTCGGCTGATATAAGGCAGCAAGTAATGGATGTTGGTGGTTCCAATGTCAGCCATGCTAACATGGACTAAAACTTGCAGTGGATTCTCTGCCCCATTCACATCTGAGCCACCAGGCACCACTGTGGCCTCTCTGTACCTCTCTGGCCCTCTTTATGATTGTGCTACCTCTCCCACTGAACACAATGGGTCCTGTAGGCATATATAGCCTTGTGCAGTGAAAATGAATTTTCAGTATAGCTGAGAGAAGCAAATTTCCTGCTTAACAGTAATTAGACCGGCTGTTGGTTAACTATGACTGCTCTCAAAACTGAGGTCCATCAGCAGCAAGAGTGACAAGATCATTAATCAGACTATGTTATAGAAAAACCACAGGGTTATGGAACTGGAATGCTTCTTTTTATTACTAGGGCAGGCAAAGAATGATTTCCTCCAGCTGGGGAATCAAAGAACTGTACTCTGAGGACTGCAGTTCATAAGGATTGCATGTTCATTCATCATTACTCTGACCTTAGGGCACTTAGCATATGTGTGACTAATTCATAATTACTGTGGTTGGAGGCTAACAATGATCAGAAAGCTGCAGCTAAGAAGAGGGTGGGATGAGGTCAGATGTTTATATCTTTGCTGCTGCTTCTTTTGAGTTCTCCTGTACAGTTACTTCTGGCTAAGAAAAAGGGAAACAATACCGTTATTATTTAGCAATTTTAAAAAGAGCAACAGCACTTTATTTAAGATGTAGACTAATGCTTGCACATTTACTCTGAGATAAGTATTTAAGAGACTTCTGTGCCAGGAACTGGTAAGTCAGAGAATTTGAAAGTGGTCATAAATCCCTTTTTTCATACAGGGAACAGATGTTGTATGAGTCCAATTAAGCCATTTGCATGTAGAACAATCCAATGTCACAGACCCACTGGCTGGAGAGGGATAGGTGGGGTGTAGGAGCTTATTCACTCATAGAGAGGATCTCTGATGTTTAGGAAGCATCCCAACTATGGAGCCACCCTATACAAGGTGACCAAATGCATATTTTTCCAGGCCATGCCTTACATTTCAACCTTCTGTCCAGGAGGAATTAAAAAATGTCATCCATTATGAGCATTACTAAGAAGCCCACTGAATAAGACCATGTTTGCTTTTCCCCCTTGAGAAACCTGTCTGCTTGGCTGCCTGTCCTCACTGCAAATAGGGGGATAGGATGTATCCTTCTATAGTTCTTTTTTCCTAGGAGCTGCAGCAGATAAGATTTGCCCATGAGCTTGGGGTGTGTTTGTTTCTCGGAGTGTAAAAGGATAGCAAACATGTTAGGCAATGTGCTACTTGAAGACACAATGCAAATGTTGAAAGGTTTTTTTCCATTCAGCACAACAGAGAAATGAAAGAAATTAGTTAAATGTAGATTCAGTCAAGGGCTTGTTGCTAGTAAAGTATAATTTTAAGCATTTGTCTTTCAGTGAGTATATTCCAAGTAAATAAGGCATTTTAGCAAACATAAGTTCATCAGAAAAATAGTTTGAGTGCTTAATAAAATACAGTATATATAAACCATATGAAATAAATGTATATTTAATTAGTGTTTTTAGTTTTTATTTTGTAATGTCCTACTTTTTTTGAACATCCTATATTTTGTGGTGTATTGTCCTCCTTTGTGGATATGACATCTGGTCACCCTGTCCCTGTACAGTTGCAGAAAGTTCTGTACAGGTAGATCAACTGGTAATGTTTCTGTCAGCATAGCCACCAAAATTGATACTTCACGGTAGGAGAGAGCTGTTCTCACATCCACTGGATCCAAATCCACTTCATTCTCTATTGTGCAGGGGACAGGTGTACCAGAGCTAGCACAGTTAATTCCCCCAGTGAACCAATTAGAGGAGGGAAAAAAGATTTCAGAACAGCTGACCCTGCCAGCTAGCAACAGCAGGGCTTTGGAAGTGGTGACCTGTCTACCACTTCATTACAGTTGAAAGCTTCACCAAATATTGTAACTTATGTAAGAGCCTGGCAGAACACAGATAAACTGGTCCTTTAGCTGTGTTATTTAGGATAGCCAGGGTTTGGGCTGTCTGCTTAATTGCCTTGCTTTTATGGGTCTCTTGATTGGGAGACAATGTTCAAGATCAGGAACAGGAGGATGTTTGATTTTTGTATGGTTTTGTATGTAAGGTCTGGGCACCCATCCCCATCCGTTCCAAGTGGGTGCTAGAGCTCTCTGGCTCAGCACAAAGGTGCTTGATTGTATGGGAAGTTTTTTTCCAGACTTTCTGTTGCTGGTGCTGCCATTTATACAAAATGGCTCATGTGTCCCAATGCTAGCAATCCATTCTCTGTTTTGCTCCAGATGTCTCAATGGGCCCAAGTACATGGTCTCTCTCCACCGTCTCTCCACATTTCCCTCATTGCTGGCTTTGTAGTGATCTGGTGTTAGACGCACCGGAAGGGCAATGGAAAGAGAGCATGTACTTGGGCCCACTGAGCCATCTGGAGCAAAACAGAGAGTGGATTACTCAAGGAATGGGATGCTGCTGACTTGGCAGCCCAAGCTGTGTGAAGGAATTAATTCTGGCAATTTCTTATATTTCAGTAGACAAGTATGTAATACTGCTCCATCTGTAGGGAAGGTTTACAGGCTATGTGAAAAAGAAACTTTAACAAGATATTCATTCAGATACCAAGATTAATGTATATCAAAGAAACCCAAAGGAGTTGTGAACTAAACAAATCTTACATACCCATTCTTTGTAATCAGTCCTCTCTGCAAAAGCTTATTTGCTTGAGGAGAATCTCATATGAAGCCCATTAAATTAGCTTTCCTTCACATACACAATCCAATCCATGACTGCTTCTGGCATTTTAATCTTACCATAATACCGACTTGAGTATTTTTTTCTTTTGGTATTATTAGAAGTCATCACAGCTGATTATGGACATAACTCTATTGAAGTGCTTTTTGACTGCCTTTCTCTAAAAGAAAACCTGACAATTATTGACACTAAAGGGAGGGGGGACACATCCTCCATCCCACTTTAGCTGCTTTTTGTCCCTGTTGTTTTTTTACAACTGTTGGCACTATTAGCATTTGTGCTGATATGCTGAGATGAAGATATCCTCAGCATCAATGACAGTTTCCCTCTCAGAATAAACAGCTCTGGGCATTCAATTTTGTATTAGGACTACTTTGTGTATGTATGAGGAAGGGGAGAGGACTTACAGAAATTGTCCCCAGGTTACTCAGTACTAACCCTTGTGGAAGGCATACAATTCTATTTAAAAAACAAAAAATCAGATTGTTAAAGTCATTCATTAAGTTAATGTACTGTCTAGTTTGGTCCAGGAAGACTTTCAAAATCTGGCCCTTGTATAAAAACACTGAATGAAATTAGCTGTCATGAAATTCACTTTTTAGAGTTCTGTTACATTATATCAGTGCAACAGTCACAATGTTTGAACTAAATAAGTAGTCTCCATTTTGTTTCTAACTAGAACTATTACTGTTTTCTAGGGTCTGTTAGTGAAACGTTGTTAAAAGGGCAAATTTGTGGTATATCTTGATACAATTCTGGATAATTTTTCCCAAAATTATCCATGTTTTCCACATGCCCTGGTCCTTGCCTAAAACAATTGAAGGAAAAATACTTGGGGGTACAATCCTTCTTATGTTAGGTATATTTAAGGCACACTGATTTCAATGTAGCAGTAATAAGTACATACTTGACAGTTCCAGGAATACAATCGGATTTCAACATATAAATTCTTTCTCGATACATATTTGAGATTTTAACAACATTTTTCATTTTATAGATGGAGTTTATTTAAGTATTTACTTAATATATTAAGTTCCACTTTACTTCAAGGACTTCAAAGTAATACACATGCATTATCTTTATTTTGGCAACCGCCTGGGGAACTGAAGTTAAAGGGAAGGATCCTATTGCACTCAAGTTTTAATTGTGGGCTTCTAGGAACAAAATAATGGGCCCCTTTCAAACTGCACAATTATAGCACTATGATTCTACTTTAGCTGCCATTTAGTACAAGGACTGCAATACGGTATGCATGTGTCCCAACCTAACCCATTTTATCCTCAGTGATCTGGTAAAGAGGACAGAATGAAAGGTGGTGACTTGCCCAAGGTCACTGAGGGAACTTCATGTCCCAGTGGGAATTTCAGTTTGTACTTTCCCAGACCTAATTCAACTCTCTGAATCACTAGATTATGTTAAGAGTCATATTGCAATTCAGTATGTTTATTCAGAGCTCTTTCACACAACACAATTATAGCATTATGATTACACTTCTACTGCCAATGTTTTATGGAATTCTGATTTTTGAAGATTAGGGAAGATATCAAGAAATCTCAATTAGAAAGCTCTGTTACCTCACCAAACAGCAAACCTCAGGATTCCACAGGATGTTTCCATGCCAATTAAAGTGGATTACATACATATCATAGAATCATATACATAAATCATATAGTTATGTAGTGTGAATGGGCTTTTGGAAACAAGACTAAAAGTATAGTAAAATGCTTTTATAATTACATTATAAATTGGTGTGGCTATTGTATAAGTTGATATGGATATTCTACATTTCCTTCATACACCATCAGAAGTAAATTTTAAATAAAAATATCTTAACTATCATGCACCAGGGTTAGACATTTTAATCCCTCATAGTGATATTTTCTTGCATGATCACTACATATTCATACCAAAAATATAATCTCCTGAACAGTTATAAACAATTTCCCCATTTTTCAGTCCCCTGCTATGACAGTGCTTTCCTCTCTACTAATAAACAACAGCAGGACAGGAGAAAAAAAATATTCTAACTAATCAAATACTCTTCATAATTGGCACACTTTTTTCTCCTAGGCAATGTAACTGACATCAATAAAATAAAATAATCTCAGTGTGGTTTTATAGCAAACATGGTGCAACAAAACAGGTGATATTCCCTTGTTCTCAGTAGATTAGGTAAGTCAGTACATCAGTAGGTTAGCCCCATTTGTGGGTACACCAGAATTGCCACTGAGGTTGCAAGTTGCAAAAGTTATATACTGTACTTGCATCCTAACTGTACTTGCCATATTGTAATTGTTCTCTGTGTGTGTAACCTGCAGTCTGAAATGTCCTGCCAATATGGAAGTGTGCATCAACACCAAACATTTGGAAGGCTGAAGGTTTCTATATCTGCCCTGAAAGAAGGGTAAGAAATTTCCAGTGTCAGTTAACTGCATTGACCCCATCTACATAAACAGAATTTCAACAGCTTGATGGTAGAAAAACAAGGAAATGAACCTTAAAAACCAGCATTTCTACTTTAAAATGAGGTGTATAGGGAACATGTCCCTTCTTCTGAGGTTTCTACAAGGGCATGCAGAAGCACAATTCAACTCTGAAGAAGGTAAACTCTCCCTTCCTGGCAAATTTCAAAGATGTTGCCACTGCACTAAAGCTGGGTGGCATGGTGGACAAAGGAAAGCTTTTGATTTGATTTGATTTTGCTCCCAACATCATCCAAATGGTACATGAAGCAAGAGCAGCAGGAGCTATGATTGGTGGCCTAAAAAAAATGGTCCAGCAGGTAGGAAGAGGCTGTATGCAGTCTGCAGACTGAATGTTGTCCAGCCTTGCCTTAGAAAAATAGAATATGAGGGCATTTCTATCAAGCTGTATCTATTTGGAATGCACAATGACCTCTTTTCAGTGTCCAGATTCATAAGCTAAGAGTCAACAAACACTGAAGGGTTTGTGTCAAAAGGCTCCTGTTGAGACTTAAATCTTAAAGAAATGGGAGTTCACTCAGGCATCTCTAACCTCCCCTGTCATATCTTGCTCCCTCTTGGGTGGTCTGTCTTTTCAGCACCTAATACTTGATATTTTTAAAAGCACAATGTAATATATTCTTATCATATAGGGACTACATACCATCACAAATTTTATTTCCTTAGAAAATATTTTGAATACTTTCCCATCAAGATAAATAACTTGTGATTGGTCCCAATATTGATGGATTGAGGCAGAATTCCCCTTTAAAAACACTGAATCTATAATTGCCAAGAACATGTAGCTTTTCTACAAATTAAAAATACAGTACAGAATTTATGAACTCACTAACCAGGACTGTTTTGAACAGAGGCTGGTCTGTCAAATATGTGAGCATTTTGCCAGGAAAAGAATGTTTGGACTATGGGATACAGCTAAAACAAGTGGCCTAGTGTCATTTTAGTAACCTTTAGCTCACTTGGGCCCATGTGAATAATTTCTTTATGTCAGACTTTCACAGTCAATATCCGTCAAAGGAGATCTCTGTGCTAGATGTAACCAAGGTATGTTCTTCTGTTTGCTCTGGTTCTTCCCCCTCCCCATCCCAAAACTGTAAGTTGCCAAAAAGCATACTGTAGGGTAGCAAATGTTACATTCAAATAAATCTCAAATTCAGGCTATTCCTCAGGTGCAACAGATTCTGCGACAAACTTGGCATTTTACAAAAACCTAAGAGCCCTGGTGAATCAAAGTCAAGAACTGCTTGAAGGGGCAAACTAAAGCAATCAATTCACACTCCACAATTATAACACCATGATTCCACTCCGACTGTTGTGGTTTCATCCTATGGAATCCCAGGATATATTGCTTAGTGAGATACCAGAAAAGTCCCCTGACTGAGAAAGTCCCCCTTCTTCAACTGCAAATCCCAAGATGTTGCTGTTGTAGTTAAGGTTGAATCATAGTGTGAATTCTGTAGTATGAAAGGGCCATGAGTAAACACGTACTGATTTGCATGACAATGACCTTCTGCTATCATTCTAATATAGACTAGCGATTATAATGTGGGATTAAGTTTAGGAAAATAAATGTTGAAATACCCACTGGGACACAAAGTTTCCTCAGTGACCTTGGGCAAGTTACCACATCTTATCCTAATCTTTTTTCCCCAAGTCACTGAGAGGATAAAATAGCTTGAGACACATATATACTACACTTCAGTCCTCATGGAGAAGTGTAATTCAATGTACAATGTACTAAAGTAGAATCATAGTGTTACATCTGTGTAGTTTGAAAGATTCCCGGTATTTTGTTCCCAAGGTGGTCAGTCAGACACTCCATTGGGAAGCCCACAGATAATAGAACATGAGTGAAATAACGTCTCTCCCCTCAACTTCAGATCCTCAGGAAATAATACAAGTAAAACACATTTTAAAGGTGATGTTTCAATCAAAGACAATATTTAAATCTAGCTGTGAAGCACTACAAATGTTCATTATTTTCTACAGGGTCAGAAATAAACTACTATTGTCCTGAAACTCATCAGTGTATGTGCATCTGTGTGGGTGTATAAACACACACACACACATGCATGCATACGTACATACATACATTAGAAAGCAAATTAAATTACAAGACCACTACAAGTCATATAAATTGCACTTGGATTCTAAAACAAGATTAGGAATTTTACCCTGTACTCTACAAGCATGCAAATGTCAGTGATTTCTCCTACTGCACTATGCATTCATCTGCTACGCTCCACATATAAGTAGATTCTCTCAAGGGGAGCTACAAGGGGAGATTGTTGTTGTTTTTGTGTGCCTTCAAGTTGCTTCTGACTTATGGCACCCTTAAGGTGAACTGTCATGGCGTTTTCTTGGCAAGATTTGTTCAGAGGAGGTTTGCCATTGACTTCCCCTGAGGCTAAGAACATGTCACTTGCCTGAGATCACCCAGTGGGTTTCATGGTGAGCTGGGAATCAAACCCTGGTCTCCAGAGTGAAAGTCCAACATGAAAACCACAGGGAAAATCCAGGGCTTTAAGCCATTCATGCCCTGGACACCTGTTAAAATGAATGGAATTTAAATTCTGCGGTTTTCACTGGGTCTACTCTAGGTAGGACTAATGCTGTATTTAGTCCAGGGATGACAACTGTGCAGCCTTTCAGATGTTGTTGGACTATAATTCCCAGCAGTCTTAGTCAGCATTGCCAATGCCAAGGAATGCTGGAGATTACAGTCCAACAATATCTAGAGGGCCACATGATTCCCATCCCTGTTTTAGTCTGTACTCTATTTTCTTTGTAACCTATTTTGTTCTTACAACAGGACTATATTGTTCATAAACTGATTGCTTTTTATTGTTAGTGATTTTCTTAGAAACACTTTCATTCCCATTCTCCTGAAGTAGTAAAAGATTCCACTGCATCCAAAATATGTTGATTTGTTTTTTATTTTCATTACTACATAGTTTTCTTTATTTATTCAGCTGAGGATTTAATAGCACTCCCTGTGTTCCTCATAATACATTGAAATGCATGACTTCTGAGACACAAGACCACAGTCACAAATTTCAACCTACTGCAGTATTAACATCCAGCATTCTCACAAATTCCATTAATTCACAACATTGAGACTATAGTCCATATTATGAAGAGCAGGTGCTAAAAACTCCAAAATAAAGATTGTAAACTAGAACACAGTTTTCTCTCTCTACAGTGGTAACTAGTGCTCCTCTCTAGTTGCTCATGAAAATTAAAAATTGAGATATTATCTATTTTGAAGGTGATGGGCATAATCGATCTACTTTTGCAGTAATGCTGTATGCATCTCTTGTCTATTAACACAATATTTGCATAATTACTCTTTCCAAAACCAATTGAAATGAATAGCAGATGAACATCAGTACTTTTAAACAGATTGCATGCATATGATTTGAATCAGAGCACCATACATTTGTAGCAATTTGGATAATCTGGAAACGAGATGGCAAATGAAGATGATTAATATTATTTGATTCTCATGTGACAGCTATATAATTTATTTCAATGTATAATAAAATTAATTCATTCTTTTCACAGAAACTCACTGACAGAAACAACTGAGAATGTGGAGCACTGAAGGCTAAGCAAAGATTGAGAAGATACTTTAAAATGTAATTTTAATATAACATGCTGTAAAAACCTAAAAGTAATTTGTTGCCATTAACATTATCAAACTTTTTTTGAGTGACAATGTATCCTTCCTGCTGCATTATTTGTATCTTTTTATTTTTTACCTCCCCCCCCTTTTAAAGTTTAGGATTGATAGGAAATTGGAATACATATTGGAAAATGTATCTAAAATGTTTAGAAATCATTAAATAAATTGCACAGCTGTACAGGTTTTCAAATGGGATCCATTTCACCATGTTAAACTTGTATGGACTATTTAGGACTGCAATCATTTGTACACCCTTGTTTCTCTAATACAATTGCACTATAAGAGTTCTGATCCTCTCAAAACAAAGCCTTTACTACAGCTAGCAAAACAATAGGGAAGAAAAACTTTCTACCCAATGAATTTATTAAATACAGTCAAATAAACCCCTGCTGTTACATGAAGAAAATTAAGTTGTTACAGTAATACCAAAATTGTCTTGACATATACCTGATAACAGAGAGACACAAAACAGCCAAAATGTCATGAAATCAATTTGGGATTCTTCTGTGCCCATGAGTCCTTAAATAATGCTTCCTGTTTCACAGGGTTCAATTCTCTGCTTGGGCATGGAAACCCACAGGGTGACCTTCAGAGAGTTGCATATACTCAGACCCAGAATCTATTTCGTGATAGACTCGCCTTGGGGTTGCAGTAAGGTGGAAATGGCTTAAAGGCACATGATAACAAGGACAACAACAACATTTTGAAATTCAAGGTCCAGTTCCCCATTCATACCAAATAAATACTGTGTTCATCACCTACTGCCACTATGCCCTGAAGATCCCACACTATGTTGTACTCATGGGAAACCAGTTCCCTTCAACAAACTGCCTTGGCCTGATTCTGGGGGTTGATGCCCCTCTCACTAGAGCTCCATGCAACACAGACCCACACAGGCATGCTAAAGAGAGTCCCTGTTATTTCTGAATGTTTTTTTCCAAGGGCCTGAAATTAAGAATTTTTGATTATTTTTACTTGCATGTGAAAATAAAAAACCTGCAAAAGTCTTACCCCTCTTGGTAAAGTTATTAGAATTTCTGCACATTTTTCAAGAAGGCACTTTGGGACTTTTTCGTGAACATTTTGTAAAGTTTTTTGTGTGCACATACTTGCTCTTTTCCCCACAAACTTCAACATTTTTATGTAAAATGCAACATTTTATTTTGTTAAAATTCCACCCCACCCTGGTTACTGATGATGATGTCAAATAGTGCTGCTCATTTTTCTCCCCAAAAGATAATTTTTTGATGGGACTAAACATTCTTTTTCACTGACAGTGAGAAAACTTGCAAAGGTTATTTGATGAAGTAAGGAGTGAGAAGGCAATGCCCCACTATGTGAACAGCCTTTGGTTCACACAATATGGGATCCAAATGCTTTAGCATTTAAGGTCAACTTCTTTTATAAAATGAGAATAAGAGTGTGACAGAGTAATGAAGGGAGAAATTTATCTAGATTTAGAATTTCATTTTCTTGCAGGTTACAAGTGGCACACATTTCATATGAATAAAGAGAACAATACTCAAGAAAAAGTTTACATTGCAGCTACGGTGCTCAATAACCACTCTTTCAATGACACTAATTCAATAGAAACACTTAGTGACTAGTACAATAGTGACTAGTACACTTAGGGGGGAAGCAGACGGGCGGAACGTATCCTCACACCTCGGCCCCATGGCGCAGCTTCGCCACCCCTGGAAGGAGCGCTAAAATAGCGCTTCTTCCACAAATCGCCGAAGGTGCGCCGCAAAAGGCTGCCAGCGCACCTTCGATGACTCTTCCACTGCAGCGTGTATGGACGCTGCAGTGGGAGGTCATCCTCGAAGTGCTGGCTGTGCGGAGGGCCGGCTGCTCCGAGGACGTTTTGGGGGAGGGGTTGGGGTGCCCAGCGTGAGGCTGCCCCTCCCCTTCCTTGCTCTGAAGATGGTGCTTTGCACCGTCTGCTTAGCCTCTTAGCATGACTCCAGGGTGGGAGGGAATGCACTCAAGGTTATTGTCTGCTA
>CM034701.1:266982181-266998157 GCA_020142125.1 Phrynosoma platyrhinos | reverse complement strand
GCTCAATTAAGCCGTCTGCCGAGGCCTTATGTCACTCTGTAACTATATGATAACATTCAAAAGAATTCTTTTTTCAACACAGAAGTACCTAACCGTAAACATATAGGTATATTGGTCTGTGAAGATGGACGTGACATTTCTTTGTCATCACATTGTGACAAGCCACTTTTTTCTGTGGGCACATCCATAAAAATCCTATGTTGCAGTCATGGACATTCAAGGGCCTGAACTCATAGAGAGAATGATAAGATTCCCCACATAATCTGCCCCACATTCTCAGAACATCTGGGAAGAATTTATCAGATCATTATAAAACCAGATTGAGTTCAACTTCCCAAAGATCGTTCACGGCTGCAGCCCCCAAGTTATGGAACAGCCTGCCAGAAGAGATCCGTCTTATCACTACTCTAGATGCCTTTAAGAAGGCACTTTAGATGGAGCTCTTCCGGCGGCCTATTCATCTGATCTTCTTAGAAAACCTCTAGTACCACTTTAAAATCAACCTTTTTGGGTACTGATGATGATTGGCTTTTTATTTTTATTTTATTTTATTCTATTTTTACTTTATTTTATTTTATAGAATTTATTTACTGATTATTAACAATGTTGTGATTTTATTCATTGTATTTCTGCACACTGTTGCATACTGTATTGTGTAATTCCACCTCAATCCGTAGGGAGAGGCAGGAAATATAAATAAAATTATTATTATTATTATTATTATTATTATTATTATTATTATTATTATTATTATTAAGATGTCTGGGGAAACTGCAGGTCTTTGTTGTATTTGGCTTCTCCTCTGTTTGAAAACCATTGTGTTAATCCAGTCAGGATCCTCTATACAAGGAGATCATACTGTAAAATATGAAAGCTGAAGAAAAAGAATATGATATGATAAAAGAATGCAATTTATATATGATTTTAAATAAAAACCTTTGCTTGAAGACACACAGAACTCACTTGAGAGATCTGGGTTACTATCTGTGTAGTTATTATCTTGCTTTAAAAAATGTAAAATGGGATTGTTTCTTCACACAAATGTGTGTGTATGTGTCTTGAAGTCACCTGTCAACTTAGGGCAACCTCACTGAATTTAATAGGGTTTTCTTAGGCAAGCAATACTCAGAGGTGGTTCCTTCCTCACAAATGCAACCATGATAAAACATCTGGAGTTCTGAAAAGAATAAACCAATCTAATGAGCAATTGCTAGGATTGCCAATATATTTTAATATAGGATAGAAGCATTTGGAAATTAAATTATTTAAAATAAACAGAGATGTCTTCTACGCAGGATTCATTGCAGATTACTTCTTAAAGTCATTCATTTCATTTGTTTCTACTTTTCCAGTTTCCTTATGTACTGGAAATCATAGGCAATCATCCATAATCAGTCTCTATGTGAGGAAAAATGAAAATATCCACACTTAATGGGAATTCTACAACAGATAAGGAATTTGAAAATTAGCTTATTTCCCCCTTGTTCTCAGGAGAAGCCATGCACACAGAGACATCCAGTTTCCTCTAATATCTCATCACAAATTCAAATGCTTGTTTATTATTTTGCATAATATACTTTGATAACTCTATGCTTCAATAGTAAATAAGAATCCTTTATATGAACTCCTCTCATGTGTTACTTGTGTAAAGGCAGTGAAAGGGCTGACAGAATTGTACCACTGGCTCTGCCTGACTTATTTAGCCTCACCACTGACATCTTGGCACTGGTGTTTCAGCAGAAGAGATTATATGCATCATCTCTGTGTGCACAGGCTTCCATGCATGCTGGAATCCTGATTCACAGGTCTGAATTTTGATTTAAAAACAAACAACTACATGCATAAAGGTCTTTGGGTGTAAGTTTCCTCTGGGTGTAAGTTTTTGTAGTGTCTATTATTACACTTGAAATTAATGAATAAATTTCATAGTTGCCAGAACATCAGTGCCAAATGGATTCTGATTCTGGTGGTTGTTCTTTATCTATATTTCGGTTCAACCTGAACTAAATCTATTGTCTTCAGATATAGCTCTGCCAGGAGCACGCCTTTTTATGTAGACTCGTATGATTGGACTACATACACTGCAAGGGGCAATGGACTCATATTGCCATCCCGATATTATTCCCTCAAAATTGGCATGCTAACATTTAGTAAGATTGCTAATATATTTCCAAGGATGATTTTGCAGCCATAAGCATTAGATTGCACTAGTTTAAATAATCCATGGGAAGCATCTAAAATTACTCATGTGTATCCTGTGTTGTTTTCACACTGCTATGTCCTGTCCACCACTTCTAGGTAATTGACATAGGGTATGTTCCACATAACCCGCAGGGCTAAATTAATGAAAACTTTCACAGAATATAAGCAGGAGGCAAGGGGATTTGAATTTTCCAGCCCCCGGTTTATTCTGATTAGATTTTTTTTTTAAAAAAAAAAATCACATGCACTGAATCATTCTTTCTAATTAGCTATGCACTGTTACTCAAGCAAAAGGTTTCAATCCCTTGGTTGCTGGGGAGGGTGACTAGAACATGTTGCTTTCAAAACATTTTTTTTTAAAAATTCTGAACAGTAATTCAACAAAAAGCTTTTAAACTCATTAATGTCAATGGCTTGTGGAATAGATGTGAAAGAGAACATGTGAAATTCAGACTTATTTCTTTATTCATTCATTCAGTTTGTGAGTACCCTTAGAAGCTCAGGTTCTCTGGGCAATAGGCATACATACAAAATAAAACATAACAAAAGCAATAAAAACCAGGAGCTACCAAAGTTTAAGATAGTGAAGACTAAAGAATCAAGCACCTTCAAGACATGACTTTAAGATACATATAGGTAGTTCAGCAAGTTAAAAGGCCTGAAAGAATAGAATGTAATTTACCAGCTGCTGAAAACTCAGCTAAAGCAGGTGCCAGGAGGAATCTTTATGCAAAAAATGTATCACAATTGGGATACCGTAATTAAGAATACCTTTGAAGACAGGAAATTTCCCTGGTACAAAATACAGGTGTGAGTGTAACTAGAATTGAACATTACAGTTCTCAGTCAACAGTAATCTCCATCAAAACCTGGTTTGTTTTCATGCCCAATACAAAGTGTGGGTTTTAACCTAAAAAGCCTTTCACAGCTTATGGCTGCAGCATCTGAAGGACCTCCTCATCCCATATGTTCTTGCTCATGCTCTGAGATCATAAGCAGAGATGCTGCTCTGAGTGCCTCTTTATAATGAGATCGGGCTACTCATTGTAGCTCTGTTGTTGTTACTCACTCTGTTTTCTTCAACCTGGGAGTAGGAGACAACCTAACCTCTCACCCCTTTGTCGTGGCTTCCTTCATGAGGAAAGTGATACACCTAAGAGGAACATTTGTTGTTTATGTGCAGGCTCTCCAAGCAAACAAGAACTGTGGAAAATCAAGTATCCTGCTCATATGGAAAGCTAGGGGTAGGAATGTATGGCACTCCAGATGTTGTTGAACTGCATTTCCCAGCAGCCCTACCTAGCATAGCCACTGGTGAGGAATGCTGGGAATGAAGTTCAACAAGACCAGGAAGAAAGCACAATTCAAATCAACTGCTGCTTTAAACAAACAGTACTGTATTCTCAGATGAGTGGCTTTCAATGTGAGGAAAGTGTCAAAAGAGAGGGGCAGCCCTGTATATATGTTTTGCAATAATCTGGGTGAGAGGCAATCAGAAACATAATCAATGAGGCCATATTTGGGGGACCAGTGTAACCTGGTAAATGGTGATCCCATGCTATAGAGGACACTTGAGGCTCTAGTGACATAGGTGGATCCCCAATCCCAAACAAAGCACTCACTTCTTAAGGTGGAGCATGACCTCTCCCCAAAAAGCTGAACACCAGAAACCCACACAGAGACCCACAAAAAATACCTCTGTTTTATTTGGTCTGGAGCTCAGCTTTTTGGCTCTCATCCAGTTCAATAATTACTGTGGCCAGACACTAATAAACATATTTGCAAGTTCATAATTACAAATGCAAGGAACATATTTAAATCTAGAAATAAATAATTAAATCTAGTAAATTTAAATACTTAAATCCAGAAAACAAGCATCAGCACCCAAACTGTTCAGCACAAGAACTGACCAAATAACTAAAAAGGTACAGATACGGAAACCCTTTGAGATGACCAGCATGACTGTGTGCAACCTAACTCTGAAATATTGCACATTCGTCTTAAAAAATGCCACTGGCAAGAAGATTTGACATGGAACTAGATTAAGTATGCTATCTCCTGAGAGAAACATCTGTGCCCTTTTTATACAAACACTTTGCTGGCTGGCGCTGCCTTTCCATCACTTTACACTGAGCAGACATGTCAACAAGAATGACTTAATTTGGACACATGCTTGATTGGAAGAATGCAATAGAAGCAAAGCTTCCTTGACATAGAAGGTCTACTGAAAAACAGCAATCAAGATAAACAGACAGCCCAATCATAAGAACGTAAGAAGAAGCATCTCAGAACAGGCCAAAGGCCTATCTAGTCCAGCAATGTATTCATACTGTAGCCACGCTGACTAGAAGCCATAAGTGCAGTCAGCTCTCCATATCCACTGATTCTGCATCTGTGAATTCAACCATCCATGGATTGAAAATATTTTTAAAAAAACTTCTAAAAGCAAGCTTTGATCTTTCCATTTTATATAAGGGGCACCATTTTACTACACCATTGTAACTAATGGGGCTTGAGCATTCATGGATTTTGATATCCAAAGAGGGTCCTGAAACAAAACCCCAGCAGATTCCAAGGGCCCACTGTATATAGTTTTTTTCCATGCATTTCTTTAATCCTCTTTTAAAGCTATCCAATGGGATGACTGTTACTCCACCTTGTGGATCTGGAAAGCAGACCAAAAAAAGAAAAAAAGGGAACCCCCTTGAGATGCTAAGTTACTTTAGCCAACTTAGCCTGGGATAGACAGTATTAAAGAATGCTTCAAAAAATCAGGAAGGTCTAAATAACCAGACAAGGAGAGAGAGTTATGGTTGTTCTTGCTTTAGCCCTCTTTCCAAAACACCAAGAACTGCATAATTTCTGATCCCAAGTACCACCAAATATACCCCCCCTAGCCTTACAAATTTAGAGAAAATCCATGAAGCAATGGGCCACTGATTATCCTGTCTTATCAGAAGCCTTCATCCCAGGAATTAATGTGAAGGCAATAGGTTTGGTGTAGAACAACAGTGGTTAGTGGCTCCCATGTCAGTGAAATGATTGATCCAATCCACTTCTTAGCCCAAACTCTAAAAGAGCTGTCCAAAGCACTGAACCCAGATTCCAAAAATATGTTCAGCACCTTGGATAACTCCTTTAAAGTTCAAAGTAAAACCCAGAGTGCATTCAATGCCAAGTTGACATGGAAGACACCAGCTGCTACTAGTGAAGAACAACTCCCACTACAAATAAATAACATCCAGCAATAAATGACCAACTATTATTTGTGTTCTTCCCAAAAGTAATTCTGCATCCCAGTTTGACTAGATATATCAGGGGTAGGCAACCTTTCCCCTTTAAGGGCCGAGGGACTTCAGCTCCCAGAATCCCAGGAGTTATTGGCCAACATGGGATTATTGGCCAACATGGCTAAGGCTTCTGGGAGCTGAAGTCCCTGAGCCCTTAAAGGGGAAAGGTTGCCTACCCCTGAGATATATGGTAAAGAAAGCCATTAAGTTTTATAGTGAATATAATTTCAAAAATGATTTAAATTATTGAGAAACAATTGAAAAATTCTGAAAAATGTCTGAAATGTTTGTGCAGTTAAAACTTCTAAAAACTAAAAAATGGGAAGAGATAGAACAGATACTGCCATGTTCACTTAAAGAAGGAAGCATAAGACTATAATTTACAGTGAAATCTTATGCAAGTTTACTACAAAATAACTCCTACAGTCATTAATGGAGCTTATTTTCAGGTATGTATGCAAAGGATTTTAGCTTCAATCTTCCATTCACACTTAGTATAAATAGGACAGAATGCTATTTCCTCAAGATCTGACATTTTTGTCAATAAAAATTCCCATGAATTATAAATTTTATAATCATATCAGATTAAAGCTAGTAAAATGAAAATTTAGCAAGCATGATATAATCTTCCCCAGCTAAACTTACAGCGCTTTGTAAATTTAAGGGTCCTCTCGTATCTGAAGATTATTTTGTTTCTATGCAACATTACCTGACACTTTTCTCAGAACATTAATGAACAACATGAATCACAAGTTTGGCACCAACAGTACCAGTGGAATGAACAGAATGTCATGCCAGAAGCAGAGGTATAGCTATGGGGTGGGGTGGGGGTGGGGGGCATGACATGATGGCATTGCCCTTCCCAAATAATAATTCTTCCTCAAAATGTCCAAGTTTTCAAATTTCCAGCACTGGGGTAATTTAAAACCTCAGCTGAGCATTTAGAAATACAATCTAGGCATCCAAAATAAATGGGGCAATTACCAAGAGAATGCAAACATAGCAAGTAGAAGAATTCTGGGAGTGAACTATTTTCAGTGTCCCAATTGGCAATGATAGACATTTGGGGAATGAAGGGAAATTGCATTTGGGGGCAGAATTCTTTTGTGGGGAGCAATGTGCTCATTTTGCCTCTTCCTTCCTAGAGCTACAATCCTGTTTAGAAAATATGTTACCTTCCTCTTCTCCCTCTTTCCTCTTTCCTCCTCTCCATGCTGATGAAGCAATCCCCTGGAGCAGGTTTTGAAAGCCCACAGGATGTTGCCTCTGTGTGTGTATGTGTGTGTGTGTGCTTGTTGACTTACAGCAACCCTATGGTTGTCATGGGGCAGGGTTGGTAAATCACCTTGCTCCCAATTCCACTGACAACAGCTGCACTAGCAGAATGATCAACCCAACTCAACAACAGAGTTGGGGAGCCTGCCATAAGACCTTGGAGAATTGGTGCCAGTCAAAGTAGATAGTATTCTAGATTGATCAATGTCCTGATCCAGTGTAGACTTGCACCCAGATTTCCCAAGTCAATACTGTAACCACTAGAATTCAGAGACAAAGCTATGTTAGTGTGGAATATCAGTATGCAAAGGGAGCTTGTAGCAAGATACTAACAGAGTAAAGACAGTCAGAAATACAAAACCTGTTGGTATGCTGATGAGGTGACAAGTTTAATGATGGTGTATGGCCAAGGAGACCAGAAGTCATAACTGCAAAGGAGGACAAGACATTGCAAAATGTAAGACATTCAAAAAATGTAGAATATTACAAAATAAAAGCTAAAAATACTAATATAAATATAAATTCATGCTTCTTAGTCATGCTCCAAATGAAGGATATTTTTGGAATTCCTCCTGGACAGAAGGATGAAATGCAAGACATGTCCTGGAAAAGGAGGATGTCTGGTCACCATGTGTATCCATACAGTCTGATTATAAAGGTTTTTTCTGGGCACCACTTCACTCCATGCATCTGAGGAAGTAGACCAAGTCTACAAAAGCTTATGCTACAACTTATTTCACTCAAAAGTCTACTCAAAGGTGCTACAAGATCCCCTTGCATACTGTAACCATTAGGTAAAGGAAAAGCATTATACAAAATAAACCTGGAGCCCAGTGTTGCGAAGCAAATATCAGTTGTGCCTTTTTGTTGGTTTTATGACGACAGCACCCAAATGACTGAGCTGCAGTGCTCATAGGGCAAAGTGTGGTTGAGCTCTACCTACATCAAATAGCCATCCATGTAGTGGTTTGGCACCATTCTGGTGTACTTAGCAGGATCTGTCTTTTCTCAAGGTACAACAGAACTTTAATTGATACAAGGTGGAACAGTACTTTAATTGATACACAGCGAAAGGAAGTAACAAATGCTTGCTTTTATGAGATGACAAAGGGGAGGGGAATTCTGAAGATAATCTTACAGTTGACATAACAAAGTAGACATAACTCAGTGCTCTACATTATATGTCAATAAAATAAATAAATAATTGCATAAAGGCCTTTACATGAATGGTGGGACATTTGCCAAGCCTTCAGGGTGAAACACACAAATGTGAAAGTAATTAAGGGTAAGTATACATAACAATAATCCATACATTTAACAATTTTAAATCATTACCTTACTTAATCTTTTTGTGAGCCTTAATTGTGCTGTCAGATGAAGGAATGGTTTATGGGAGTGGGTCTAAAGACTGCTCTGTGCTTTATGAGTGCAGCTTGCTATAAAAAGTTTAGCCAACTGTATTGGCTGATCTCTTTTGAAATCAGGTTTCTTTAACTGCATGTTTTAAACTTGGTATAAAAGCACTTCGGGCTTCCCCCCATTTTTGAAGTGTAAACATTCACAACATAACAAAACAGCATTTTGATGTTTCCAGGTATTTTATGTTCCCAGAAGATGAACCCTCTTGAACACACTGTTGTTTGATTCTCACACAACTTTCCACAGAGCTATAAGAGAGCTTCTTTTCCTGCTTCTTCCCACCTCTTACTAGTATATTTAGCACTTTATCTTTTATTACTGAACTTGTTATTCACATTTTTTCAAACTATATCTGTTTCTATGATATGATCACACAACATCTAACTCCTCATTCTAGTAATAGACATTGTCTCAAATTAAGCAGCAGGATGTACTACCAGTAAAGGCCATTTCACCTTGGCATGGTCAGATGAAACAAAAGGACAGGACAACTAGACTTTTAATAGCTGGGCAGCAGAACCAGTGTCAGAATTTCAACTGCTGAGATTTCTTCTTCTGCGCAGGCACTAAAAATGCAGGGGCTTTCCTCTTTTAAATCTGCCCAGCCTACTTCAGGTCCAGAGAAACACTTCTCTTGAGCAACACATTTACTGCTGGTCTAGCCAGACAACTATGTACTCTCTCTAGTGCAATGGTGATTGGTGGTTCCCATGTCAATGGGGTGGTAATCTGTTCCAGATTTACATCTGAATTTTAAAGATGCTTTCCAATGTCCTGAACCTTCTGTGTCTCAGACAGGTCATTTTAAGTTTAGGCTACAACACAAACCAGATTCATCATCCCACTTACACAAGAATCAACAACCAGAACTGACTGGATGGGTCTATATAAGATCTCAAGCAAAGATGCCTCCCAGTTTTGTTGTCTAATTCTTTTAATTATGCTAGTGAAGGAACTGGTACTCCTTTCTTTACTTGCTCTAGCAGTTAAAGCTTGCAATAAATTAATCCACATATTTATTAGCAGGAAAGCTATTCAACTCCTGATAACCATATAGTGATGGCAGTGAATGAACCTGCCTGATATTCTGAGCTCAGCACAGCAGCTTCAAAAATGTTGGGTTTAATTTATGAAAAGGTACATATGTGTCCATGGTTCATGCATTCCATGCATATTGCCCAATTAAATACAGTGGAGCCTTGGTATCTGCTGGGGTTTGGTTCCAGAATCGGTGAATGCTCAAGTTCCATTGAATACAATGGGGTAGTAAAATGATGTCCCTTATATAAAATGGCAAAATCAAGCTTTACTTTTTGAAATGTATGTTTTTTTAAAAAATATATTTTCAAGTCAAAATGGTCGACTCCATGGAGAAAGAATCTGTGGATATGGAGAGACAACTGTATTTATGTATATAACTATACAACTGGAAGCCAATATGACTAAATTGAGGCTGTTGTACTTTGGACACTTTATGAGAAGGCAATGCTAGAAAAGGCTGAGGGCAGTAGAAAAGGAGGTATACTGCCCACTAGATAGATAGACTCAATCAAGGAAACCATGACCCTCAGCCTTCAGGACCTGAGCAGAGCGGCTGAAGACAGAGGCTTGGAGGTGTCTCATTCATGGGGTTGCCGTGAGTCAAAGTTGACTCAAAGTCAGCTAACAACAACAACATAGATTAAATATATCTAGTCTACTCAATTTTAAAAATTAAAGTTTTAAGATTTACATGATTTGGGGATGTTACTCTTATCTATTTTTTTCATTCTATATTCTTCTGACAATAGGAAGAGGTCTTAATTTTCAGTAGTGAAACAGGCTACCTCAGAAGATAGACTCTCTTTGTTGTAGGTTTTTATACAGAAGCTACATGGTCACCTTTTTTCTTCCCTTCCAGATCTATGATTCTATAATTCCTTCCTCCTCTTTAATACCTGGCAAGTATCTGTTTATCCTCCTATGACTATATGAATGTATTTAGTCTTGTGAGATAGATGTAATACCTTAGTTCTGTTTTAAAACGCTACAATCTATTTTTAAAACATTTTAAAAGGCACAGAACAATGTGCTAAAGAGAAAGAATGAGTTTTTAAATTTCAGCTTTACTAAGTGAAATGTGTGTGCCAACAATGGATAAATGGAAACATTTAGACCAAGAAAATACTTGATACCTGTTCTGCGGATCTATTTTTACTGTGCCCTTTTAAAACTTTCATTTTATTAAAAAAATTAAAATAAAGAACTCTCCATGTACACAAGTAATGTAATCTGAGGAAGCAGTGCTTATTATTTACAATGGATAAAGAATAGTGGCACATATTTTATTGAGGAAAATTTCTGACTACACTAAGAACTAGGAAAATACAGTTTCAAGAAATTGAGCTCAGAGTATTGCCAGAGTTTATTGAGTGATCCTGAGTAAGTGAGGGATAGGTTGTTTGTTTAGTGGCTTTCACTACATTCCTAAATCCTTGAAGATTTATTGTTCTGGGTCTTGGTGCCCTTTGTACTTGACTACATTTTCATTGCCTCTGTTTCAGGGCCTACTGATCTGAACAGTGTCCCATGGGACATGACTGGTGGATATTGCTCAACACATGAGTGACTATCTGAGTTTATGAACAGATTTATATGCATTTCAAGGATCTCAGCTGACCTTTTTCCATTACAAGCCTGTGTCATAGTGTCTTAGTATCTAGACATTTAAATCACTTTCCCTTGACTCTATGGTATTGGATTACTCAGCAGGCTACAGTGATCTGTGTTTTTCCATTTCAAAGAAAAAAATTAGTCTCACTGAATATTGTGAAATGATTGGACAAAAGAAGTGCTAGGCTATCAGTATTACCTCTTTTGTAAATGCATGTTTAAAACTGTTTTACATACACACATTTCCTTTCAATATATTTTCTTTAAAAATATTTTTAATCATGCCTTCAAAAACAGTCAGGCTGGTACACATGATTTTTTTTTTTAAAAAAAGAGGATTGTAACTACAAATGAAACTTTTATCTTTTAATTTTTAACATTTTCTTACTGCCTGAATATAATGGAGGGATAAAATATCTGAAGGACAATTAGTTTCTTAGAGCTGCTATGTGAAGGTGACATGGAGTCATTCTATATCTGCCTGCCCCAATCTAATGCCCTCCAGATGTGTCAGACTGTGTCCCACCATTTATAGTCAATATGGTTAGTGGCGGAAGGATGGCGAAAATTTCAGTCCAACACACTGGACCAACACTGGGTTGGTTAAAGCAGACTGCTCTGTGTGAACCTGCCAAGCCAATACACATAATTGATTCCACAAAGAGCTGCTTGGAGGCTTGCTTGTGAGCTCTCCACATGGTTGTGACAACATTTGGTCTATGGGCGAGGGGTCCCTGCTGAGATGGAGTCACTGGTCAGAGGAAGAGCTAGCACCACTAGCTTTAACTGCTCTCACACTCTGCACAAGAAAAGCTAGTGGTTATGTTGCTTCAAGGTGACAGTGACTTAGGAAGACTTATTGTAGAGTTTTCTGGCAAAAGAAGGTTTGCCATTGCCTTCCTCTGTGGATGAGAGTGTGTGACTTGCCCAAGGCCAAACAGGGATAATACATGAGGTGTTTTGCATGGGAATTGAGTAGGAGAATTTGAGGGACAGAGCCAGAGTGCTGTCTTACTGCCTAAATAATTTGTGGACAGTGAGGAAGTTACTGTGTCATATTTGTTTTCATGCCTGGGGGTGTAGAAGGTCAGAACTCAAGAAAAAAAATCAAGCTGGAAGAGATGATTAAACAGTTTGAATATGTCCTATCTATGCTTCAGCTCAACAAGAAATGTGAAGAATTTTTGGACAGTGGAGTAGACTAACCTATAAGAATGACAGAGGAGAGATGCCTCTGAGGAAAAGAAAGATTATGGAGCAGAAAGAGGAAAAGGGTGAAGCCAAGTCAAAGCAGAGGAAATTCTTGGTGGGTGAGGAACAGAGTTCACAGAAGAAAGCGGTTTACCTGAGCTGGCTTAAAATTAGAAGTGGGCAGCATCCTGATAGTGTCAGATGCATTTATCTGCCAATATCACTGTCTCCATCACTGCTCAAAAGGGCGTAACTTGCACCTCTTTTCGAAGCCAGGAGTTTTCTGGCTTGAAAAAATGGCCACTGGAGCACCTCTCTGAGCAGTGATGGAGTCATGTTGCACCTGGGCAGCAATTTCGGCGGCTAAATGCATCTGATAATATCAGGATGCCACCCGCTTCTAATTTTAAACTGGCTCAGGTAAGCCAGTTTTAATCATGATGTGATAATCTCCAGGTAGAGTGACATGATCAAAATGATAGATTAAAAAGACATTCTTAGCAGGATAATGTTAAACCAAACCAAGGTAATGGAAGACCAGTCAAAAGAGGATAATAACAACAAAGAAATTATCAAGCCATAGACTAAAGGCTTCACAGAGGAAGTAGATCGAAAAGGTCTGAATCTGGCAATAAAACAAAAAGGGACATGTCTTAGCTACAGCTCCAGGTTGAGGAATAAAAGACAAAGAGGAAAATAAAATCAAGACTATGTGCTTCCTTCAATAATGGAAAGAAACTTTATTAACAGTTATAGAGAATGTACATTAAGAAGAAGTGTTTGGAAGGAATATAAGCAATTCCATCTTTGCCATATTAAATGTTAGGCAGCAATGAAGCTTCCATGCCAAAACAGCTAAGAAACATGCTGCACTAAGATGCTGAACATCAGAAGAAAGCTTTGGAGTGGAAAAATACAGTTGAGTATCATCAGCAGGAAGATGCTATGTAAGAACTTAAGAACAAATAAGATTACCCATGGACAGAGTACACAGAGGAAAAAAGAAAGAGCCGAGGACAGAACCTGTAGAGCCCAGACTGAATGAAGAAAAAAAGATGCTGCAAAGCTCCAGGCATGCCTGAGAGATGACCAGCCTGAGAGATAAGACACAAATGAGCTGAGGACAGAATCAGTAAAGCCTAGGTTACAAAGGAATCCAAAAGAAGAACATGATCAACTGTGCTGAAGGCTGCAGAAATATCAAGAATAAGAACAGAATGTAGGCCTGTTGTCCTAGCAAGAAGATCATCTGTGATTTTCATAGGTACTGTCTCTGTATGAATGTGATTGCTAGGAGTCTTGTAAACTTGATCAGGAGGCCTTTAAACTGAATCCCACAGGCATCTGAGAAGCTGAAACAGGCACAGAGGGTTCAAGGAAACATCCAACTCAAGGACTACAATGTTCTTCCTGTCCTCTGTTCCATCTCCCCTCCTGTAATGATTCAGGAGCAACTCACTGCACAAGTGTAACTGGGGCAAGCCAAGCAGAAGGTTAAAAGAATGGCCATGTCTGTGCATTGGGAAGTGAGATGGAGTTGCTGCATTTTACTCAGTGATTTTAATTCTTCCCTCTCCTAGAAAATTCCTGTTCCTCTACTGCTTCTGGATTTTCTTTGCTTTTGATTTAGCTTTGAGGACCCACTTCTATTAATTATTACTGGAACCATTTTACTCAGAGTGATCCCTTTGTACACACAACACGGTGCCTTAAGAAACCATGCCAAGCAGAGGCAGAGAGAGTGAGAGAAAGAGGGAGAATGAACAGTATCTTTACTCCCTTTTCTCCTGTCAGGAAGAAACATTTTTCTACCTTTGCCTTTCCTTAAACAAGAAGCAGCTCATAACAGATTTCTGAAGAGTTTTCTTAAATCAGACTTAAGTACTGTAAAGAAAAAACAATGTCCTGTGTAAATATGCAGAAGAAAGCCCTACTATGTTCAATGAGATATACTCCCAAGGACATGAGCATAGGGCTGCAGCCACAGATATCTTTTTAACCAAGTTAATGCCAAATAAAGCAGCAGTTCTGGTGCCTGAGAGCAGCAGACAGTTTGTGTAGAATGAAAGGAGAGGCAGCTATCCCTATATTCAAATACACTCTTGACCCATTATTTTACCCCTTCTGACTTAGGGCCTCTTCAAATTACACAATTGTAGCATTTTGATTCCACATTAACTAACATGATATCTTGTGGAATATCCTGGGATTTCTAATTTGTTGATGCATTAAGGGCCTTTGCAGACTGCCAGAAACAGTGCAAATTGAGTCCACTTTAAGGGTTAGGGTTAGGGTTAGGGAATCATGGGAACTGTATTTTATTGTGGCACCAGAGCTCTCTGACAAAGAAGGCTCAATGTCTCAGAAAAAAAAGTTCCCATGATTCCTTAGCACTAACCCTAATCCTTAAAGTGGACTCAATTTGCACTATTTCTGGCAGTCTGCAAAGACCCTAAGTTTCCCGGAAGAAACATCTAAATATCTAACTGTAAACTACAAAACTCAGGATTCATTGGATGGAACCATGACAATATAACTGTGCTAGAGGTATGTAGTGTGAATGGACTATTAACTCTTGCACTCCTCTTGTGCAACAATGCATAAGATCTTTGCTTCCTTCCTTGTATATCTCATTGAACAAAAGTGTGAATAACTACTAAAGAGCACACATGTATAGACAGGATCAGGCTACAAGTCATCCATCCTCCTTTCTGATGTAACAGTACTTTTACATTCACAGGCATACTTTTATTTTCTTTCTTTGATGGCATTATGAGGCTATGACATTGCAAGACACCTCACTGAGCAAAAGTAGACACAGTTGAGGAAGCAATCATGCACCCCATGTCCGGTAATTCTTCTGCACCTCCTTCTTTTCTGGTCACCAACAATAAGTCAGGGTAGCTAGAGTGCAGTCAATGCACCATTTTTGGGTTTGGAAGCGATCAATATACATACCCATCCACAAAAAAGGAGACACAAGAGACAGCAGCAACTATAGAACCATAGCACTAATCTCCCATGCAAGCAAAACCATGCTCAAAATTCTACAATATAGGCTCCAGCCATACATGGAGAGAGGTCCAAGCAGGGTTTAGGAAAAGAAGAGGCACCAGGGATCACATTGCAAACATACAATGGCTAATGGAGTGCAGCAGGGAGTTCCAAAAGAAAATCAGCAAGTGCTTTATAGACTACAGCAAAACCTTTGACGGCATAGATCATAAAAGGCTATGGAATGCCCTGAAAGACATGGGAGTGCCAACACATCTGACAGTCCTAATGAGGAATCTGTACTCAGGACAAGCTACTGTCAGGATAGAACATGGAGAACAGAATGGTTACCAATTGGCAAAGGAGTCAGACAAGGCTGCATCTGATCACCCTACCTATTCAACTTATATGAAGAACATATTGAAAGGAAAGAGGCATGGACATGGGAAGAGTGAAAATAGAAGGAAGAAATATGAACAATCTGAGATATGATGACATCATAATACTAGCAGAGAACCTCACAGACTAGAACAACTACTAAGGAAGATCAAAGAAGAAAGTGCAAAGATAGGCTTACTGTTGAACATAAAGAAAACAAAAATAATGGCCACAGAGAACTTACACCCATTTAAATTAGACAGTGAGGAAATAGAAATAGCAAAAGAGTTCTCATATCTGGGATCAAACATTGATTGGAATGGGGACTGTAGCCAGGAAATCAAGAGAAGATTCAGAATGGAGGGTGGCTATGAAAGAACTAGAAAAGATCCTAAAATGCAAAGACATACAACTCAGCACAAAAGTCAGAATCATACAAGCCATCATATTCTCTATTACCATGTATGGATGTGAGAGCTGGACAGTCAAGAAAGAAGATAAGAGGAAAATCAACTCATCTGAGATGCAGTGCTGGAGAAGAGTACTGAGGATTCCATGGACAGCCAAAAGGACAA
>CM034701.1:266957127-266975116 GCA_020142125.1 Phrynosoma platyrhinos | reverse complement strand
CCTGCGATAGATGGATGGATACACACACATCACACACTGCAAATCTATAATTAAAATTCAAAAGCCTGCTTAAATAAAAACTCTTCACCTGCTGGCAGAAAAACAGGAGAGAGGGAGGAGGGAGCCAACTGGTCCTCCCATGGAAGGGAATTCCACAGCATGGGAGCAGCCATGGAGAAGACTTTCTCCCAAATCCTAAGAGAGACTGCAAGAAAGCTCTTCTCTGCAGATCTCAACACACACCCTGGTATAAATAAAAAGGTATAGTCTTTCAATTTAGCCTTGACCCAAGCCACACTGTCATTGGATAATATGTAGTGTGGCGATCCTCAGATGCTCAAAACTGTGGATAGGAAGCCCACCGGTACTGGGGCCCCACTACATTCATTTACAAGTATATCAAACAGATTCTTGTTTAAAGCTAAGCTCAATTACATAATTAAATGTCAAAAGACTTAAGATAATTGCAATGAATTTGCTATGATTACAAAATAAAGCTGTGCCCCCATTTTATCTGAATAAACCAAACCATTTTCTTAATTTGGCTAATAGATATCTGATAATTCTACTTTAAGATGAGACCAGAAGATAGGTTGTGTGGCCAGGAAATAGTTCATGCTACTTTCCTTCTCTTCCTCTCCTTTCCCACTCCAGCCCCCCTTACTCTGTACTCTGAGAAAACCACCCCACAAGATTAAACTCCTCTGTCTAATACTGCAGGGTTTTATAGCATAGTTCAGGAGGGTCCCCTGCCTGTTCAGAATAGTTTTTTTTGGTGGTTTTAAGGGGCTCAAGCAAGAGATTAGGAAAGAAAAGGCTCAGTTGTGCAAACTGCTCCTTGCTAGTAGAACCATTGGATATAATTCTGTAACTTCTGGCCTCATCTTTGAAGTGCAATGCCAGATAAGTATCACACAAAAGCTTTACACTTGCACAGCTATTGGACACAATCCCATTAAGATTTATTTTCTACAAAATAACCAGCTGAAGGTTGATAGAAAACTAAATCTGTAGGTATGTAATCAGATCTGTAGATTATTTTCATTCTTTCATGTTCTATTGCAGAGGTAGGCAACCTAAGGCCTGGGGGCCAGATGCGCCCCGCCCTAGGCCTTTGGACCGGCCCCAGACTGGTCCTGCCACCGCCCACCATGATGATATTGATTATTGTTATTACTTGTTCTTGGGGTTTTCTTGGCAAAATCTCCACAGGGGTTTTGCCGTGGCTTTTCTGGGGCTGAGAGAGTGTGCATGTGTGTGTGTGTGTGTGTGTGTGTGTGTGTGTATATTTTAATTTTAATATTTATTTATTTATTTATTTATTTTTGTTGCTTCAGCCCCCCCCAATTGCTTGAGGGACAGCAACCCGGCCCCCGGCTCAAAAAGGTTGCTTACCCCTGTTCTATTGTATCAAAAACAGCTATTTTGTCAATTAGATTTCTAGGGTGACGAGAAGAGAGGAATACCACATGAGCAGGAACAAGACATTGAATGTGAACTATTTTTCTATAGGATGGCTAAGAAAAAATATATATTCAGAATGTTTCCTAATACAGATACATGTCATCAGCGGATAATCCTGGGACACAGCAACTGCTGAAGATGTTTCAGCTTTTGGTATAACACTTATGTTGCAGTTTTGTCCTACAGCAGAACTGGGAAGTATTAATTGCTGGATTAATTTTATGCTTAGTGGTATATGTAGCTTTATATCTACTTTTAGGGTGCAGAACAACTCTGGTAAAGGATGTAAACTATGTGTCATGGATCAGCAGTTGTAGGTAAATGTATGACCAGCCATACACAATAACGAGGTACAATGAAACAGCTACTTCAATCAACAAATTTTAGAAGGGACCTGAAAAGAGAGCAAATTACCATTATTTTAAGTGTGTGTGTGTGTGTGTGTGTGTGTGTGTGTATGCCTTTGTTGCCAGAAATGTGGTATTTTCTGCTCCAGGGGCCAAAATAGCTTCCTGGCTTAGGGTGCAATGGTTAATTCTCTCCCTGAAATCTTGACTTTGAGTGAGTGTAGGACGAGCTTCCTTTGCTGCTCCGTCTCAGCCAGCAAAATGTCTTTGATTGTTTGTGGTCAATTTGGCCCCTTACATTTGCATTGTTGTAGTTGCAGCTGCAAAGTGGAGGCTACTATTTGCACTACTAGTAGAAGGGAGAGAAGACTAAAAATGTTACGACTCTATGCAAAGCAAAGCAAAGCAAAGCAAAGCAAAGCAAAGCAAAGCAAAGCAAAGCAAAGCAAAGCAAAGCAGCTTCATTTATATACCGCTTCATACCCTGCTATGGGGTGTCTAAGCAGTTTACAACTGTAAGCTCATCGCCCCCCAACGAGCTGGGTACTCATTTTAGCGACGTCGGAAGGATGCAGGCCTGAGTCTAGTACCTGGCTAGTACTGAACTCGCAACCTTGTGGTCTATGAGTGAGTGGCTGCAGTACAGGCATTTAACCACTGTGCCTCAGGGCTCCTCATAATGCAGGAGGGGAGCAGGGACGGAGTGAGAGGGTATCAAACCCAGATCTGCCGTTCTGTTCCTGTCATTGGATGTTGCCTGGCTTCAGAAGACATCAAGCTGAAAGCTTGCTAGGTCAAGTGTGAAGCCTGGCCTTCATAACTCTTTCTTATGAGAAGCAGTGGCAGTCTCTCTTTGTATGCACTTTTTGTAAGTGCTGTAGCATTTTTCTTGTGAGGTCCTTCATTAGAAGCTGTCTGCTGTGTTGACAGCAGGTAGTGGCACATGACACAGGCTGCAGAGCCTAATCTTTTGGTGAGCTCACCAGTGCTGTTTGCTCCTGGCTTTCTTGTCCAGGGCTCTGGGCTTGAGTGGGAGCTCAGCATGTTCAGACTCCCTGGACATAGGCTAGATTTATTGACTCCTTTGTGGTGTGTGGGTGGGTGTGTAGGTGTGTGGTGCATGTCTGGGGTTGCTCATCCTTGACATACTGAAGATTAAGTAAATATACATACACCTGCTTCTGCATATTCACACACAATGCTGTCCTACTGCAGATCAAGTTTAAATAGGTAATAAACTGGTGGTTAGTTTATCTATACATTTGTGTCTCTCTGTGTTTCTTCCAATTGAATGGGCACATGTATAATTCTCAAAAACTGGAAATCTTCCATAGCTCCTTATGAAGTAGAATGGATTGGGGAAAGACATAGCAGTTTTTAAAAAGATCTTTGGATACCAGAATCTTAAGAGTAGAAAATATACAAGCATTGATGGTCAACCATGCAATAAAGAGACTAGATACAAAAATTTGGGTTTAAACAAGGGCCACTTTATTTGACCAAAAACCTATTTAAATGGCTCCTTCCTTGCCTCCAAGGTGTGGGGACTTGTTGAGTCATTCCAGAGCCCAATCCTTCACCAGAAAGATGTCAAGGTATATACTGAACTCTTATATTCTCCTCCCACTACCTACCAATGACAACCTATTTATTATATGACACAACACTATGCCAATGACACCACCCTATGCCAATTGATCCAGTTTTGAGATACTGTATGGGGTAGCAAAAATCCCAGGTAAAGGAGAAAAAAATCCTACCTGGCCCCAAGATGACTAGCAAAGCTCACACTGCACTTAAGGTATGGAGGGTGGGTCACAGAACCAGAAGGTTTGTGAAGGGGTCAGCTCAAATTACTCCCAACTCTGCTCACATCATGTGTCTCAGCTTGAAGCCTTGCTCCAAGCCAGCTTAATTCCAGACTCTATTCATGAATTGGACTACCAATGGGCAGTATAAAAATAAAATGTATTATTATTATTATTATTATTATTATTATTATTATGAAGGCCATCAAAGTGTACCCTCCCCTACAGCATCGTTTGTTTCACAGGTCCAGGTACATATTTGATATCCATTAGAACTATATTGTGATTAGCTTAGTACAGGACATTGTCCTAAAGTTTCATTACTGTTCCATCCCACACATCCCACTTTGCCCCCAACTTTTCTTGTTTGTTTGTAAAAATTTGATAGATATTTGATTGTATCTGTGTGCATATAGGTCTCTAAAGCTGGAAAATATCAGGAAAGAAATAGTTCTTATGATTATTTCAACATTTTCTTTTGCTGAACTATAATAAGAAAAAAAAAAAACCTGGGCTATAACTGGGATTTTTGGTTACATTTTAGAAAAGACTGTTTCTGGATATAATGAATTATATATAAGGCAGGATCATGTTTGAAGGACAAATACCATGGGAAGAAAGCTGAACACTCAGCTGTTTCTTTCAGTATGAGATTTCAACAATGCAGCAGCAATTCTGTTTTATGAATTATTTCTACTATGTTTAAATTATAAATCTGCTCCTAAATGTCTTGCATATGAGGCTGCATTAGCAATTCTAAAGCCCATTTTAAAAGAAGATATTTGCAATACAAATTTCACTACTGAAATTAAAGTTGCTCATGTATGTTTGGTATTCTGGGTTTCCAATTAGTAAACATTAAACTTCTGAAGACAAGGATGTAGGCTTTGAAAGAGAACAAGGGTGCCTCACACTTCTCCTCAAAATCCACAAGCTTGGGTTTCCCTGGTGAATAAAGGTGCAAAGTTGACTGTTAAGCTTATAGAAGGCTGATGAAGGTAATTAGAGATGTAGCAACCATTTTGTTTTCCTGCAGACATGGTTTAAGAAAGTTTTTGAGGGAGAGACACTAGGCCCAGCACCACCCAGCCTAGAATAGGAAGGAGGGATGGGATTCGAATGTATCTGCTTTAATGTTTGTTTTGATGTTTTGAAATGCTGTATGCCGCCCCGATTGCCTAGCAGAGGGGCGGGATATAAATAAAAATTATTATTATTATTATTATTATTATTGGCAAGCTGATATCCTGTAAATCACCACTGATCCCACAAAAATCCTACTGGTTTTAGATTGGATATGGAAGAGAAAATATGGCTTTCTGCACCATAAATCTCTGAGAAGTCTTGGGGAGTTAATGTTGCTCAAGGTTTTATTTCTTTGGAATGGGCACACTGAAGGGTGTGTGGCATGTTAGTGATATGTGGTTTCTTTACATCTGTATACAAAGTGGACATAAGTGGAGGCTCACAGTAACCCACCACCAGATAATTTGTTTTGGGGGAGGGGGTATATACTAGTGTTAGGATTCTCACATGGAGCAACTCAGTTCTGTGTTTTTTCCAGTCTTCATCAAAGACTGAGCTTTTGTTTTATGCTTACACATACAGCTGACTCACCCATTCCCCTTGTCTAGTGAGGAAATAAGAACAAGTACCTTAATTGATCATTTATGACTTCTTGGACTCACTGAGCTCCTGTTAGGACATACACTTGTCCCTCCTTGTTTGTGAACTTGGAGTCTGTGGTCTCACTCCTTTGCGGATGGCAAGCAGGGAGGGATAAAATAGAGTGCGCACCTGCAGCGCATGCACTGCCATTATACTCCATGAGGCTTGGATATTTGCGCTTTTTAAAGTTTGTGGGGTGGTGGTGGTCTGGAACAGATCCGCCATGAATGGGGGAGGGACGAATGTATATAATATCACAAGCTATGTTTAATATTCTGTCAGCCATTGTCTCTGAGTGACTCACAATGATATCACTACCCAGAGTAATCTAAAGACAGAATCAGTAATCTACAGCTTTCCAGATGTTGTCAGCCATAGCCAGCATAGCCAACATCTCAGTGATGAGAGAAAATGGGTGTTGTAGTCCAATAAGACATGAAGGGCCATAAGTTGCACTATTTCATCTTATGAGACATGGAGTTCAAAGCATCCTAAAGGACTTCTTTTCCAAATCTCATTATAATAGAAGTGGCGCTTGAGAATTTTGTGATGTCCTTTGCCTGCCACCCCATTTTGTGGTATGTATAGTCTCAGAAGATCTAATGATGGTTGGAGGCTGGAGTAAAAATTTACTGGAGAACCACAAGTGTCCTATGGGCTATACTGTGCCCACTCCTGCTCCAGATGGATCAGTGATCTGATTTAATAATAATAATAATAATAATAATAATAATAATAATAATAATAAATTTATTTCTTATATCCTGCCTTTTGCCTAAACAATCAAGGCGGCTTACAAATGTTAAATAAATACAATATTGAAATAAACATAATAAGATTAAGACAGCTCGCATTCTGCCTTCTCTCCTTCCAGATGATGGTGGATGGAGGGAGGGCCTTCTTCTTTTCAGGCTAGGCCCAATGGCAGATGCTTATATTTTTGCAAGGTATTATTTAAGAAAACAGAAAACAGTCTTTGGAGACAGCTTTGGCACACTGTCGAAGCTAGAAGCCATGGATAGACCAATCTCTATGCATTAGTTTGATCCTTCAGTTTAATAGGAATGACTGAACAATGAATTATTCTACTTAGGCAAATAGGTTTATAGCTTTCTGCCAAACTTAACTCTCAGATTTTCATCATTTTAGTTTACTTCATAAAATATGTTCTGTGCTAAAGAATCGGTGTGGTGGAAGAATGAGCTGGAGTATTAGGAACTGTACTTTAGAAAACTTCTCCAGCCATCAATCCTTCCTAAAGGAATCAACTGCCCCTGTGTCAGTTAGTCCAAACATGTCCCACTAGTAGCAATGAGAAGATATTCATTTAACTTTTCTTAGGGTCAACATCATATCATCCCATTTACTAATTCATTTTATTAATCTTAGCAGGAAATCAATTTCTAGCTATATTTTTTTCCAAAAAGTTGTAAAACCCTTGCACAATAGAATTTAAATGAAAGCCTGCTGTAGTGCTAATTAAATAATTGTGTTTTTTTAAAAATAACAAATCCACATAATTTTAACATTTTTTTAAAAAACAGTCCAAGTTGAGACTGGCATGTAAAACAAGTATTTCAATGACACAAATTAACCTATCATTAAGCTAAATTACCTAATACTTTAGTGATAGTTTATTTCCCAAAAAAGTCCACCAGAAAGTAGTCTTAAACATGGTCATTTAGAGCAACTCAACCTTCTCTCTCTCCACCTATACTGGCTAGGCCACTTCCACTTGTCTGGCAGAGTTTAGCTTGTTGAACAGGCCAAAATACATGGAATGGTAACTGTAATTCCACATGCAGATCACAATGGAAAAATAAATATTAGATAGGTAGTACAAGAAGCCTCTTGTCTTGAAGAATGTTTCCAAATCTTAGGGATGGCTCCTGGCAGACTCTAAAATCTTGTCATTGTTTCTGTCTTGTTGGACGTTTTTTATCTCATGCAGAATGTCTACATTCAATTCAAGGTGACTGAAGCTGAACCGTATATGTATTACCACTGTACATGTGGTTGTGCAGGCAGATGAACAGACATGCACATCTGATTGCACATGTGGTTGTATTTGGGCATTGATTCAGTGTGCAACTTTGTCATTCAATACTAATCAGGGGCTAAATTGTAATGTTGATAGTTTTACATTTTTTTGTTTCCCCACTTGGCTACTCACATGAGGCTATCCCAAACCAAAAAGCTCTGCCATCAGACTTATAGAGGGTAGTAGTTCTAGTAATTAATTTATGAAATATGAATTAATCTCTATTAACATCTATCCAAGAAGTACAAAAATAAAAACAAATCAACTATAAAAATTAATACTAAAGGTGCACCATTCAAAAGGCCATCAGGGTGATTTATGCTAACAGATCTGAAATAACTTAGGAAAAGAAAGATAAATCATCCAGTAAAACAGCTGCCAACATGAACTCACTCATGGAAGAATATGACTAGGAAGAATGGTGACTATAAAAAAGACAACTTTTTCAATGTTCTCATTTTTTCCCTGAACATCCCCAACAGTTATTCTCCTGAAGTGCATTTCAAAAATGGCAAAAAATCCAGAACAAAACAAAACCAAATCAACAGGAAAACAAAACACACACAGAGGAGATTATCATGCGGGGAATGGGACATTCTTGTCCCATCCCTGTGCCATCCTTTTTGTGCAAATATTTTCACATAACGCCATCATTATCCTGTTCTTATCCCATTATTGTGCAATCATGATAAGATTTTCAGACATCGTTGTCATTATTCCTTCCTTCTCCCATCCTTGAAGTGGCATGGCCCCGCCACTGTGTATTAAAGGAAACTGCCATTAATACAACTGACAAGAGAAGGATGGGATAAGTGCAGATGCAATAAGGGCAGGGTAAGGGCGGGAGCAATCCCGCCTGCCCTATGTAATAATCTCCAGAGTGAGCATGGAGGAAAAAAAGATTTCTTTTCTCTTCTTTTTAAAAAAAGCACTTTGTAGGCTAATTAAGAACAGTGGCATCAAGTTTCCACAATCTATTTATCATTTTATTTAATCAGTTTCCACTCACTTTTCCCATTAACACCCACTCCAATAGGAGTCACTCAGAGTGATGGAGGGAAAAAGTTCTTCGACTGGTTAAAATGTAAATGGTTAAAGGATTAAAGAGTTAAAGGATTAAAAAGTTAAGAGAATAGAAGTGCCACGGAATTTAGAATGGTTCAGCTACATCATTTGACAGTTCTACTAAAGCTGAGCCAATGTTATTTAGAAAGCTAAGAAGGAAGCACAAGATAATTGTATAACTGATTCCAGTGCATCCTGTTTTATTTAGCAAATGTATCCTGAGTAAGCATATTTAAAATATAATTTAATTTGAAAATTCTGAAGAACAGAGTATTCTCAGACTATTTTATCTTAATCCTAAATTACTTTGAAAGCACGTTTTGGTCTTCATTATGTTTGCATTCATTCTCATGGTCCTTCAGAGCCTACCCTTTTCTCAGGCTTTTATGATGATGATAACTGTGGGGTACATATAATCACTAGTAGTGGATAAAACATAATACTTTCATCATAGAACAAACAAATGTTTACTTGACTGTTTTCTTTTTTTAAAGCAATGTCTATTGAACTCAGTGGATCTTACTTTTGAATGAACAACTTGAGGTTTAGGTTGTTAATCAGCTGAAACCAGAAAAAGACAAAAGGGAATGCTGAGAAAGCAACAAGGAAGGAGGTCAAAGCATGAAAGTCATAGCAATGAACTATGCAAATAACAATGAACTTTCCTTGGATGTCACACAACCAGCATGGGGAAACATGTGATTGTTAGATTGCAACTCCTACCAATGGTCGTGTTGAGTACAGTGTATGAGAAATGCAGTCTGGTAACATTTGGAGGGCCACACATTCCCCAACCCACGCTAAAGCATGGTTTAGTGTTATGACCCTCAGTGGTCCTTCTCCATTCAGTGTAGCTATAGGGAATTTATGAGTTTTTGCTTCCATTTCAAATTAACTGCAATTTATTGTTATCACCAAACATAGACAAACTGTGCTTAAACTCAAAAATATTTTAATAAAACCAGGTAACTTCAAACCATAGGCTAAACCAAGGTTAATCTAAATGATAAATCCTGGACTCCTCAGAGAAGAAATGAAGCATGTGAGCCTGAAGTTAATTGTCATGATGATAAACCAAAGAAATGTGTCCTATAATCTTCCCATCCACATCTCTAGAATTATATTTGACCAAAATTGGCAACTGATTAGAGAAAAGTATCACTTTCTACTTTTTTTGTTTTGTTTAGGGGTAAGAAATAAAAAATAAAAGTAAAGATCATAATTACATTTTTAAAACAACAACAACAACAACAGGGTATATAAGAAGTGGGTTCAGGCAGTACATCAACCTAGGGCCCAAGGAGGGACCCATGAATTTCTGAGGGCTCCCTCCCTTAAAAACCCACAAGTCTCAACCCCATTCCACTACATTATTTTACAGAGGTCAGCAAACATGTAGCTCTTCATGTATTTTCTTGGCTTTTTACTAGGACCTATCTATTTTTACTTTGAAATGAATGCATCTTTTCACCCTGTAAAATGGGGTGTATTCACTTAGACTTATGGATTTTGGTTGCCAATCATAGCTCACATTGATACTGTAAAAGGAAGGCCATTGTTTCATTATATAACATATATTTATTATGTCTTTCAGGTTCAAATTTGACTGGTTCTTCTTAAAATAATCCATTTAGAATGTATCCTCACAAATCAGGATGGCAGAAACTAAAGGAAAGGACAAAAACAGAAGCAAAGCAGAACATATAGTGCATTTTGGAAAACCAGACCTGAAACTTTTAGAATTGCCTAAATTTATTAATTGACCCTCTGTTTTCGCAGACTTCAAGTCCGCAGTCCTGGTCATTCATGGACTGACAAGCCCCATTGGCTAAAATGGCATGTGCACACAGGGTGTACGCACAGGGCTGCAATGAGGGAGTGCGTGGTCATTTAAGCCAATGGGGTTTGACTGTCTGCAAGTCAGGGGTAGGCAACCTTTTTGAGCTCGGGGCCGGGTTGCTGTCCCTCAGACAATTGGCGGGCCGAAGCAAAATAATAAAATAATAAAAATAATAAAAATAAAATAAAATAAAATTTAAAAATATGCATGCACACTCTCTCAGCCCCGGAAAAGCCATGATGGCAAAACCCCTATGGAGATTTTGCCAAGAAAACCCCAAGAACAAGTAATAATAACAATAATCAATATCATCATGGCGGGGGGGCAGGACCGGCCTGGGCCGGTTCAAAGGCCTCATGGGGCCGCATTCGGCCCCCGGGCCGCAGGTTGCCTACCCCTGCTGCAAGTCTTCATTTTCACGGTAGGGGGACAGATCCTCCATGAAAACAAAGGGTCAACTGTATTTCCAAATGTTTGTGTTAGTTTGAGAATACTGTCGACAATTCCAACTACAGTAAAATCAGCAAAAAGATCTTTTAGGAACTTCAAACATATCAAAAACTTTTAAAAGACTAGCATGTCTCAAATCCAGCTTGTTGATTTAGCAAGACTGAGTAGTGAAACAAGCACTGCCAGAAAAACTAGTTTTGATAGTGTTATTAAAAATTTTGCAGTTAAAAAGGCCAGAAAAGCTCATTTCATTAGCTGATTAGGCTTCTTATTGTTTTGTATAAAGTATACTGTTATCTGATCATTCTGATACACAAGGAATAAAGCATTTACAAAAGTTTACCAGTGTTCATATTCAAATTGCCAGACATTAGCCATCATATCCAATTATGCTTTCATAACCACATACCAAAAACTGTTTGCCTTGTTCATATTTTATCATAGCCATATTTTTAGGCAAAGAAGAAAAAGCTACAACTTCATGTTATACCATTATCTTTATTGGAAAGACTTAACTGAGGTCCATTATGACTTCAAATCTTCAATTTTGCAAGAAGCACCACCACCCCCGCGCGTGCCTGAAACCAGTCTTGTTCTGCCTTGCAAAATTTATTTCTGCAGACCTGGCTCCACAATGACTGACAGAGAAGGAGGAATCTAAGTAAATATATAGGCACCATTGAAAAGTCTTGGCATGATCCATGGATAAATCAATTAAGTCTTGCAAACTGTAGCAAACAGCTTTTCTACTAGCTGAGCTGGAGATTTGTATGCAGACCTTTTCCTCTTGCCCAGAACTGAGGCCACCAAAACTGAAGAATTTGTATTCTGGGTTCTCATCTGCAGACGTCCCACAAAAGATCAAGACTCAGGGTCAGGCAACCCTAGTTTGCAACCATATTCTCTAATGATTTCTTGAACGTTACTGTGAGTCAGTTCAGGAGCCTTAAATAACCAAATTTAGGGCCTGAACAGACTGCCAGAAATAATCCAGCTTCAGACCATTTAAACTGTCCTGGCTCAATGCTAGGGAATTATGGGTATTGTAGTTTTTCTGAGACATTGAGCCTTCTCTCTCAGGGAGCTCTGGTGCCACATTAAACTACAGTTCCCATGATTCTCTAGCACTAAGCTAGGGCAGTTAAAGTGTTCTGAAGCTGGATTATTTCTGGCAGTCTGTTCAGGCCCTTAATGACTATGCCTCAGAATCATTTTGCACATTTAAAGTTGCATCATGGTGCCGATTCTTCAGAGATTATCCCACCGCTGAAATAAGCCTAATTCGGGAGGCAGCTAGGTCCTATCACAAGAATTTTGCTGCCGAAGCTGCCAGGCAACTCCAGCCCGGCTGCAGCTCGGGTCCCTTATTTCGGCAATTACTTCAAAATTGGGAACTTTCCGACTTAAAGAAATGGCTGCCAAAGCGCACCAGGGATCTGGGCTGCAGCTGGGCTGGACTCATCCAGCAGCTTCGGCGGCAAAATTCTTGTGATAGGACCCGTCTACCTCCTGAATTAGGCTTCAATTCGGAAGAGGTAAGCCGGGTTATTTCAGTGATGGGATAATCACCTCTACTCATAAGATATCATGGTTTGGATTCAAAGCTATGCTAAGTACTTGCAGGAGGGGTGGGCAAAATGAGGCTCACAAAGCCACATATGGCTCTGAGGGTTGTTTTTCTAGCCCATGGCCCCCACAAAGGTTAAAAAAACCTCCCCAATGCCCTCTAGGGGCTGCCTCATTTTGGGAGAACTTTTGGGCAATTTGAGGTCTAGGAAAGAACTTTTTACAAACAGGAGGTAAACTGGAAGTGGCATTCCGTCATGTTCTGTAAAGGTGACAGAGGGTGCTTTGCAGAGATAGGAAAAAGAAAACGCAAAATACAAGTATCTCACATACCCTTACATACTGACTAGAGGAGTTGTATCTGTATCTCCAACCACTTCAGCTTCCTGCCTCACCCACTGTGGCACCCAGCATGTTTTAACTGTTATAATGTGGACATTCACATTCCTGTGATAAGCCATCTGACTTTTTCTGAGGGAAATAAGGCTGTGTTCACTAACATGGCAAGCTATGGACACTGCAATTCAACAGGCCAGGGATGCAAGATTAAAGTGTTATGCAATCATGGCAATGGTTTCAGCTTTACATATGAGGCTGCTTATTTTCTCTGGCAGAAAGCCTCAAGCTTCTTTTTTCTTTCATCCCAGTTAACATATACAGTAGTAATCCAGACTGCCTGTTTATCACATTGGAATCTCTATACTTAAACCTTTGTATAGTCAGTCAATGTAATCTCTTTTTGTTCAATTAGCAATAGATTTGATTATGTGTAGAAGACACAAATCCAATAGTGAGTGACTGATACACTATTTAGTCAGGCCTCAAAAGTAAATACAGATTTGATTTGATTTGTCTTTGTGCTGTGGGAAAAAAAATCTCTTTATCTTTTAAAAATACAAAACCACTCTTTCCGTATGAGAAGATGGAACTGGAAGTAAGACAAGCAAGTGAAAATAGTACTGTACAAAGCCCTGTAGATCAAAGCAATATTTTTAATTATTTTGGGGCATTTCCAGATGTTTTGCCATTGTGCCACCTAATTTATGGAGTTTTACTTGCAGTCCAAACAACAGTATCTTCAGTTCTGTATCTCTTCCATGTTTTCCTACTTCTTCTTCTGACCATTTTATTAAGAAAAAATGTATGAAATCAGAAAGAACAGAATAGGTACAGATTGCCTTCTGATTGTTAGTACTTGGAGCTCTCTGTATGGAAACACCATTGTGTCGCCAGTTGTCTCTTACTTAGTACTCACAGCAGCATGAAGACAGATGCAAGAGTTTAAAAGGGGTTGCTGTGGTGACATATTCAATCTCCCTCTCTGGCCCCTGTCTGAGTATCTGGTTCCTGGAGAAGGTTTATCATTCTATTAGACTACTACACATCACAATGCTCATCAGTTTCCCTGCCTGAGTGGATGGTCATGGTTTTGGCTTTTGTGTTAAAGATCTAGGGAATATCATCTTTAACTTCCCTTTCTCTGCTGCTTCTGAGCAGAGCTTGGAGAAACTCATAGACCTGAATTGGAGGCAGTGAAGCAAGAGTAAAGATCCCAAGTATGTCAGTGGAGGAAGATTTCTTGAATCTCTTAGCACCTTTCAACAGTCCTTCTAGGTAGACTATCTGAGTTGGAAATACTGGGTTGCCAATGACCAATTCCACAAGGTATTTCTGGGGATTATTTCTTTATTTTTATTTATTTATTATCCCACCTTTCTCCCACAGTGGAGAAAATTATGCCATGTAGTTCCCATAGATTCTACTTTGTCTCTGTGATGTTGAATATCTATGTGAAACTGATATAAGAGGTTATCAGGAATCATGAACTATAATGTGATATCCACAAATAAGCAGATAATGCCCAAGTTTATCTTTGTTATCAATTCCATGTGAGATGTTCTGAATCAGAGTTTGGGGTAATGAACTTGATGAATGCTAGTAGACAGAGTCAGATAAAATGAAAGAAGTATTGTTAGTAAGTGATGCTCAACTTGTTCATGAAGAGGTTGCACAACACCAATGTGCCCAGGGGGCAATTTTGGGCACCTGACAGACATGCTAAAAGCTCCATCCCTTCCCACCACTGCCCAAATATGGCATTAAATCATACTGCTGAATTTTTGTGGGGGGACATTTACAGCAAGGATTTGTTTTAAAATCAGCATTTACTTTATCTGAAGAGAATTCTCCTTGTTCCCTGCTAAACTTCAGTGGTAAACCAAGGCATTTAACCCTAACAAAATTTCTTTCCAGTTGCTGCTGAAATCTGGCAGTGTCAATTGCTGATGAATTTGGGGAGAGCTGAGGATGCCTTGAGATGCCATATTCAGAATACGTTTCCTAAACTTTAAAAGGGCACAGGTTGTTTTCGTGGAGTGCAACATCTTTTATCTGACCTAGGCTGATATAACAATTACAATCCTGTATATACAGAGGCAGACTGGCTACAATAATCCATGCTGTCATTCTCATTACTGTAATTTGTAATAAGTGGGGTAGCAGGCGCAACATAGGGCAGTGAGATTGCTAAGAGAGATACGTTTATATAATAATTTAAAAATTTCTAAAATTAGATTTTTTCCTAATTAGAGATTTATTTATTTAAATATTTGTATCCTATATCCGAGGGTCTCAGGGTGGCATACAATAAGATCAGTTTTAACAGTTTAAAAAATTAAAATAGTAAGAGTAATTTAAAACAGGCTAAAATATATTATTAAACAATCTGACAAGTTAAAATAAAAACAGTTTTAAACAAATGTAAAATATTTCCAACAAGACAAGTTTAACAAACCCTGGAGCTGTTGTATAGTTCCTTGTTACATCATACAATTATGACCTACTTTGTTCCACAAATTGCAATACACATTTTAAATTTTTTAATGAACAAGAGGTATAATTACAAGAATCCATATTGTGTAGAAAGATCAGATATACAAGCTATATCTGTTATAAATTACACAGTCACTTTGATGGACATTAGAAAACATCTCAGCCTGAAAAGATTCACCCAAGACCTTCCATGAATTGAGGTGGCTGTTTCCAATGAGGTTTGTTGCTAACAGAGTGAAAAATAAATGGACACCAAGTGGTGCTGAATGAGTCTGTCTCAATCTGTCCTTTCACCATTCACAGTTGTTTAATTAGCTTTACAGACAAGATAATATCCAACTCCTCTGTACAACTGTGTTCCGTAAATGTGGTCATATTTTGGGTATTTCTAACCTCACAGCTAGTATAAGGAAGATAATTAAATCCTTATGCAGTAGGTTTGCGTTTGACTGTGTAATAAGGCCTGATGGAGCTATTTCCAGAAACAGAACAACTGGTTGTTTTTGTAATGTCCATTATTTCTGTCTGAACAGATTTCTAGTAATGACTCCCCCAGGTGCCTATCCACCATATATTAAAGTATATGCCAATTTGCCCATATCCCCTCCAGCAGGTAGCTGAACACATCACAACACTGTGACATTCCACAATTTAACAAAAGTTAAACACTACATTCGAAAATTAAAACTACCTTTAATTTTTTTAATGTTCACAGGAATTTATACTACAATATTACAGTCTAGAATCAGACCAGTGTTTCTGTGAAACATGTCATGCTAGCTGTCAGGAACTGCATTGGCTTGTAGTTAATTTTCCATCCCAATGCAAAGTACTGGCTTTGGCCTTTGGGGCCAGGTTACTTAAAGGACTGCCTCCTCCCATATATGTACTTGCCTGGACCAGAATATCATTTGCACAGGTTGACTTCAGACTGCCTTTATGTGAGGTATTTACTACTAAGGATTGGTTTTCTCAGTGGTGGCACCCTCCCCAGAGAGGTTCACTTGCCACCTATACTGTAGCCTTTCTGAGACAAGGTGACCTCCTTATTTTGACAAGTTTTTTTGTCCTTGGTGTTAACAAAATGTGGGTTTTAGATTTGCTGGATTTAGTTCGGTTGTTTTGTTTGCAATGTTTCATATTTTATTATTTTGCCTCTATTTTTGAATAGATGTTCAGCTCAGAGAATTTCAGCTATTGGGCAATATAAAATGTAATAAATAATTAGAGACGTTCTGCACAAAATCATTAAGGTGATATTCTGCCCTGGAAAACAGAACCAGTACACATCAAGATGTTTTTGTTGTGTTTTTTGTACTTGTTATTTTGCAGTCTAGTGAGTTTTGACTTATGACAACACTATGCCTTCTACTGACCATTAGCATCTTTTCCAATAAGTCATGTCATCTCACAATATGTCTAAAGTGCAATAGTCTCAGTTTAGTCATTGTGGCTTCTGGTGAGAATTGTTGCTGTACATTACATATGTTTGTATCTGGAAATAGTTTTTGATGGATTTTCTCTTCATCTGTTGAGCAATTCTGACCTTGCACAATATAGCTGTTGCTTAATTTGTCAGCAGAGCAGCAAAATGCCAACTGATAATAGGAAATAGATGAAGTCTGGATTTAACCTCTGATACAGCTTACTGCCTAGATACTTAACTGTGTGTCAGTCTCCTTACAGTCTACAAACCATCAGTGTACTTCAGGATGAAGAATGTTTAATCTGTTTCTCTCCTTGCAACCAGAAATTGTACAAAAGGTTAAATATGACTCATGACAATAATTCTACTAGAATGCCTGAGGCACAACATTAAAAAGTGATGTGACGCTGAGGGTTGTAAAGACTTGCTGGGAATGGGTATGGCTGCTGATAACACGTTGAAAATCATGGCCTTTCTTTCTTTCTTTCTTTCTTTCCTTCTTTCCTTCCTTCCTTCCTTCCTTCCTTCCTTCCTTCCTTCCTTCCTTCCTTTCAGTATTTGAAATTGGTATTTTAAATATTAAGGCAATATAACTTTTAATTAGAAAAGATAGGGGAGAAATACTGCAGCAGCACCAGCAGCAGCACCAGCAACAACAACAACAACAAAAAATGAAACAGAAAAATCATGTATCTTTCTCCATTTTTTAAAAGTAAAAGTAAAATGTCTTAGCCTGGAGTGGTCGATGCAGAGATAGAGAGATCAACATCTAGAATGACATGGACAGCTTCTTGTGCTCATTCACAGAATTTTGCTTTTCATGCATGCCTTGCTCTTGTTTGATCACAGCATAGAAAGACATCTATAAAGAACTACTGAAGCTTATTGCATCAGTATGTCAGATTTATGGATATGGATCAAATATAGCTAGGGAAATTTTAATTAATTGTAGTTTTATCAACAGGAACTAATGCAATGAAGTAGATTGATACAGAGATTGATTAGTTCCAGACAGAAACAAAACCTAGCAATCACAGTGAAAACAATATGTGTTTATATATGCAGCAAGGCTTCTGTTTTTATCAACCCAACTGATTGAGATGGGTGCAGCAGTATTCACATGGAGAGTTTCCCCTTTCCTTACACTACCATAGAGCTCTGGTGGCGCAGCGGTTAAATGCCAGTACCGCAGCCATTCACTCGTAAAGTTGCGAGTTCAATCCCAGCTAAGGGGCTTAGGCTCAACTCAGGCTTGCATCCTTCCGAGGTCACTAAAATGAGTACCCAGAATGTTGAGGGCAATTAGCTTACGCATTGTAAACCACTTAGGGAGTGTTTAAGTGCACTGATAAGCGGTATAGAAATGTACTTGCTGTTGCTATCACTACGACAGTTTGGGTAAACAAGCAAGTTTATGGCATGAATGTAAATATATGCAAATACCTTTGGCTATAAGCAATAAATACAACAGGTTTACAAGAA
>CM034701.1:266825419-266842518 GCA_020142125.1 Phrynosoma platyrhinos | reverse complement strand
AAAGAAAAAAGTACTTATAAGAGGCTCAAGATTATCTTTTTTCCATCCTTTTTTTCCCCTCTGTTAAGGAGATATTGCTCAGAAGTACCATTTAAATGCTGAGAAAATTATTCAAACTAGTCCTTTCTCTTCATAGACACAAAGAAAAAAAAACATACATTTTGCCGCGTCAGCTGGTGCCTTTTGACAACAATTTACAGAAACGAATGCCCTCCAACTCCACTCCTTCTTCACCTTCAACTCCCCCTTCCAGGTCTGTCTCCAGTTACAGAAGGTTGGGGTCTCCGACGAACCTCATACCCCAAATTTTCCCCGGCTTGGAGTATCCTAACAAGGCTTGCTGCAATTGACAAGATACGGTGCGGAGCCTCCGTCTCGCACCGCCGAGCGCCTTCGCGGCAAAACCGTTTGGTTTTTTATCATCATTGTCAATTTGTCCATTTGCATTAGGTCATAAAGTTTAGTTTCCCATTCATGTTCAAAGTTTCCCTTTACTACTTTCCAGTGTTTGGCAAATATTAGCCTTGCCGCAGTAATCATATATAGGATAACACCCATTTCTTCCTTGTTTATCTTTTCTTTCAGTTCTTTCAGTTTTTTACTAAATATGACTTGAAATAATTCTTCACAGCCTCCATCAGGAGTGTTTCCGTTATTGCAAATTCTTGCCAATACTGCATTCCTGGGAGGCACACATGCTACCATACCTATATAAAACAAGCAGCCCTGTCTGATTTTATAATGCCTAGAATAAAGTATCCACCAGGTCAATTGGTACCTTCAAAAAGCAAGGCTACTACTACACCTGTTAATGTCTTAATTCTCAAAATAAACAAGTAAATAATACTTGAGATACCCTGTTGAGGGGGAAAAGCCCACTTACAAGATGCTTTTTACTGTGGGACTTTTAAGGAAATTCATTTCCATGAAAATACCAGTGATTTTCCTCCACAGAAAATGTTTTTTGTGCAGAAAAAATGTACTGATTCCTTATTGCTCTCTGCTAATTTTTGTTCTCTGATAAGAAAATATATGCAGGAAAATGACCTAGTTTTTCTGTGGAAGAATCTCTGTATTTTTCATACTGCATACATTGTAAACAGTTTATACAACTTAATAATGTTCATGGAACATTTCTGTGAAGAAACCCACGCGTTTTGTGCAAAATAGCCATCTTTTGCACCAAATCGTGTTTTCTGCTCAAAAATGTTTTCCTGCAGAAAGTCTCAATTTAAAAAGGTGCTCAAAAATTGCATAGAAACCCTCATTTTTTCATAAAACAGGGGGGGATTGCTAAAAGTGTATCTTCTTCCATGTGGGAATAAAATAAGTGAAAATGTACATTTCTCTCTGCTTTTCAGGTGGATCCATTGAAGCCTTCCTTATCAATTGTGGAACTTCCTATATATGACAGTATATCTCTAAATATGTGACATAGCAAGAGAGGACATCCACAGTGCTCAGTTATTTTTAAAAATTAATTATTTACAGTTATAGTGCTTCCCTCCATATTTAGTTATCTTTGTACTTTTAAAAAAATCTCCTTGCTGTTCCCTTCCAAAAAGCTCCAAAATAGTTTTACTTACTTTTTAAAAAGAAATGCCTGACTGGTACAAACCACTGGCCACTGGCATTAAACATACTCTCTTTCTATCTACCTAATGAAATAACATCCTTGAAATAATACCGTAACACCCACAGCAGAGCACAAGCAAGCAACACAGGAGACAACGGGCTAGTTCCCACTTACATTTAATCCTGTTTGCGAATCATATTGACACCGGGTTGTGGATTCAATTAAGGCCGGTGCGTAGTTCCCACTATGGAAGTGAATCATGTCTTTACTTCATGTCGTTCCCACTAGCAACATGGAATAAGCTGCACTCCAGCTTTACGCAGCAGCAGGAGGAGGAGGAGGAGGAGGAGAATGGGGCACCTGGGGGCCTTAAAATGGTGCCTTAATAACAGTCAGGGGCTGGGGGAAGGCCCAGCACAACCTCCTGGGCTAGGCAACGGATCAGGGCCTAAATTAGCCCCGCTGCAACCAAAAGGCCTGGCTAGGCCACACGCAGCCAGAACAAAGTCACAAGAAGACCCAGAAGCACCCAACTGACGTGAGGCTAGCTCCAGCCCTTTCTCACTCACTCTTCATCTATTAGGTACTGTAGGCTATATTTCAGAGGAAGGCAGTGGCAAAACCACATTTATAGTACTGCCTATAAATTTGTGGGGTCACCATAAGTAGATAAGTGACACACACCACCTGGTGGGCTATACTTGTGCAGCCAATGCAACTGAAAATAATGCCACATTTCAATTTTGGCCAATCTGGGGGCATATTTCTTCTCTTTTCTATAACTTTATGATTTTAAAAGTATGCATGTGGGGAGTTGCAGAGGCATAAACTGCTGCATTTTAAAACAGTTTTGAGCCATATTAGGGATTGAGAATGAAAAATAGACCTTTTTTTACATTTTTGTGAGGTCTGGGAATTTAGAGGGTATCAAGTTAATGCATGGGGGCCCAAAGGACCACCCCTTCCGCACCCCTGGCTGAAACCACGTGATATTCCTCCTCCACCATTTAGTGAGCTACAAGCGACAGATGCTCTCTAGTCAATATCAACAACAACAGCAAGTACACTTCTATACTGCTTAGCAGTGCACTTAAGCACTCCCTCAGTGGTTTACAATCTGTAAACTAATTGCCCCCAGCAAACTGGGTACTCATTTTAGCGACCTCAGAAGGATGCCAGGCTGAGTCAACCCTAGAGCCTCTGGCTGGGATTGAACTCACAACCTTGTGGCTTGTGAGTGAGTGGCTGCAGTACTGGCATTTAACCACTGTGCCACCATGGCTCCAGTTTTGCCCCTACCATTTGCTTCTGCTACACTGCACCACACAGCAGAAGAAACTATGTGAGGCTCATCCATTATTTTTAGTGGCAATTAATAAATTGTCTTGTGTACCTTTTTAGACCACTTTCACAGTATTTTTTTTTAAAAAGACTTTTTCTAATTGTCCCAGTCATGTCCATTGTGCATTGATTTTTAATGACTGTTCTGCCCTTTTCCAAAATGGCATATTTGGTCTACTTGTATGCACCAAGTTAGAATTTGTAACTGCATATTAATCAAACTGTTATTTGACTCAAAGGATTTATTTGGCCATTCTCCACAATTAATATATATGATACTAGCTCAAGACTGGAATCTAGAAGTGTAGAGGCTTATAAAGAATTAGAAGTGGGCATACTACATATATCTGGATTTTACTAAAAGGGCCTTCAGGTCAAGCATGTGAAATGCACATTTCCTAAGATATTTTCCAACTAGGATACAATCAGCCAATTTTGTATTCCTAGTTCATGGGGTTATTTATATTTTATACAACTCAGAGCTGAAAGGCATGCTTTATCAAATGAGGGATGGAAGCCAAGGTGAAAAGAAGTGCCCTGCATGAATAAAAGAGACATGTGTAGGCAAACTGGTCTCTTTATTCCTAATGGGATGAATGCATAAATCATGAAGACTTTGAATAAGTAGCATCTGGTTGTGAACTCTACTTCTCAAAGCACTGGGGCTTTGTTTTCTTATTTAATAACTACAAAATAAATTAACAGCTACAAAGGAAAGCACAGATGTTCTGAAAAACTTGATACTACTCTGACTGCTAGGAAAGCATTGTGGTTAACTTTAAGCATGACCTTAAGCATAACATTAACAAGCATCATGGTTAAGCTTAAGAGTGGGGGCTCTTCGTGATTCACTACTTAACTTATAACATCAAAGTGTTGAGTATAGTATGGTATACTGAGTGTAATATGGAATGTAGTGTATTAAATTGTATATAGTAGCTGAGCCAGTGTGGTATAGCAGCTTAAGTGTTGGACTCAGGGGGGTTGCAGACTGCCAGAAATAGTGCAAATTGAGTCCACTTTTAGGGTTAGGGTTAGGGCTAGGGAATCATGGGAACTGTAGTTTATTGTGGCACCAGAGCTCTCTGACAGAGAAGGCTTAATGTCTCAGAAAGAAAAAAAAACAATGCCCATGATTCAATAGTACTAACCCTAACCCTAAAAGTGGACTCAATTTGCACTATTTCTGGCAGTCTGCAACCCCCCTCAGTCTTTGGAAAAACAGGGTGTGAATCCCTACCCAGTCATGGAACCCCACTGAGTGATCTTGGGCAAGTCACATTCTCTCATCCTAAGAGCAAGATGATGGCAAACCTCATTTGAGCAAATCTTGCAAGAAAACTACATGAAAGGGCCAACTTGAAGTCAACTTGAAGGCACATAATAACAAGCAGCAGCAACAATATAGTTACTGCACAGTTCTTTATATTATTACCCACCCCAAAATTACTATTTGGAAGCAGTGTATGCCAGCAAGGAGGATGCTATTATTAAAATACAGCTAAAGCTGAGCAGATCAGGAACTAGGCTGGCAGCATGATTATGGGAGTTACAACCATGCAACTGGATGGCTGGGGAACCATGGGAAATGTAATCCAAAAAGATTTTCAAGCTCTGGGTCACAATATGGAAAGAAAACTGTATATGAATGCTATGAACACCATCTATGTACACAGCATCTCCTATCATGCGTCATTTGTAAAAGAAAAGGTGAGATATACATAAAAGACAAAAATATGGTGAACATCATCATGTGTGTTTTTCTAGCAAACTATATCAATACTTTGAGACGCATCATATTTAACATGAGGTTATTATATAAGCTCAGTTTAATTATACTGCATGAGTTTTTGTTTTAGATTGGTTCACAGAACCTAGGGTTTATGACAAGTAACAAATAATAAGTAATAAGTAAATAAATAAATAGTTCACTAGAAAGCACAGTGATAGACTATACTGGGCCCATCCTTCATTTGCACTTGATGTCTTTTCAGACATTTGAACTTCCAGTAAACATGCAGTTGTGTTTCCTTCTAGTTGTGTTTCTAGCTAGGATAAATGCAAACACACTCTTTCAAAGTTGCATTGTATTTGGGGCTACAAATCAGATCAAGATACGGTACAATAAAAACACTGCAAGATTATAATTTTCCTCCCCTACATAATTTCTCACATGGTTAATACCAGCTTGTCTTTCTTCTTTAAACATCCCCGTACATCTCAACAAGCTGTCCTGCATACATGTGGCTCTTAAACCTAGCAAGGAGAGAACACTAGGACAGGAGAAGCGTTCCTAAGATATATGTAAGAATTATAGAAATCCTGAAATAGAGCTTATGCCACCTAAAGTTCTGCCTGTATTCAGAACAGGGAGGAAAAGTAGAACTTCTCATGGAATTCTGGTTGCACTAACACAATTGGTTCAGCAGGATTCTAGCCACATGCTTGTAATCCTCAAGATGCTAGACATTGAGAACTACACATGTGCTACTGCCATGGATGTTTCCATAGATGCCATGGAATTCTTGAAGAGCATGCTGGTATGAGGCCTTGGTTACTAGCACCAGCTGTTAAGCTAAGGGGGAGCTAACGGTCTTGTTTCTCAGCCTGACCTTAAAGCAGGTGAGATGGGTGCAAGCACATGTCTTGGGAGGAGCAGAGAAACCACATGTGCTCTGTGTCTTCCCTCACTGGAACCTTTATGGTGTGTATAGAAGGGATTACCCTCTGACAGCTTACATTATGGGAAGCACTTGGCATTGATCCTCAAATACAACATTTCCCCCCTGCACACAATTGTCTATGGACGTTATGACACGGGGAGTCGCGGGGAGAAAGTGGACATAAACAGGCACGAGCGGAAGTGTTTAATTTACGGGATTTATCCCGTTCCGCCTCGTCTGATAACTAAATTCGAATTTAAAAGGGGGTTAATTCGAACGCAAACCTGATCTTTTCATTTTCGGTTTATTTCCACTTTCTCCCCGCAACTCCCCATGTGATAACATCCTATGTGTGACAGGCAACTGGGGATGAGATGAGGGGGGGAGAAAGATGATGAATAGAAGAGGTTTGGAGTGGGGAAGAGGAAGAAGAGGCATATGAGGATATGGAGTGGAGGGGAAATATGAGCAGAGGGTGTTGGGCGAGAAAAGGAGATTGTCCCAAGCCCAGTATTGCCCATTTCAAGAACTCCTCAACCACAAGATATTGCCCCCTCTCAGTTTAAAGAAAAGCAAATGGGGAGGGGCATTTGACTTTTCAGACCTCCCTACCCACTGGAGACTTGCTGAAACCCTTAGCATCAAGCTGAGCATACCACAGATTACAGTAGCTTTATTCAGAAGTGTTTGTATGGTGTTTGGAAACTGTAACAGGAATTCTGAGGAAAGGAAAAAAGAGAGGGAAATAATCGATTTATGCTCCCACACATTTAAAACGTACTGAGTTCTAATTATATTTTGCTTTCATTCAACCATTTTGTCTATAATTCTGCTCCTTCAATCAGAACAAATGGAATCTTGTACTTATTAAACAAAACTAGCATGGGGGGGATCCCATTAAATGAGGCAGAAAAGGAGAATTAGCCCAAGATGATGTAATAGTGGAAAAAAATTAGTCTAAACTGCTAAAAGATATTTAAAATTAAATATGATGAGTTCATATCTGTCTCACATTACCTGTATATCATGAAAAATATGAAAGGAATTTTTGAATTTCATCTTACATCTTACGATTCAAAACATTCCTCTCACTTTTTTATGTGCTAATGTTATTAAGATGAATTTAGAATGAATTACACCAAGAGTCTTTGTTTCAAGTCATGATGATAATTCTAACTTCAAAAAAAGAACAAAGAAATACTGAAATAATTACATCAGGGAGAAAAAGATTTGGTGTGATGATGTTAAACATTAATGCTTTGTTACACTTTTATTATCTGCTGTTCCTGGAGACTTTTTATAACAAGAAAATAAAGGAATAAAGTGAACAATAACTGCTGAATAAAACATTTCAAATCTTTTTAAACTATTGTACTTTCATTTCTCATGTTAAACATTCATTCCTTCATATATGATACAACCAACCACAGCATCCTTTGATACACAAAACATTCTATAACTTTCTAATTGTGATTTTTTTTAAAAAAAAAAAATGTAACTAAGGCCAAAAAAATGACCGGTATGTACTTTCCTAAACCTATGGAATTTTTAAAATAATAAAATTATATAAACAGCAAAAAATGCACATTAACAATGCAACAAGATCATTCATTGTTATAACGTTCAGTATATCAGAGATTTTACCATAAATCAAAGTTAACGTGACAGCAGTTAACAACAACAAATAACACAGATTTGCTTATCAAACAACTAGAGTAAAATGGTAGTGCACATGCTGGTATGCTGAAGGCTGGATTTTTGCAATGCACGGCACATCAGGCTATTCCTGTACCACGTCCAGAAACTTCAGTTAGTTCAAAACACAGCAGCCAGATTGATTACTGGGACATTCAAGAGTGAACATATTACACCGATCTTACAATCACTCCACTGGCTGCCAATTAGTTTCCAGGCAAGGTCAAAGTGTTCATTATTACTTTTACAGCCTTACATGGTTTCAGTCCAGGTTATCTACAGGATTGCCTCCTCCCATATAATCTACTCTGTACGGTTAGGTCCTCTGGTGGACATTTACTACAGTCAGTCAGGATGAGGTTGGCAACTGTTAGCCAGAGGATTTTCTCTTCAGCCACCCCTAAACTATGGAATGACCTGCCAGAAGAGATTCAACAGCTGAATATGCTGTCTGAATTTAAAACAGCACTGAAGACCAGTCTCTTCCGGCAGGCTTATCCAGATAATTTTAAATTGTGAATTAAGATGTGGAGTGCTGGCAAAGCATTTATCTAATGAAGGACATGTATAACATTCCAAGACAATATGGAAAAAAAGTCTTAAATGCTTCTGTAAGTTACACTGTACTATTTTGATTACTGAAAAAATATTCCTTGCAGAGATTTTTCCAGCTCTTATTCTTATTACTTATTAGCAAGTATAGTCTTTCACACAACAGTTATAGCACTAGGGTTCCATTTAACTGCCATGGCAACATCCAATGGAATCCTGGGATTTGTAGTTTAGGGAAGGGTATATTGAATTCCCAGCAAGAGAGCTTCAGTGTCTGATCAAACTACAAACACCAAGGTTCCTTACAATGCAGCCATGGCTATTAAAGTGCAATCACTGTGCTATAATTGTGTAGTGTGAAAGAGCCAGAGATAACAATAATCTACCTGATCTTAGCAGGCTCTTTGGCTCAGGCCAAGGGCTAAGTCCAGGCATGGTTGTGGCTATATATATATGTAGAGAACACTAAGCCAGAATTTCTCAGAATCCTTGAAGATAATAATCCTTATTACTATCTGATGAGCAAGATAAATTTGGCATGACTACTGAACCAGGACTCCTAGTTTGTCACTCCTCTAACAAGTTAAGAGTACACTTGCTTGTATGAACCACAAGTCAGGATTCACCAAGCTAAGCCTTCACACAGGCCCTTAAACTGCTTTGCCTGATTCCTATGCAAAATGTGGAGAAAATATGATGGTAATCAGAGGTTCGATGAATGTGGAGTCTCCTGTCTTTCCTGTAACTGTGTGACAGGGTCCATTTCCAACTGCAGTTGTGGAAATGCAACCGCTATTGGGATTTATTTATTTATTTCATTTGTATGCCATCTTTCTCCCAGAAGGAACCCAAAGAAGCTCACAGGTAAAAAGCATTTCAAAAAACATTACAATAAAAACATAAAGCATTTAAAACAATCTAAAAACATATAAAACCACATAAAAATATACAAAAGCTAAAAGGCATGACCAACAACCCCCTACAGTGTATGCATCTTTGAAGACTAAAAACCACCCTATCATGATTATATATTAAAATGCCTACTTAACTAAAAACATCTTAGCTTGACAACAAAAGGCAAGCAGGGAGGGAGCCAGTCTAGCCTCCTGTGGGATGGAGTTCCAGAGGGTGGGAACACCCTCCGAGATGACTCTCTCTAGTGTGCTCACCAAGCAAGCCTGAAATGGTGGCTGGACTGAGAGAAAACCTTCTCCTGAAGATTTTAGGAAAGAATAAGAATGCATTGCATATCAACTTAGACATAAATGCCAATGGGACTCCCTGCTTCATGTGTAAAACTGCAGTTTTATTGGCTTCATGTTTTCAAGATCATCCTTATTATTATTTAAATAACATTATCAGGGAGCTTTAAAAAGTGGGTATGATCCTGCAAAACTGAAGCACTTCAACAGAATACTGTCAAAGATTTGTTTAATTATCCAGCTGAAATCAGTGGAACTTAAAATGATTTTCATCACTTCTTGTCTACACAGAGGGCTATGCTATTATTGAACACAGAATTTATCTCAAGTTCTGCTTTGTAAGCTAGACATTATCTGTTCACTTGTCTGAGTTCATTCCAAGTTTTTACCTCATGATCTATTTTGTCTCCCAGGATGAAGAAAAACACACAGTTAGGATCTGGAGAGAGAGAGAGCTCATTATAATTTTTATTTTATGAAGCTACTGTTTCTTAAGCATTATTTTTGTTCTTTGCTTTACAGGGTAAAATGAGGTACCCACACCCCAGCCCCAGATATGTAATAGATACTGCAATCTTCCCAAGAGAGTTTTGTGGATCAGCAAAAATTTAAATAAAGATGAAAAGTAAAGTATACAAAGCTAAATAGTTGTGATAGCATTTGCTGTCATTTGGCTTTTAAAAATGTATATACCACTACTATTTACTATGATTCAGTTTCAAGCAGAAAAGTAGACTTGCATAGTTATAGATCCATGAAACAATGGAACATTACGCTTTTCTTTCTGTTGATGTGCAAAACAATTACATTATGCCAATTTATGATTTTAGTGCAATGAACTAGAATTCTCCAAAGCATTCTGAAAGCTACAGACTGTTGTTTGTTTTTTGTCTCAAGCCTAGAACAGACGGGCCAAATGAAGCACCTTCTGGCTGCTTTGGAGGCGTGGTGTTCAAATGACACACACCTCCAAAGTGTCCTGAAGCCATGCCAAAGCCTTCTTCTGGTCCTTTGGACTGGAACAAAAAGGAGTCAAAATAATCCAGCTCCTGGTGCCATGGATTGGGTCATGTGGATGCGGCGCACTTTGGAAGCGGGCCGTGCGGTTGGAGCAGTCCCAACCCCCTTGGGCTGCTCTTTCCCACCCATCTGCTCTGGCCCTGAGTGTAGCTGAAAAGCTGATTTACTTTCTTAGGGCCATTGCAGACTGCTAGAAATAGTGCAAATTGAGTCCACTTTAAGGGTTAGGGTTAGGGAATCATGGGAACTGTATTTTATTGTGGCACCATAGCTCTTTGACAGAGAAGGCTCAATGTCTCAGAAAAACAATTCCCATGATTCCCTAGCAGTAACCCTAACCCTTAAAGTGGCCTCAATTTGCATTATTTCTGGCAGTCTGCAAAGGCCCTTAGTATCCAATATTATATCCCAGTAACTAATAACAATGGACGACTATATTTGTAATCACACAGGGAAGTTAGTATCTAATCTGGAGAATGTTTAAGAATGCAGAGGCAAATTATTACACTAAAACAGTGTATGCATCTTTGAAGACTAAATCTTTGTGTCTACAACACAACTGTAATTTAACAGCTTTAAAGCTATTAAAAGCCAATAAAAAAAATCAAAACAAAACAAAAAGTCCACACAAATTTATACACATGTAACAGAAAATTCCAATAAGTAGATTAAGAAAGAAGTCATGAACCAACCAAAGCTAAGCACTTTTGTGTTTCATTTATTTCAGTTACAGAGTTAAATATACATTTAAAATTTCCCAATTTAAATCAATGGGACATCTACATGATTACACACTCGTAAAGCTGAGCTGAAATGATCAAGATATTTGTTTTAAAACAGATTTATTCATTTCAGTTGGGATTGCTCATACATATCCCAATATGGACTATCACTGCTAAATCCAAGATGGGTCCTGCTTAAATGTGACTCCTTGACAAGAATTCATGTTGTGAATCAAAACTAACTTCAGTTTCCATTTATTCCAATGGGTCTGTTCAAGGTAGGATTTAATTCTTACTAGCTGTTCTGCTCAAGTGCTGATAAAATACACAACATATAGTTCATATAAAATCAAGTGCATCTTCCCTTGCAATAAAAAAAACAACAGAAATATCTTCACAGTTATTTTGTAGTTGACTAAAGAATGTAAGCATGTGTGTGTGCTCAATAATTAGAAACAATTATATTTCTATCCATATAAAAGTTTCACTAAGAAAATCTGGGTTACCATGCAGTTCACAAAGCACCCTGCGGTATGTGTCATTCTATTATCAGTTAGCTGGTAATCATAACACATGAATGGTAGCTTTCTACAGATTCTATTTCAACTTTCTCTGATAGGATATATTCTCTGTTTGTTGTGAGAGCTGTAAGAAACTTTGTATGTATGGAGCAAAATCTGGTGTCCCTATGTCTATTTTTAAACACAATGTTATATGCTTTCACACCTTTCCTTCATGCACATGCTGAACCTATGGTGAAGGGAGCAGGATCATGGTTACTGGCCATGCTCCCTGACCTTCACACATAAAAGTGGCCTCCATGGGGTACAGTTATATGCTTGATCAAGAAGGCTAAATGGTTGAGGTTTCCAGATACACAGAAGACTTATGAACACATTTTTTTAATGTACAAAAATTGCCCTAATGAAGGCTTAGGCACTGGTGCCATCAGGCTTCCTCCTCCTCTCTCATTCAGTATATGTATTACAAGCAAGGTTAGTCTTGTTAATATGAGAGATAATAAAACACACTCCAGCCAATGTAGGTTTTAAATTTCCATTTTAGGGCCAGCTAAGATTCACACTTCAAAGAGCATACACAATGATGTTTCAATAACTTACTAACCTAGCAAGACCCTCTGAATAACAATTCTAATTTGTTGATTATGTGATGTTATTGCATAGATTATCTGGTTCACCTTGGTTTAATGCCTCTTCCCTGACCTCTGTGGTGCCCATTTCCACTTCCAAAATTAAAATAAAATAACACTGTACTGGAATCACATGTAGAATAGAATTCATAAGATGTATTTAATATGATGAAGTCAAGTGGCTTCAAAATTAAGGCCACAGACGGCAAGGGGGAGCAGCCAACAGCTGTGTTCTACTCATTGAAGGGCTGTATTTGGGAGAAAGACATATATGAAAGTAATACTGTAAGATGATGTACATTTTGCACAAAAATAATGCTATACACACCCTGCTAGGCTAATGTGCAAGATTCCCAATATCCAATATAAAGTGGGAAGTTCTACTTCTCAGAGTGCCAGTGTAGTGTAGTGGTTTGAATGCTGGACCAGGACACTGGTAGACCAGAGTTTGAATCCCCGCTAGGGCATGGGAACCCACTGGGTGAACTTGGGCAAGTCACATCTTCTCAGCCTCCCCTGAGGCAAAAGCACCCCTCCCCTGAACAAATTTTGCCAATAAAACTCCATGACAGCTTTGCCTTAAGGTCACCATAAGTCAGAAACAACTAGAAGGCACACAACAACAACATATTTCTCAAAGGATCAAGCCCACAGTGCATCTGCTCTGCTTCTTTGAATAAAGCTGTTTGGTGATTCACAGGGCACAACATATGCATGGGTATAATTCTCTAAATGCATGCTATGCTTAATCAGTTTTGCACACTAAGAAATGAATATCATGATGAAAACTTAAAGTAGAAGGAAGATCATAGAAGAGAGCATTTGTATCACTGCCCTGCAAACATCTGTGCCCTTTGAGCAACATCTGGGTGACTCTCATGCAAAGTTCCTCTTCCCTATTTTGGACAATTTCTCTAACCTAGCAGTCCACAGCACTCCATCCTGTTGAGCAGGATCTCATCTGCAAAAGTTTGTTGTTAAGTAGACAACTCCTGTTCTTTGATATCTTTGTTCCCAAGACACTTTTTATTTTACAGTTCAATTAAATCAAATTATCTAAGCATATCTCAGTACCTTCATACAGGAGGATGAAGCTTGCCCAATTTTCATGTAATCAAGCCTCAAATTATTGAGCAGTTAACAACAAAGAATAGCAACTATGGTCACAGACTGACAGAAACAGATATGTGAACAAGTGAATACACCTGTACTACAACATTATTTGAAGAATTTTCATAAAAGTTTGCTCAGGAAAAATATATAGCACAGCTATATTTCCACAGTTGCCAAAATTGCCATTTGTGATTAAAATGTAAAGTTGGCAGTCATTGTATGTGGGCAATTATCTAAAGGTAGTTGGCAGTCTTTAATGTTTACTGTGCTGCTGCTGTGTCATGACTTCACTCAATTTGGAAATTTACATTTTGATGGATTTAACATTGTCAAATTAAGTTTCAGCATGGATCATACTTGAATCACACCCTCAGACAACAGCAGAAATCCTATTTAATTGGCATCTGTTTGCTGACAGCATAGCAAAACTAAGGTCCTTTAGAAATATTTGAGCTCAGAGCATCAACAATGCCCACAGTACAAAATATACTAATGTGATTTGTGTGAGAAAGAGAGAGACTGAGAAGAGAAAAAAGGATAGAGGAACCAGTTTGTTATCTGGATAATTATCCATGTATGTCAACATTTTCAGACCATTGAATAGTAATATTTTATTTTATTTTGCAATATCCTATCACTACTTCAACTCTGATTGAAAGGCATAATCCAAACCACAGCACACTAGTCCAAACTATTCATCATGACAAGCTAATAATACCTCTTACCCTGTCTCCTCTTTCAGTTCTGATCTTTTACTTTTCTTCCTTTTTCTTTACACTCTGCTATCCATAAAATGCTGAATGCCCCATTCCCAACCTCACTTTTGTGCCTGCCTGGAGAATCATCTTTTTTTCTAGGAGAATGTAGTAGTTGAATGTATTTAGCAACCAGAAAACATGATTCCCATCAATCTCCAGGTCAAAAATTCTGTATCTCCAAAACAAAAAAAAAACTGTAAACTTTAAAGATACAACAATAAAGCCAGAATGTACCACTGTTGCAAAATCCTATAGTAACTGCCTAGGATTGGTGTTAGGATCTAACTACCGTAATTAAAATTAGTTACATTATGAATCACCCCTCGGGGCTGAGGAATTACAAGACTGAAGTCACAAGTAATAGGCAGCTTGAAAGGAGGTTGGTCTACTTCACATACATCTTTCCCTTCTGAGTTGAATTATCTATCACTGCATACAGACTCCTCATTTGTCCCAGAAAACATCTGTTTAGTAAACAGTGTAATATCTAATATTTCCTATTAGTCACAATAAGGTAGTTTTTTGTTATAAAACAATGAAGAGCCTGAGAATCACTTCAGCTTGTGCACAACTCGACAAAATGGGAATAATCTGGACAAGGTTAAATGTACTGAGGAAATAGACCAAGCCTATAAAAGCTAATGCTACAACTTTCACTCAGTCTCAAAGTGCTATAAGATCCCTTTGCATACTGATATTCCAGACTAACAGAACTATCTCTGAATGCTTAACACTTGTTATTCTTTAGATTGTTATGTTTGCTAGTATTATAATTAACTTGATGGCAATTAGCAACAAAGAAACCCCAAGAGACAGTTTTTAGATGGTAAAAAATGCTTTTAGGGGAAGAAAAGTTTCACTTCATGGCTATCTGTTAGTGTAACACTGGTTGTAGACTGTTAGGATCTGTTAACAAATATGAATTTCAATCTGCATTTTCCCTTGATCATATTTAAACAGAGAATTACCAAATAAATTCAACTTTTATTTTTAAGGGGTGCAACCAGGATAAAATGAATAGTCAAAACTAGCAAGTATGGGCCAGAGCAGACATATGGGGAAGAGTGACCTGAGTTTGCTCTAACTAGGAGCAGGTCTAAACCCCAACCACAGCCTGCTCCCAAGGCGGGCCATGCTTGCTGAGGCTAACCTGCGCTTCCAGGAGCTGGATCATCCCAGTTCCCAGTTCCATGGCATTGGCATGGCTTCTGACCACTTTGGAGGCATGCATTGTATAATAGGTATGCCTCCAAAGTGGCCGGAAGCCACTTCATTAGTGTGTTTCATCCCTTCATTAACTTAGTGGTGATATGATTTATTATGTTTGTTAAATAAAATATTTAAATATTTCCTGATATCACAAATTCTCAGGATGGGATACAAATAAGATCAACTTCCTATAGATATTTAAAAAGCATGGACAATAAGATGTAACCTTGGAACACTCTGCACTGTAATAGTTATGGAGCTGACAGGAGTTTCCAAAGCCACTCTTGGAATCAGGCCTGTAGACAGAAGCAGAATGACCATAACACAGTGCCATCTGGTCACATCTTACTTTGCTGATCCAATAGTAGAGTCAACAGGGTAGCAAGCCCCACACCTTTCCCCCAGTGACAGAGTCAGCACTCAGGTAACTTAAACTTAAACCTGACCTTAAACCAGACTGAAATGGGGTCCAGAATGTGTTTCCTCCAAGAATGTTTGAAGATGTCCAATCACCACATTTTCAAGCACCTTGCCCATAAAGTACATTTTGAGAATATGGTGGAAATTCTTGCATTCTTCATTCTAGCAAGGGGGTGCACTACTTCCTCATTCTTCTGTCACAAGGAATTTACCACCCAATTAGTCCACTTCTACTAGAACCTTTCGGCCAAGATTGGCAAAGGTAAATTTAAACCATGGGATTAATTGACTGAACGAATCCTTTCCCCATCATCTGGATGCAGTAAATGAAAACTATCCCAAGAAACATAAATGGGTGGAAAATCAGAAACTTTCACAGAAGTTGCATCAATTTCTGAACAAATATGAGTGACTTGCTCCTTCAACTGCCTAGCATTTATCACAACAGGTAACTGTAGGTTCCACTTCTAGACTATCAGAGCTTCTTCTAAACAGTTTTCTTATCATTTGGAATACCTCTTCCATGTAACATGTGAGGATGAGACAGTGGAGACAGAATAAAACCTTTTCTTCACCAATATCTCTGGCACATAATACACATAATGAAAAGTTATTGGTAATCATCAAGTATACGCCACTTGTGACCTACACTACTGATTCTGTTTGCTGTTCAGCCTGTTTAACTGTGTGTAGAATGTGTATGTCTAATATTTAAGATATGTATACAGGCTTATGATGAATTATTAATACCATATGTTTGTAACTTCATTATAAATCACTTCAAAGTTATACATTACTCTTTCAAAGTAAAATATATGCAGCAGTATGTGTGATCAAAGCAAACTGATAAACAAAAGACACTGTAATGAAAAGTTCTGAATCAGAAAACCCATATATTCCATATTGACCATCTCTTTTCAGCATGAAAAAAATTATACTGGTGTCAATATGCATTCATTGAGGAACCAGGATTAAAATACCTAGAAATAACCAAACAGGGCAGGAGGGGGAAAACTATAGAAGACTGTGTGAGTGAACATTACAGTGAGGGATGGATGTCATTTATGGATGTCATAAAGATGCAATAGTAATCTACAACCATTCACAGATACTTTGGGAGCAGGAAATTTGCTTCTAATCATTATATTAATAGGTCTTTTCTGCTTTTCCTACTTTACCTTTTTACCTTACAAATAATACTGAGCCGGACCACATAAAATCAATCTCTCAGTGATGGGGGGAAGGGAGCATTCACAGTATCTTGTAACACAGTTCTTTTGCATATTCCCGAGGTTCCTCTCCATGGGCTAACAGATTTATTGATGTTCTAAACACAATAAGGCTTCTGACTAGATGCTTAAAATAGGCTCTTCTCTGCCACTTGAAATGTAGACAGACAGGACATAGTATTTCCTTGAAATTCCATGAAAGACTATGGAATGCTCTTAAGGACATGGGAGTGCCAACATATCTGATAGTCCTGATGAGGAATCTGTACTCAGGACAAGAGGCTACTGTCAGAACAGAAGAATGGTTCTCAATGGCAGAGGAGTCACACAAGGCTGCATCCTATCATCCTACCTATTCAACTTAAATGCAGAACATATAGTAAGGAAAGCAGGCTTGGAGACAGGTGGAGGAGGAGTGAAAATAGGACAAAGGAGTATCAACAATCTAA
>CM034701.1:266784965-266798200 GCA_020142125.1 Phrynosoma platyrhinos | reverse complement strand
CACAAACACTTGGACAACTTCAACAGGAAAGAAGAAACCCTTAAAAGTCAACAAAATTTGGCTACCAGTCCTGCAAAATAGGAAAATCAAAACTCAGCAAATGCAAATGGGAAATCACTCAGGGTCAGGGGCTTTCCCAGCAGACAATGATCAACAATTAGCAGACAATAATCCTCTTTTGCATATCCTCCCACCCTGAAGCCCTGCCATTAACAACAGAACAATACACAATCAACAACAGAACAATACAGTTTACATGGGAATCACTCCTCCCTACCCAGGGTCTCACAGTATATATATACCCTCTCTCTTCCATTCCAGCATTCTCTGAAGATGCCAGCCACAGATGCTGGTTAAACATCAGAAAGAAACTCTTCTAGAACATGGCCACACAGCCTGAAAAAACCCACAAAAAATATGGATGCCGGCCATGAAAGCCTACGACTTCACAGTTACCATGATTGTTTAAAGGCTTCTTTTAAATGGTCTCTCATGCTACCCGGATGCTCCAGGAAGTAAATATCCTCTTTCCCCACCCCCTCTTTTAGCTGACATTTTCTATGTAGGTGTTGGTAGTGGCAAAGTTATAGCTTTCCTACAAAATTATTCAGCACTAACTTAACTAATCTTCCATGCTCTCACTGAGTGGCCAAAATGGCACAATCAAGGGGCAAAGCAGACCAGTGGCTTTGAGCAGCCTATGGGTACTCCAGCCACAATTGGGCCTCAATCATCCTGGGACTGTGGCGACTGGATGGCCACCAGCATGGTCCTGAACAGGCTGCTGGCAGGAGTGGTTTTTTACTGCTCCTTTTTCCAGTGGCTTTGGGCGGCCTTAGGTGTCCTTGGAGCAGCTTCTGGCTGTGTCGAGGGCATGCACTGTGGAAATATCACTCCACGCCACCCCACCCCACGCCATGCCATGCCACACCATGCCCCTGAAGCAGCTGGAAGCTGCTCTTTTTGGTCCATCTGTTTTGGGCTATAGACTAAAGCTATGTCAGCTCCAATTATAAGAGGTGTCTTGTAGATGAAGTACCCTTTTATAATACTCCCTTTATGTTGAGGTTTCTGCTTAGAGAGCTCACAACAGGAGGATTTCACAACAAACACAGAAAGAATAGCAGGGAGAAACTGACAATATAATGAACTATATCACAACAAAGTATCAAAAGAATAAAACCACAACTCTAACCTATATACAATGATCATATATTTATATGTAGTAACCACATTGCAATAATACTGTAAAACACACAATACATAATACAAAGTGTTATAGTGAACCATATATCCCAAACTATGTCCATGTGCTTCCTCTGGTCCTGACAACCTCTGTTGTAGTAAAATGATTTCCACAAGCACTAGATGGCAAATTGTTCAACAAATGGTAGACTGGTAGCAGATGAAAGTGGAATGTACTTACACAGATCTTCACAACCTCTGTTTCAGAAATATATTTCCACAAGTCATAGACAATAGTCCACACTATTCTGCAACCATCAATCTGTGGACTATGGTGTTCTGGAACCAAACCTCAGTGGATACCAAGTATGAATGAATACTAAGGTTCTGATTGCCTTTCTTTAACTTGTTTCCCATTCTGCAAGTATAACAGTCACTTTGAAATTGGTATTCTATCTTTCAAGAGACCTTTAGATCAGGTTCAATAAATCCTATTAACTGCTTCTGTGGACATATATGTATTTGTCCCTTCTTAATAACATAGTGTTTTAGAAGTGGAGCCTTTGGGACTCACTCAGATTAGCTGAAATGTTTGTTGTAGGAAAGTACAAGTAAGTTAGAAGGTAATTTCACCAGTCCAATGAATTAAAATGGAGATAAAATTTATTTTTATGCACCCCTCTCCTTTCTGTCATCAAGTTGCAGTGATGGTTTCTAAGTAAGTCAGAAGATTCAGACTTTCAGATCTCAGACATAACATTACATTCTGTTTTTTAAAAACAAACTTGGTTGAAAAATGTAAATAAGCATTTCATGTTAAAAGTCTCAAGGGGTAGTTATAAACATTAACAGGTTAGAAAGTTATGTGTAGCAAGAAGAACTATTATATGGTTTTATATTTTCATGATATTTATGCAAGGAATTAAGGGGCACTATGCATCTATCAAATGTTGTGAAATTGTAGAATGTATTATATTTATTTAATTACCCATCTGATTTTTTGAAAGGATAATTCCATCTATCCAGTGTAGTGCAACAATTTGCTTTTAGTCTAGTAATTATACTGTAAATTAGCATACATCATTATAATGTGGTAATGTACACCATGAATATTTGATAGCCATGATTTCAGGAATAACAAATTAGCCCTTCCACAGATTCATGACACAACACTGAAAAGAATAAGACCCCATATGTCTTCATCAAGTAATGCCCAGTTTGTAACTAGGCTGTCATCTGCAAATTCCTTCTTGTAATTTTCCTTCTTGTAAAATTCACATCTACACTAACTGGCTTAAAACAGAACTATTATATAGCTTAGGCATTTTACCTTTCTGGCAATTCTGTTTTCTGCAGATTCCAGGCACTATACAGAGAGACAATCCAGAGACATAAAAAGGAAAATGGGGAAAAAGAATCTACTTGCGGAATTTTCCATACAGGGACTGAGATTGCATGAGTGTTTTTTTAGGTGTCCCTGTATAGCTGTGGCATTATGCATCATTCGGTGCTCAGCTCAGTCTAAAATCAGTAAACAAGGTTTAAATGGAAAGTGTTGTGTTTTGTATTTTTTTAAAAAAAAATTGCTACACAGCTACTTGGGAATGAATGAAGATATATTGCAGTAAATCAACTGTACATCAATTGATTTCAATGAGATTACATCAGGGAATGTGGTTCATTGTTTGCTTTCAGTGTATAAATTGGCAAAACAAATACCTTTCAGTTATTGTGACCAATGGTGAATGAAGATTAAAGAGCTTTTCAGGTTCCTGTCTTGTTTACATTTTGACACAAGGTTCTACAGGCAACTTATCTTTACAGGCAGAGAAGTGATGACCAATGTCCTAAGCCTGAGGGCTAGACCTTGCTGGGCTAAACTGATCAGACATCAGCCCATCTCATACAGATGAGAGATCAGACCATCTCATACTGTGATATCACCAACCTGAAATATAAGGAAGAAATGTGAGTTCTGTAGCACTCCCCAGTAATACAAAACAATAGATACATATGGGGGGGAGGTGGGCTTGAAAATGTAGATCAGCTGAAGAGAAAGAGGTTTTATTTATTGTATTCTGGTTTAACTGCTCTTTTATGTTTTTAATATATACCCCTACCAGGAAAGCAAAGTTAATGGATGATTTTGAAATACAAAATACCGGTACCAATCAACCAACAAAAACCAGTGATCTCCTCCTTTAAAAGAGGACACATAATGTTTTAATATTTTATTTAATATTAATATGACTCAAAGAGCCATAGGATCATAGAATTAAAAGGGACCACATGTGCTCACATGTGGTGAGTCCAACCCCTGCTCTGTGCAGAATCTCCAGCTGAAACATCCCCAGAAGGTAGCTGACCAGCCTCTTTTTGAAAATGTCCAGAGGAGACACCACCATCAATCTCTCTCTGTCTAAGAAGTGAAAACTGTGATCCCAGATGCCAAACCTTTCCTGTTGAAACTATCTACATAACAAGTTACTTACTTGTATTATCTTCCTGTCCATGTCCTTGATCCTTTACTGGCAGAATTGTTGAGAATAGCATCTGTGCCTCAAACCCTTTCAGCTTCCTGTCCAAAGCTTCATAGTCAGAGGTGATCTGCTTAAAGTTGTTCTTGTCTGTGTTGTTGGTATCCACATGAAGAAGGAAAAAGGGGGTACTGATCTGTGTTCCTGATGATTTTTGGCAAGTTGTCAGTGACATCCCAGATGTATATACCAGGAGGACAGTGCATTTCCTGATCCATCTTGTCAGGCTGGCACACAGATTCCTCAATGCCCCTTAGTTATGAGTCTCTTAGTAATGAGTCAATGCCCCTTAGTAATGAGTCTGGCCAAGACTAGACCAGCCGTCAACTGTGGCACATATCACAAATTACTCATATCAAAAAATAAGAGTAAGACTCAAGAAGAAAACAAAAACAATGATTATACCAAAATATGATCTAAATAATATCTCAACAGAATTTACTGACAACATAAGAAACAGATTTGCATTACTAAGCATAATAAACTGAGAACCAGAGGAACTATGGTCTGAAGCCAGGGACATAATAAAAGAAGAATGCAGACAGACACTTTCAATAAACAAAAAGAAAGAGAAAAAACCATGGACGACAGAAAAAACACTACAAGCAATAAAGAAAAAAAGAGAAGGAAAACAAAAGGGAGATAGGAACAAACTACGATAAGAATTATGAATGCAACAGTTCAATGGCTTGTGCTCAAAGATAAAGAAAATTACTATAATAACCAGTGCAGAGAAATAGAAGACAACAACAAAAAGGAAAGAACAAGAAACCTATTTCACAAGATCCGAGAAATCAAAGGAAAATTCAAAACAAGGGACCAGGATGGTCTACGACAATAAAAATAACATAATTCAAGACCAGAAGGGAATAAAAAGACATTGGATATAATACACAGAAGAATTATACAGAAAAGATGAAAAAATGAAGGACACATGGCATGAAGAGCCATATGAAGATGAATCCCAAATTTTAAAAAATGAGGTGGAAACTGCAATGAGATAAATAGCAAAAAACAAATCACCAGGAACAGATGATATTCCAATTGAACTGCTGCAATCCACACTGATAGAGCCAACTTCAGTGCTGACCAACATGTCAACAGATGTGGAAAACAAAACAATGGTCAACAGATTGGAAGCGATCAATGTATATCCCCATCCACAAAAATGGAGACACAAGAGACTGCAGCAACTATAGGACCATAGCACTGATATCCCATGCAAGCAAAATTATGCTCAAAATTCTGCAACACAGACTCCAACCATGCATGGAGAGAGAAATTTCAGAGGTCCAAGCGGGGTTCAGGAAAGGAGGCACTAGGGACCACATTGCAAACATATGATGGCCAATGGAGTGCACCAGGGAATTAAAAAAAAATCAGCATGTGCTTTATAGACTATAACAAAGCCTTTGACTGCATAGATCATGAAAGGATATGGAATGCCCTTAAAGACACGGGAGTGCCAACACATCTGATAATTCTGATGAGGAATCTGTACTATCATAAAATCCATTGTATTCCCTATCACCATGTATGGATGTGAAAGCTAAACAGTTAAGAAAGATGATAGGAAAAAATCAATTCCTTTGAGATGTGGTGCTGGAGAGGAGTATTGAGGATCCCATGTGAAGCCAAAAAGACAAAAAAAATGGGTCCTCAAGCAGATCAAACCAGAAACCTCCTTGGAAGCCAAGATGACCAAACTGAGACTGTCATACTTTGGACACATCATGAGAAGAGAAGAATAATTAGAAAAGACAATAGTGCTGGGAAAGGTGGAGGGACATAGGAAGAGAGGAAGGCTACAGGCTAGATGGATGGACTCTATTAAGGAGGTCACGGGTATGGGGTTGCAGGATTTAACAGAGCAGTGGAAGACAGGGGGTCTTGGAGATATCTCATCCACAGCGTTGCCATGGTTCGAGATCGACTCGAGGACAGTTAAGAACAACATATGAGTCTCTAACCATAGCACCTTTCTTTTCTTCTTGTAGTGGTTGTCATGGCAATTACCTTGATTCCTTCCTTGGTATGCAGTATCCATTGTTGCTGGTTTCCTGTTTTTGCTGCTATCCTCCTGAAGATATAGGAAGCAATTGCTTAGTTGGAGAGGTTCTGAATGTGTTCTGTACAGTCTACTTCTGACACTGACTTTCCTCAGGGTGTTTCTTCACTGTTACAGGCCTCTTTGTTTTCCTTGGCAGTTTCTTCTTGTTGGTTCTGTATGATCAATTCTCACTGTCTTCTGTCCAAGAAGTCCTCATGTTCTCTGAAGCCTTAAAAAGACTCAAAAGGTAACTGTAGTGCACTGACCTTCTCTTCCAAGAGACCTACCAATTTGCACCTGCTGAAGGTGTAGTTGATATTTTCTGGCAAGGAGACAAACACTGCACATTTGTATCTTGCAGCAGACAACTGTGGATCCTTCTGCCTCCATCTCTACAGTTATTTCTCTCCTCTTCCTCCTTTCTCTACAGTCAAATTGCTTCTTGGTTTCCTACCATATATCATGAAATTTTCTTCCAAGGCAGCCCTATTGTTCTCATGAAGTTTAATAGCATTAAGACAATTGCTCCTGGGCTGCCCCCACATTTTGTCTAGGAGATAGTGTTAGCCTCCTTTACACCCCTCCTCTTTTGATATCAGATCTGCAAAGAAATGCAGGTTAATTCTTCCTTCTATGACCCTACTGTGGACACCATTACTGGGAATCCTTCATCACACGTTAGCTAGCAATAGGAGTTACCTGGGCCCTGTTTTTCCGGATATCTTTGAGGAGGTGAGAAAAAGCCATAGCTATAGGACAATGGATGGTGCCAAGGAGTCAGCAGCCCTGGCATTGTTGGTCTCTAATTCACCCTGCTTCGGAAATGCGTCCCAATCACCCACATACACACTCCAATGTTACCACCTCTGAAAACTGACCTCAAAGTTATTCAAACCCGTTTCAAAGGAAGCACCACCATTGACTCTTTCTTTACCCTGAATTTTGCCCCAGGGCTAAAATTCCCAATATATATTGGTGTTTTTCCATTGTTTCCTCAGCTTAGTCCAGTATCAGGCATCCATGCTGCCAATTTGCTTGGCTAACCCCTCCCTGGCTAAGTCTCTGCATGGCTTCTGGCCACTTTGGAGGTGTATGTCATTTGAACACCATACCTCCAAAGTGTCCAGAAGCTACTTCATTTGGCCTGACTGTTCCGGGCCACTGTCTTTTACCTTGGTGAGGCACACAAGTAAACACAATGAGACAGGCTGATTGATTGATCACAATGGAGATTATCACATGAGGGCTATTACAGTTTAAAAATGTTATTAAGCAAGAATGATACAATGCCAATATTAAAACACTTACTTTCACACTGGTCTCAAAAATTGGGTATTAATAATTCACAAGCAGTAAGAAAGCGCTTTTGCATTTCACACATCGGGTTGTTTAGTAGAGAAAAAATGGGTCTCTCTCTCTCTCTCTCTCCCTACCTGCTGAGGAACTCCTGTGATACAGGAAGTGATTCCCAGACTAGATTAAATTTAGGAGATTATGCTCCTGTTGCATTATAGTACTTGTAGTTTAGGAAGGGCCATTTGGAATATTCAGCCAGAGAGCTCTTAAACCTCACTGAACTAAAAACCTCAAAATGCAGCAGGAGGCAGCCAGAGCAGTAAGAGTTTTTGAGACCCATTTTTAGAGTGTAGTGCGATAATCTACTCTCTTAAACATGAAATGAAGAAATCTCAGTATCGCTATTGAAAAGTGATTGCCTTCCACATGTTTTGCAATAGCACAAATGAATTGTGATCAGCAAGCCATTTACATTTTTTTAACCATCTATGAGTTATTCCAGTAGCACAACGCTTCCAGGATGTTAGAAGAACAATTGGAGGATGATGTCATGTGAAAATCTTTCCCCCATCGTGCAAGAATGATGATACAATGCTCTTCTCTAACATTTTTTACCCCGTGTGATACTCTTCGAAGGCATACAATCCAATACTACCCACTTTTACTACTCCATGGAACAAAGCAACACTTATTGCATTTTTCAAATCTTTACATAAATGTGCAGAACCCCCAAAAGAAAACCCCACCTTGCAAGCAGAAGTGTATTTCATTGAGATATTCACACTTTCTCACAAATCCTGCTGTCTTGTGCTGGCTCACATGGATGAGAAAATGTTTGAAGGTTTCACATTCATTTCCTGAGGACAATCAAGCAAGGATCTACAGCTAGTCAATAGTACACATTATATTAATTGCATGGTTTGACCCCTCAGTAAAATATTTTTTCTCTTACAAGTAGTCAGTGTAGAAGGTCCAGTTTGGATTTGGACCCTAGCACAGGAGGTAGGGAGTCTTGAAGGCTTTGTCCTCTGCTGTGGTTTCAGTCTGAGTCAGAGGAGCTATCCCACTATGCAAACATCAGCCATGGGATCCTTGATCCAAACAGGATGGCTGCTGGGAGCAAGTAATTAAAGCCCTTCTTACCAACTCACCCACCCCCACTAGGCTATATTGATTTGCCTTTGTTTTATTCTACTATTGAAATAAAGTTGACTCAAGATATATACCTATGACGAACATTAATGGGTAGTTGGAGTTTCAACTGGTTTTCAAGACTCATGTATAGATAGTATATTGGCCAATTCATACTACAAACGTTCCTCCTTCTTGTCTCCTCTCTCAGTTTATAAACAGTGAGCAAACTTTGGACATAAATAGCCCCAACAGAAGCTCAAACACAATCTGAGCCCCATTTAAACAACCATTCTAAAACCTCTTGAGCTACCAGTCTCTCTAAGTCATATTTTCACAGGGTCAAGCTGCTTGTCACCTTTTAAGGCCCATCAGAATTATTTTGGGATTTATTGATGGAGCCAAAGCATTCAGCCAACTAGCTTATCTCAGTTCAGCAATCCATTTGACAAAGCACTTAAAATACAATTTACGGTGGAGTAAAGGTGTTTATTAAGAAATGTGGTATCATATAATGTGTTGATGTTGCGTTATGTGAACGTAAGATTCAGAAAGGCCCTATTATTTCTATTTATTTCTTCTAGCTTTTAAAATACTGTCCCAAGGTGATCTCCAAAAGAAAAATAAGAAAATAGTCTTCATTAGGCAGGTGAATTATATGTCTGATTATGGTCCCATGCCAGATACCAATAATGATGGGGAGATTACGTGCTCTTAATGGCTGCAGGACTGAAGGCATACATCTCCCTTATGGGGAGTTATGTATTGATTTTACTATGCAATCCTTGTGTTTTATGTCAATGTGGCACAACCAAATGCAAAGCCAGATGTGCATCCACATGTACAATAACACTTCACATGCCACTTTGCTTTCACCACCTTGGACTACATCAGACAAAAGGCTCTATCTACTCTAGGGAGCAATTTATGTATGTGTAAGACATCAAGAAATTCTGGCCAATATCTACAGCTACTTTAATCCCTACTCCCAGTAAATCAACTAAGTAATCCAATTGCTTCTGGTATTTTTTTCTCATTTTTCAGTTTCTTGTCTTCAGAAATTAGGGCCACTCCTTCATGAATAAGTACCTAATTTGGGGTAGGGGGAGGAGTAATGGAATTTTTAATGTATGTCTTTAAAAACCTGCTTTCCATCAAACCATTGACTGCAAATTATGATTTTAATGATGCTAGCATACATTATTAAATTAAGAGAGTCCTACAGATTTATATCATGGATTTCAAAACTTCATGGCAAACTGTTCAAGTAACTGAAATATACACTCGTCCCTCCACATTTGCTGGGATTAGGGGCACAGGACCCTTGTGAACATGGAAAAAACACAAATAACAAAAACACTCTGATCTTACCTGAGAAAACACCTCTCTAGGAATCTCTAGGTCCTTCAGTGTGACTTTTGGTTAAAGCTGACCATAGAGTTGCCTAGAGGATCAAGATATTCCTAGAGAGAACATATTAATAAAATCCATGAATAATCAAATCTGCAAAAGTCAAAGCCGCAGTGACTTTGTGACACTGGCTATGCCAACATGAAGCCTAGGCAATGCAGAAACCTTTTCTAGTATTTTTTAGTGTAAAGGATTCCAAACTAAACTAATATTAATAGCATGGTCCTAATTTGGGGAAGATGGGGAGCTTAATCATAGCCTTTCTTGGAAGGCTATTAGGTAATGTTAATTCTGAAAATTAGAGAATAGCACAATAGAAACATCATTTGCATAACAATGGAAACATCTTTTGCATAATAAATTATGTATATTGTGCAGATTTACATGCATTTATTATTGAATGGAATAACTATCTAATATCTAATATTGAATATAACACTTGGGCAGAAAAATATAATCTGGGCAGAATCCAGGCTATTTTATGCAGTACATAAGACACAAAGAAGGGATTGCCACGTACCTAAAGTTCAGTTGTGATAAGAACTGGAAACTAAAGGAAAGGACAGGTACAAGACAGGTACATTATATGCAGTTCTCAAAAACAACATGGTGACCAGAGGCAACAGGCTTTCTAACACTGTAGACTGAGGAATATATTAGAAAAATAAACTTGTCCCTTCAAGGAAATCTATGCACATGTTTGTCTGTGCACTGAAGTGCTAAAAACAGCATAGGAATCTGTTGTGTGGGAAAATGCTTCTAAATTCAGACATATGGAAGTACCCTAACAAAACTGTGGGAGTGTGTTATGCTTTTACATTACATGGGAGAGGGAGTACTCACTTCAGTAACAAGTGCATATAGGCTTTCCCTTTGGCTTCATTCACTTCTGAATCCTGGCAGCAACAATAAGGTGAAGCTTACTGTGGCATACAACTGCATCAATTTAACATGGCCTAAATCTTTTGTCCCATTAATGGCACTGCATGTCTGTGGTGGTGGGATTGCGTGCTCTTGTGAGGCAAGAGCCTACGGTCAAGGTACCAGTGCTGCCAGACAGGCTTTTGCTGAGGAGCCAGGCTAAATGTGCCAAATAGTTACTAGGTGGCAGCAGCAGCAGCAGTGTGTGTGTGTGTGTGTGGAGTGGGTGGGTTTGACACTGATGGAGGAGGATCTCTTAGAGACAACGACTGTGGCACCATAGATAATGCTTGTTAGTATTGTGCAGTGGAAGGCATGGTAAACCTCCTTCTGAAGAGCTTTTACCAACAAACCCTATGATGAGACAGTTCAAAATGAAACAAGAAATAGTGCCAGAAGATGAAACCCTGTTCAACAAGCTACTAGGGTAGAGCAGAGGAAAGCTACAAGCCCTAAGTCTGCAAGACCTGAGCAGGGTGGCTGATGATAGAGTGACTTGGAGGCCTCTCATTGGTAAGACAAACTTGATTTGATGGTAGTTAGCAACAACAACAAAATGTTGTACCATGCTCATTTTTAAAGTCTGGAAAAATTACTTTCTGAGGATTATAATTTCCAGAATCTCATAGCCAACATGGCCAATGGCCATGCTAGGCTGAGGGATTCTTTCAATTGCTGTCCCCACAAAATAACTTCCCTAGAATCTGCATTTGGTACAGTTGATGCCTGTAATGCAGACTGAGTTAATTACCTGTGCTGTAATTTTGCTGAAAACAGATGTCTTATCAAGAAAAATCAGTATTATTATTCATTCCAAAGGGCTATATTTGGTAGCAACTAATAAACAGTATGTGAAACAGAATTAAAATATTAATGAAGTCTCATTGTTTGATTCAGCTAGAGCAAATGGTTATTCAGATACACTACTGAAACCCCTTCTGTCTTTTAATTCTTATTGCTGCCACATATTGACTAATTCTCATTCTGCCTTTATATTGTTGAAAGGCTAGGATACAAAACTTTGGAAAAGTACCCATGAACATATGGTGTTCAATGTGCAGAGGGGGCTGGTGGAAACATTTTATTGTGTTGGTTAGTCTGAACTACAAAAATTTGTCTAAGAGGTTAAATCCTCTTCCCAAAATAGGGTTAGCACCATTTAGACTAAAACCCAGCATAGATTGACTGCTCCACTGACATGGAAGCCACTTCCATATTTCACTTTAACAATAGTCAGCATAATTTGGTAGCCAGTGTGGTGTAGTGATTTCAGTGTTGGACTGCGAATCTGGAGACCATGGTTTGATTCCCAACTTGGCCATGAAACCCACTGAGTGATTTTGGCAAGTCACATGCTCTCAGCCTCAGGAGAAGGCAATGGAAATCCTGCTCTGAAGAAATCTCACCAAGAAAACCCCATGATAGATCCACACTGGGTTCACCATAAGTCTGAAATGACCTGAAAGCACACAACCACAAACATAATTGGATCCACACAAGCTATAAGCAAGGTATGCCAGAAAAAAATGACCACTCATCAGGGTTCCTTATGTATGTCATCTGCTTTTGAACTGCAAAAGCACAAGGCACAGGGCTGGCTGGCTTGGTAACAAGATTGAATTTCTGGGAACAGTTCTTGAACATAATTGCCCTTTCAAGCAGGTTTAAATCTTTGCCCAGATATGAAACTCACTGGTATGCCAGCTTCTCTTAGCCTCATAAGGTTGCTGTGAGGGTGAAAACAGATGAACTGTACTGCCTGTTATAGAACTAACAGTACTGCTTTCTGTGCTAATAATTTTGGGACATACTTGAAGTGTATCTACACTACATGGTTATAGCAGTTTGATATCATTTTAACTCTGTCCTATAGAATTCTAGGATTTTTAGTTTAGTGCAGAGCAATATTTTAAATTTTCTGATAGAGTATCTCACGAAACTATAAATCCCAGGATCATATATAATGAAGCCATGGTCATTAAATGGTATCAAACTGCAATAGCTGTGTAGTGTACATACACTTCTAGGGCTGCATTTATACTACAGGATTAATGCAGTTTGATACTGCTTTACTGCAATGGCTCGATACTATGGAATTCTGGGATTTGTAGTTTTGTGTGATATTTAGCCTTCTCTGTCAGAGAACTCTGATGCCACAACAAACTGCAAATCCCAGGATTCCATAGGATGGAGCCATGGCAGTTAAAGCAGTGTCAAACTGCATTAATTCTGCACTCTGGCAGCAGCCTTGGAGTCTTGATTTTGGAAAATCCTCAGCCCAAAGAAGCAGAACTTGTCAGTCAAATAGTACTGACTTCTAGCTTATCATGAAAAAATGATATATGATTGCTAATAGTATGCTGTGCCAGTGATCTTTGCTACAATCATCCTGGATCTGTTTTGGAGGGTTTTCTATTTGTTTGCTTGGTTATAATTTTTATCCCAGAGTTTATCTAATTCACCCAGGCTGGTACAAATTGTTCTCCCCAGGTATCACATGCACACTTCTGTCCTTGCAAGAAACCGGTTAAATAGATTAAGCCATTCCATTTGCTCAACAGGAGGCTAAAAGGCTGGGAAGGATAGATGCAAATTCTTCTCACAACAGTATGTTGATGTTTGCATGTTTATGAAAAAAAAACTGCAATGCAATGATGTGTTAAGGAAAAAGCAACATGGGACATACAGTAATAGAAATGAAATAT
>CM034701.1:266763910-266775854 GCA_020142125.1 Phrynosoma platyrhinos | reverse complement strand
TTAAAAGGGTTAAGACCCTGGGAACCTTAAATTGCACCCCACAGAAATGCATCATTGTCATGAAGATTGACATGGCTGAAATAGTGATAAGACACATTCTATGATGCAATGTTTTGCTCAGGTCCTACTTGTTTATATGAATTTTTTTCTCAGGGCATAATTTCTATCAGTTCTGCAGTGTACAATGGCTAGAGGAGAAATCTTTTGCTATACTTGGTGGGTGAATGAATGTGTGGGTGGGGAATCGTAATCAATGGGGTCAGAGGGAAGTGAAATGTAGAAAAGTACAAACAGTGGCAATTACCTTAATAGTCCCACTCTTTGTTAATGACCACTGTTGTAATTATCACTGTATTTCAGTTCCCTCTAACCTAACTGATTATAGTCCTCAATCAACTCACCCACATACCCATCCCAACATGTGCATCATAATCTGCCATTGGTGCCTCTTACTGGGTTGGGATGTTTGTGTCTAATAGGGATACTGTGCATGGTTCATAATCTCTAAACCATGACATCTTTGCTGTCTGGTTTTTAAAATACGAACATTTCTGAAATGTTTTCTTTGTTGCATCAACCATATGAAGAATGTTGGTTTCTGAAATTTACAAGAAGGAATTCTCCTCTCCCTCCTGTCCTGAGTTGACTCGCAAAAGAATCTTGTCTCACATTACTTATGAATCCTACAGTGACAGAACTGTTGCTCCTCCCATGTATATCATTTGCAGCTTGCTTCTAAAGATACACGTTGTACCTTGAGCACTGTCAGTGAATGCGCTGAATCTTTATCATCTGTTCATTCTCTTCACTCCTTAGTGAGCAAGATATCCTTGCATTGCCATGGGGACATCTGTTCTGTCAAAACTATCTGCTTGTTTAATTTCAAACACTTATGTAGCTATTGGAGGCTAAAAATTGTTCTGACATTAGCTCCTGGGGAGAGTGAAAACTAATCTCTCATTAAAAAAAAAGCCTACATAAATGCACAAGCATTAATTTCTATGAGATGCTCACAGAGTGACTTGCCTTGCCTCACTATGGCTGGTGAAGAGGAAAGAGACGCCATCTGGAGGCCATTTTAAAAGGATGCCCATAGCTCTAGATGTAAGTTCTTCTCAGCAGTGGCTTTCCACATAGATTGGACTCTTTGCCTTACTATTTTGCCAGTGTCCTTTTCATCATTTGGGGAAAACATTTGTGGCAGTGTGAGGAAAATGTTCTTATCTGTGCAGCACACAACCGCCCTCCGCCTGTGAAGCAAGCAAACTGAAAGAATGCCCATGGCAATGACTTAAAGCAGCTTTGGCCTGGAGGCTGCTTTGTGTTCACTAGAAAGTCTGGGGAGAGTTTCACTCCCACCATGTTTCCTTGCTCGCAAAATAACACTTGCCTATTACACTGAAACACAATCTTTTTGTGCCCCCATTTCTATCAGAACTGATGTATTGCCAGGTCCATCCAGACTTGCTGTGAAATAGTGTTTCCTGTCACATTAAGGATCAGCTGTCATCTTTTCTTAACCCTCTCTGCTGTAAACAAGTCCTCGCTGGCAGAGGATCATAAACAGAGCTATAATCTGTGTGCCTCAATTTTCCACATGTCTAGCCAAGAAAGGTATCTCTCCATGACATCATCCCATTTCATCTATTTCCCTGTCTCCTCAGTCCTACAAAGCTTTTATCCTCTTTTAAAATTTTCTTCCACATCTATGTTCCCCGCATCCTCTCGAATCATTTCTGTGTGCCGCTTTAGTGACTGTTAGCCCGGCACTGGTGAGTCATGGAAACTCCTTAAGACTAGTCTCTTTCTATTTATTCTACCAGCCATATCCTGTTATTTGTCTGCCTCTCAAGTCTTCTTGTAACTGGACACTTTCCTCCTTGCCTTCACAATATTGCTTTGCTTGCCTGACTTTTCGTTTATGGAGCCTGCTTCTCTTCACATTCATAGAGTTTCCTCTTAATTCACTGATTAATTGACAGACAGACAGAAAGAAAGAAAGAAAGAAAGAAAGAAAGAAAGAAAGAAAGAAAGAAAGAAAGAAAGGTCAGCATTGGCAAACAGGCTGAAAAGAACCATGCAAACACAAGAGTAGCAGTTTCCATTTTTAAGTCTGTTGTAGCAAAACCAACCAAGATGCTTGCGGTGCCCTGAAGGCTAATAGATTTATTATGGCATGAGTGAAGCAACAGGGCAACTGTCAGAAAACTAGCCTCCATTTACTGCTTTAGATATTAATTGTTCGCTTACCTATCCCCTTCAGTATAAAAAGTATTGAAACATCATAATCCAGGGAATAACAATAACAACAACAATACATTTAAACTGCCATGAAAGCAAAGTTATGATTTTTGGAAGAATAGCCATGAGGGATAGCCAGCATGATAGAGTGGTTTGTGTTGGACTAGAACTCTAGGAAATTGTGGTCAGATCCACATGGGTCAGAATACTCCAGAGGCAGTCCAGAGTAATATGACCCCAAAGCTGCCCCATGTCCCCTGTTATATTGGGCCCTCTGTTGTGATGCCAGGTTGCTGTTTGCACATGTGTCCCACTGTGTCATCGGGTAGTGCCACTGCTGGTGTGACTCACTTATTCTGAGGTCAGACGAAGGTGTCTAGCATTGATCACATGGCAGGGTACCTCATTCTGACCTCGAAGTGAGTGATTCACACCAGTGGTGCTGGGCAGAACAATGGGACATGTTGTAAATTGCTGCCTGGCATCAAAACAGAGGGCTCTAGATTTATTTCAAACCATTTTGAACTTATTTCAAGCCATTTTGGGTTCAGAGCTAAATTGGCTGGATGTTGTTCAGATAGTTCACACCAGAACTGGAGATTGAGCCCTGCATCATCAGGGGTGTCACTAGAGGGGTGCAAGGTGTGAGGTCTGCACTAGATAACACACTAAGGGGTGGTGGTGGTGGCACCCCTGCTTTACAAACATCTGCCTTTTGGCAGAAATGGGCTGTGGTGCTTGCCTGCTTGCATTCCTTTAAATGGGTGAGTGGGGTGAGGCACTGTGTGTGTGTGTGTTTTTTTTAATTAAAATTAATTAATATTTCTTGCCAGGAATATAGGGCCCATGAAGACAATCTCCCTTCTCAGGCATGGAAACCCACTGGCTGGGCATAGGAATTTTACATTCTTGCAATTCTCCTTTCAGAAAACCCAAGGATAAAGTCATTGCACAATCAGGAATTAACTTGAAGGCACATAACAAAAACAACAATATGAGGACAGTTTTGGGTGTTTGGGTACTTAATATGTCAACCTGAAACAGCTAAAAAGAACATAATTTTTCTGATCTAAAGGAGGAAAATGGCTCTCCTGGTCTTTATTTTCAGACGAGACTAAAAGGAACTGCTGTAAATTGCAACATTAGGGACATTTCCCAGGGATTAAATCCCCATGGCCAGAGTGAGATTTACACCTGGTTAAACATGAATGGGATTGCAATGCTAGATTTTTGTATGCTACATTGTTTTATGGGACAGAGGTTTACAAACATTTTGATTTAGACCCCCATCTCTCATCCAGATGCTTCTGATTTTAAGGTTCCACCTGGACTCCCCTGCCTGACTTTAACAAATAGGGAGTGCATGTGGAAACATGTGACATTCTATGAAAATTTGTAGGAGGCAAATCTGTGATCTCAAGCACTGGACAGGCACTCTCATGTTTCACCATCCATTTGGAACCATAATAGCTTGCACATAAAAAAGAACAAACTTAATTAGAATGTTATCAATGTATCCTTTGTTCTTTTGATCACCAGAACCTTTTAAATCAATTAACATAATAAAATTGTTTAATTAATTTTTCCTTTTCCATGCCTGTTCATTTTAACTGAAATATAAAGAAGAAAGTTTTCTGCAACACCTGTACAATTGTTTTTTTTTTTTTAAAAAAAATCAGGTTAAAATCCACATGCAGTCTAAAAAATACTTTAAAGTTTTCCCATATTACTCAAGTGGCAAGAACTCCCAGGGACAGTGGTTATCCTAGCTTTGCTGCCTCTAGAATGAGAGATCTCTAAACTAATAATGGTAAATCTCAATATTCTCACTGCCAATGGATGTCAAGAATGATGAATTACATCTTCTTGTGTTTAGACATGGGGATGCTTCCCACCCCCCTCAGTGAAAGGAAACAGTGCAGCTTTTGCACGAAAATAGTGTATCTTACTTAGAAAACCACAAAGTTTACCACAAACTGCACATCTCAGTAGTGGTGTCTCTACCCTGGTGTCACCTAGGGCAGTGGGGGCTGCCAGGGGGGCTACCGAGGGGCAGGGCCAAAAGGGCATGCTCACCCTTTTCCTTCACCATGGTGGTGGCCTCATATTAAAGAGGAACCCATGGCTGAGGTGAACCTGGGAGGGGCACAATCACCACTTCTCACCCCACAGTGTGAGGAGGGCCCAACCAAGTGTCATCCTTCTTCTGGAGTGTCACTTGTTATGGGCTACCACTCTGTACCCCCTAGTGATGCCACTGTACCTCAGAAAATCACAGCCATCTCTAAAAACTGTACAAAAGGCAGGAAGGATGTTAATTTGTCACAGATAGGAAGAAGCTGGACAATTTTTCATTTCCTGAGTTAGAGTGAATCTAAACCAATTAGAAGGATCAGAAAATCCCCAATCCCTCCCATCCTTTGATTTTATTTGGAGATCCATATGCATTTTATTTATTCCCAAATATCTTCTGTCAATTTCTGGTATGATCAGAGATTTTTTATACCAGTTTCCTTGGATTGTTTATTTTAAACCATTATAAAATCAGAAAAATCAGGAACAAAATTCCGGAATTTTCAGTCAGTCTGGTTGCACCCTTATTCTCAGTAATTTTCATCTCCATTACATGGCAATATTTCATATAATCTAAAAGAAATTGTATACTGTCCACACAACATACAGGCAGATACAGAAATGAAAGTTTAATAAATTCTGGTTGACAGGAAGCCAGTAAAGTGCCACAACTTTATGATTAAAGCAGGCAATCACTGTATGAATGATGGCCCACCATGATCTGTAGGAAGCAAAAACTGTAGAACATCCAATATAATCAGCAGAGAGCAGGAGATGTCTTAAGGTACTCGATGAATGTATGTATTATTAATAAAAAAAAGTCGAATGGTCTTGACCTTGATTCTTTTTTTGGTCCAATAAATAGTGTGTAGAGTTTCAGCTCCAGAAATTTCTGAATTCTAAACAGCTTCTGAATAAGGCCTTTGAAATTATATACAGACTGAAATGTATTGGGTTTTTCTATAATAAATCATTCAACCTTTGCAGACTCTGAATTTTGTCTGTTGTTTTCTGCTCATCATGAATTATATTACTACTGAACGATTCATTACTTTGGTAGACCCAATCTAGAATATAAAGAGATTGTTAGAAGTAATGAACCAATTTGGAGAAATCACTGGTTGCAAAGTTATTAAGGAAAAATCAGTCATAATTACAAATAATATTGATAAAAAAGCTGAAAAGGTATTATATGAAAAAGTTGGAATTAAAATAGAAAAGAAAGTGAGATGTTTGGAAATAATAATAACAAAGAAAACTAATGAATTATTAAAAATAATTATAAAAGAATTTGGAGTAAAACTAAAAAAGATATGTTGAATTGGAACAAATTGCACCTTTCTTTAATGGGGAAAATTGCAGTTATTAAGATGGCTTTAACAAAAATTTTGTTCTTCAAAATGATCCCCATAATAACTGCAGATGACTTCTTTAAAAATTGGCACAAGGATCTTTCCAAGTTTGTATGGAATGGGGAAAAAAACCTAGAGTGAAACTAAAAATATTGCTAGATGCAAAAGAAAGGGGGGGGGATTGGGTGTCCCCAATTTGAAATTATATCTTAAAGTGTGCACTTTTGCATGGTTGAAGGAATGGGTGAGTTTAAAAAATAGAAGACTGCTTGAATTAGAGACAGAATGTTTATAATTTGGATGGCATACTTTTTAATATATGGGAAAGATAGGGAAATAAGGACTTTAATAACCATTGTGTAAGGAGAGTGCTGCTTTGAGTTTGGGAAAAAATACAAAAATGGAATGTTTTCAAAAATTCCTTTATGGACATCTTTACAGGAAGCCTTTCATAGAAGGGAAATGGTAATAGAAGAAAGATGGCTTATGTATAAAGATATATTAAAAAATAATAATGGAAAATTTAGGATGGAAATGCAGAAGGAATTAGAATGAAGGTATCATATTAATTGGTTTTTACATAAGCAAATTAATGAAAGATTTAGGAAGGATATAAAAACTTCTGGATTTGAAGATGGGAAACCAGAATTGGGAAAAATCTTACAAGAAGATGAGGACAAAATTATTGGAACTATTTATATTGTTATTTATATTGTTAAACTATCCCCACTTTTTCCATTGTGAGAAAAATTAAGTTATGCCCTTCACCATGAGATATAGCATGCACTGAATATTGAATCTTGTGCACTTATGCCAAAGTGTAAGGGGTGTGGGTTTGTCCCTCTCCCAAAGCTGCACAGTTTTCTTTACTAGTGAAAAGACTGCAAACACAATTTTTATAGTAAAGTTGCACAGTTTCTCAAAGTACATTGCTATTTGAAAAGTACACAGTTTATGCTGTGATGGGTAAAAAAACAACAACCAAAGTTACCCCCCCCCCCATTGCATGAACATCTGAGGTGGTGTTTTCTTCCTGCAAAAAATTCCTGAGGGGTCAGGAACTCCATATTAGATCTCAGTTAGGAAACTGGTGAATTTCCAATCCATCCCTACTCCAGACACAGATGACATTTTGTAGTAACCAGATTTACTTAAGAAATACAGAAGTTGAACACAGCAGGGAGAACAGGCTTAGTCACTGGTAAGCAGAAAACTCACTGTCCCACGGCAAATCTGCAGAAAGATATTGCAATACCCACACATGCATTCAGACCTCTATCTCCTTCTCTCTGCCCCTTTGTTCTGGGTCTCCTTGTCCATGGCTTCTCCAGAAGGAACAGATTTACTGGGAGGTTGTGCTATTTGTTGCAGAAGTTCCTGGGCTTTTAACAATAAATATCATACAATGACAAAGATCCTGAATCAGGAGATGTACATCTATCATTTAGCTGTGTCTCCATAGCTAGGTCTCCCAGTGCTTGAACTGTGTGATAATCCTCCACCACCATTTATTGATGTTACATCCCTGAAACTAAAAAAAAAGAAATTAAAAAGTTAGTTACACTGCAAAGAAGGTCTGAGGTTATCACTTGTGAAAGTTGAAGTCATCGTGTACAGTTGGCTCTCCACATTTGTAGCTTTGACTTTTGTATATTTGATTATTTGCAGTTTTGATTAAGACATCCTCTCTAGGAATCACTAGAGTCTAGGTCAGGGGTAGGCAACCTTTCCCCTTTAAGGGCCGAGGGACTTCAGCTCCCAGAAGCCTCAGGCATGTTGGCCAATAGTCCCATGTTGGCCAATAGCTCCTGGGATTCTGGGAGCTGAAGTCCCTCGGCCCTTAAAGGGGACAGGTTGCCTACCCCTGGTCTAGGTCCTCCAGAGCAACTCTGCCAGAAGTTGACAATAGAGTTGTGCTGAAGTTCCTAGAGAAAACACTTCTCTAGGCATTTGTAGGTCCTCCAGCATGATTCTATGATCAACCTCTGGCAGATATTGCACTGGAGGACCTGGAGATTCCTAGAGAGGTGTTTTCTTAGGTAAAAAGAATAGTGTTTTTTTAATTTCAGGTTTTTCTACATTCACAGGGATTCTTCACCTCCAATCCCAGTGAATGTGGAGAGACCATTATAGTTATACCTTTATAATTCAAAGAATGATTCACATGTAGCTAGTTATTCGAGAGCTACTGTGTAGTGTTTTGAGTGTTGGACTATGACTCATTAGCTCAATAAAGGCTTCAGGACTTTGTGCTTACAGAGGTAGGAGACAAGAAGAACTTCAGAGACAAATTCTCAACGAATGGGTTTTATTTTAAAAGGGGAAAACCAACATACACGCTTCATATACACTCACACAAGCACACAAAAACTGAGAATCAAAGACATTAGCATGGAACAGAATTAGGCCTTCTCATGGAGAAACTATAGCGATATGGATGCTGCTTCTGTTGTAACTGGATCTCTGAGTAGGGGAATGGGAATTCAATAGCTCCTGAAGCCACTTAGGATTGGCAAGCGAAAGAAGGGTTTAGCACAGGGGTAGGCAACCTTTCCCCTTTAAGGGCCGAGGGACTTCAGCTCCCAGAAGCCTCAGCCATGTTGGCCAATAGTCCCATGTTGGCCAATGGCTCCTGGGATTCTGGGAGCTGAAGTCCCTCGGCCCTTAAAGGGGACAGGTTGTCTACCCCTGGTTTAGCATAGTGAAAACCAGCAGCGCTTCTGCCTGAAAACCAAGCTAATCCAATGAACAAAAAACATTTGGGGTTTAAATAGACATTTTGTGCCCTGGGGCAAAGTCCAGAGACTCATGTGGCCAAATGGTCCAAATTTTTGATATGCATAGTGACAATTTGAAGTAGGATGTGAATGGGTTTATTCCTGCCTCCTGTAGATCACACTGACAGGTAGATAGAATTGTTTACTCAAACTAAAATTGTCTTGTTGTTTCAGGGCTAAGCCTTTCCTTACCTCCTCTTGGCTTGTCTGAATTTTAAATCCTCCTTTGTAATTCCTATAGCTAGCGAGACGTGATCTCCTCACTTACGCTTCATGGCATCCACTGTAGGATCACAAAGGCTGAGTTTATAACAACTCTGATATCAAACGAGGAGTAGGAGACGATCTCTTCAATAATAAAGGATGTCAGTAATAGAGGGGTTCAGCAATGGAGTGGTTATGGGGTCTCCTTCTCTGGACCTCTTCAGAAAGAGGCTGGACAGCTACCTGCTGGGAATGGTTTAGCTGGAGATTCAACTCCATAATTCTGTGATTCTCTAAGGGCCTAAGCAGATGGCTTATTGGGCTGTCTTCGGCGCAGGGAAGGGGAGGAGAAGCCGCACGCTCAGCACCCCCTCCCCCTCCCGAGGTCGTCCTTGGAGCTGCCGGCCCTCCGCACGGCCGGCGCTCCAAGGAGGACCTCCCGCCGCAGCGTCCGGACATGCTGCGGCGGAAAAGTCGCCAAAAGTGTGCTGCAACCTTTTGTGGTGCACTTTCGGTGACATATGAAAGGAGTGCTATTTTAGCGCTCCTTTCCAGGGGCACCGACTGTGCGCCGCTGGATCAAGGCATGGGGATGCCTCAGTCCCGCGGTGCATCTTCCCAGGGCAGCCCATGGCTGCCCATCTGCTTAGGCCCTAAGTCTCCTTCTGAATTTCAGCCATAGTCTTTTAACAATCATCTTTTTTTTTAAAGGGCATTAACTAGCCCTTAGCAAACACAGACCTGCAACCCTGGTACATTAATTCTCTTTTGTTCAAACATTAAGCTCACAGTAATTAGAAAGTAAGCTCATGAGAATAGTTATTCCCTGGCTACTAGTGGGTAACTCCAGCTGATTTGATCATATATTTTAAAACTCCCATCTCCATTTCCTGAAACCATTTCTTCCCACATCTGGGGAAAAACTTCACATTACAAGGAAATATATGTAACTAAGCTCTGACAGATTTTTTTAAATGTGAAAAACAGTCTTCAAGCTGCAGTTTTGAGGGAAGGTGTGGCAAGTGAGGATGTGCTTAACACTTTCTTCACATGCCATTTTTATTTTTTATTTTTTTGCTCAAATTCATCCCCATAATTGTTGTTCACTGCTTTGGTATACTGTATATCAGATTTGTGTCACAGATCTGGACACAGATCTGGACAGCTGCAAATATCATTTTGTATGGAAACATGATCATCAGGTACTAGTCAAAGCATCTGATTCCACACACCAAGTTGCACTCTCCTGAAGCTGTTTTGCATTATGGAACACATGTCAGAGCTTTGCCATTACACATACTTGCATATCATCTCTAGTTTATTCCTAGTGTGTAGGAAAAAAGGGATTAGATCCTATCCAGTAGAGACTTCACTATCCTAAAATGACCTCAGGGCTCAGTGTTATGTCGTGACTGTGTGCTATGCATAAAGTATGGTACATTATGATCTAGCATCTTGAGAATCCTAGTTTTATAATAATAATAAATTATATAATAAATTTTTATTTATAGCCCGCCCCTCTGCGTGGCAATCGGGGTGGGTTACAGCATTTAAAACAATCAGAATTAAAGCATTCCCTCATGGTTTTATTTTGAACACAGCATGTTTCTAGCTATATAGCTGCAAAGATGTGTTTGAAAATGTTGCACAATGCCCATTAAAGTATCAGAAAATGGAGAGGTGCCTGGAATAGATTTCTAACAGTTCTGTTTTGAGTAGAGCTTCAGTATATAGCTTGCTACCCTTCCCTGTGGCTAGCAAAATGAAAATAAATTATGCAAAAGTACAGACTATGTTCATAATAAAGGCTAAATCAAGAAAATTGGACAGTGGCTGAATTAAGAGGTTGCACCAGTAAAAAAAAAAACCATAGATCCTTTCATCAACTTTTATATTGATTTGTTATTATTTATTTAAAATATTTCTGTTTCACCTCACAGCCCACAAGTAATCCTGAGGCAATGAACAAATAAAAATCAATTAAAACAATGCAAAAATAAAACATTAAAAAGCATTAAAATACTATTTTAAAATTATTTAAACCAGGCTAAAAACAATCCTAGAATCCAGTTTTAAAACAGTTAAAAGAGCAATTTGAAACACTGAGTGCCATGCAGAATAGCACTATTTGGGCTGCTTGCTAGAAGCTTAAAAGAGATGGAGCCTTCTTAACTTCCTTGGCAGAGTGTTCCACAGTTGAAGCATTGCTACAGAGAAAGTCAGGTTATATGTATCCTCCAACCTAACATCATGAGGTGCTGGGACATGCAACAGAGGACATCCACTGAAGATCTCAAATTCCTGGTAGATTGCTATGGGAGGAGTTGGTCTTTCAGATATCCTGGCCCCATTTATGGATTTGTAAGTCAACACCAGCACCTTGAATTAAGCTTAAAAGCAAATTGGAAGCCAGCATAGTTCTTGAAGGACTGATGTTATATGGTCTGTGAAATGTATACTTGACACCAGTCTAGCTGCTGCATTTTGCACTAGCTGCAACTTCCAAACACTTCAAGGGCATCCCCACATAGAACACATTACATTAAAGTAGCTGTAGTAATTTCATAGCTGTGTCAGCAACTTGCTTAACACATCAATCAGAGAAAGAAGGATGTTCAGAGAGACAGAGAGGTGAAAACCTAAATACACATATCCTCTAACATTTCACAGACGAAAACCAGGACATGTCTCTATCAAACTGAGATAGTTGCAGGGTATAAAAACAACTGCTAGTCCCAGCTACGGTACATCCCAGCTACAGTGCTACAGATAGTTGCAGGGTAAATACAACTGATAGTCCTAGCTACAGTGCTTCATTGGGGTTTACATAAATTCTGACCTTGTTGCTGTTGTTGTTATTAACTGCCATCAAGTCAATTTTAACTTATGGCTAGGCTGATCAGATTTCCTGTGATGGGGTTATGTAATATTCCATATTCATGAACATGTAAGATAATAACAAAAATGTTATTACATTAACATATTGAGCTAACAATTATTCTTCAGAAGTGGTACAAAAATTTAGATAGATTTATAGGGGGACTGTATTTCACCACAATCGTACCATGAATATTTTGTTGATGAAGTAATCTTATGCACCAAATGTTGGTGTTTTAACACCTTATCATAACATTTCACACACTCCATAACACAATTTTTCTTTTTGAGAATCACAATTTCAAACAGGGATCTTCAAACTATTTTGGCAACACAGCAAGGCATTTTTCTTGAAAATGGGATAAAATGGAGATTTATAATTAATAATAATAATAATAATAATAATAATAATAATAATAA
>CM034701.1:266740523-266757643 GCA_020142125.1 Phrynosoma platyrhinos | reverse complement strand
TCTTTTGGGATAAGTGATATGTAAGAAGTCTTCCATGTATCAGGAATATATTCTAGAATATTATTAATAGTGATTTGTAATGGTGATGCCAAAACTTTTTTAAACTTTTTGTAGTACAGCGTAGTAAAACCATCAGGCCCGGGGGCTTTCCCTTGTTTCAAATTATCAATCGCATCGACAATCTCCATAATTGTGATTTTCTTATTTAATTCCTCCCTCTGTATTTTGTTAAATTCTTTGATTTTTCGCTTCTTTAAATATTGTTGAATTTCTTCTATATTCTTTGGATCTCGTTTGAACAGATTTTCGAAATATCTGTGAAATATTTTTTTCAAATCATTCTGCACCGTTACAATTCTGTCTCCGTCTTTTATTTGCCGGATAATTTTCTTTTCCTTATCTTTCTTCAATTTCCATGCTAACCATTTTCCGGGCTTGTTTCCGAATTCAAACTGTCGCTGTCTAGCAAATTTGATTTTTTTTCTCTATCTCTTCTGATAGCAATGTTGACATTTGTTTTTGTAGTATCAAAATCTTCTCTGCCCACTGTTTATTATTTGGCTCTTGTTTAAATTTATTTTCATTTTCCTGTATTTTTTGTAAAATCTGGTCATGTTTTTCTCTTTGTTTACGCCTGATAGCAGCATTTTTTTATATAAAAACTCCTCTCATCACTGCTTTTGACGCGTCCCACACCATATTTGTATTTATGCCATTGTTGATATTCTCTCTAAAATACAATTGGAGAGTTTTCTCTGCCTCTTTTATTATCTCTTCTTGTTTCAACAATGATTCATTTAGCCTCCAATTGTATTCTTTCCGTCTATTTATTATTTCCATTGTAATTGGGTTATGATCAGAGAGTATTTTAGGTATAATCTCAGTTTTCCTCAGTACTGGTATTAATGAGGCTGATATGAGAAACATGTCAATTCTTGACCAGGATTGATGACTATGTGAATAGAATGTATAATCTTTTTCAGTTCCATGTACAGTTCTCCAAACATCAATTAAATCAAATGTTTCTTTAAGTTCAAAAAAACTAGCCGGTAATTTTCCTTGTTTCTTTTTGATTTGTTTTTCTGATTTTCTGTCCATTTCTGGATTAATCACCCAATTCCAATCTCCCATCAGAATAAATTATTCATAGTCTTGTTGATTGATAGTCTGTACTAATTTTTTAAAATATTTGTCTTTTTCTTCTAATGATGCATATATTGCCACTACCAACGTTTTTAGGTGATTCCAGCACACTTCTATTCCCAAAAATTGACCATTAGTGTCATTGAAGATTTCTTCTGGTTTCAGATTATCACTAATATACATCACAATTCCTTTCTTCCGTTTATTACTAGCAGAGACAAAATCAGTGCCAAGCTTCTGATTGATCAAATATCTTTTTTCATCTTTCCTAATATGGGTTTCCTGTAAGCAGTAGATATCGCATCTATTTTTGCTCAAATAATGAAAAACTCTTTTCCTTTTTTGTGGACTATTCATACCTTTTACATTCCAGGACAAACATTTTACTTTAGATGTTGCCATTATTATTTTCTTTTTTCTTCTTTTTTATGCTATGTCCCGATCTTGATCTTCACCATCCAGATCGAGATCCAGCCATTGTGTACCTGATGCAGTTGTTGAATCATCATCTAAATCCTGTTCTTGGTCTTTTATAATATTTTCCAAAAATTCTTGAGCATCTTGGATCGATGTGATTTTCACTCTTTTCTGTCTGTATTTAAATGAGAGACCTTCCGGTTTTTCCCATCTGTAGTTTATCTGAAGTTCCCTGAACTTTCTTGTTAATGGGGAATATTCCTTCCTTCTTTTCAAAATCTGACTGGGCACATCTTTCAGCAACTGTACCTCTGAACCTTTGATCTTCAGTCTTGTCTGGAATTGTTGCTGTATTATCTGTTCTTTTGTAATTGTTTTGATAAAATACACCACAATATCTCGTGGTAGTTTCTTTTGTTTTGCCACCCAAGAATTCACACGGAACAGTTTATCGATATCGAATTCCATTAACTCTGTCTTTTCTGATGAATTCCGCAAGGGATAATGTGATTAAGTCACATAGATTTTCATCTTCTGTTTCTGGTACCCCTCTTATCTTAATGCATCTCTCTCTACTTTTTTGTTCCCACATTACTTTATCTTCAAGAATCTCCTTTCTTTTTGTGCTTCTGTGTCTATTTTCTCTTCCAATATTTGATTTTTCTTTTCCAACTCCTTCACTTTATTTTTAACCATCTTCATATCCTTAGTTACTGATTTCATTGCCTCTGTCAGTTCAGCCATCTCTGATTTTATTTCCATCCTTATTTCACCTTTTATTTTTTTCATATCTTGTCTTAGATCTTCATTGTTTTTTGTCATCTGTCTTATTTTTTCCATATCTTGTCTTAGATCTTCATTGTTTTTTGTCATCTCTTGTCTTATTAATCTCAACTCTTCTGCTATCGCAGCCATATCTTGTCCTTTTGGTTGATCTATTGACGATCTTCTTTGTGGTAACATTTGTTCTTGTTTAGCTTTAGAAGATTGTAGTCTAGTTGTAAGGGACATTCCACCACTTTTTGATATTATTATAAATTTTAAATTACTGTCCACTGTAAATAGTGATAGTATTCAAGCTTGTTTTCTAATTGAGTATCAATTCAATTCTAATTAAATATCAATTCAATATATTATCAATTCAGCTTATATTTAAATTTTACTATCATTCAATATTCAATATTTAGGAAAAAACTGATTAATTTGTCTTTTGTTTTCTTACTGAACAAAGATAATATAATATTAACAATATTCTATAAATATAAAATATAAAGTAAGAATTCTTTTTATAATCTAAATAAATTCTTAAAAATATTTAAATATCAAATTTCAATTTCAACTCTATATCTTTCCACTTTGGCTTATTTCTCTATCTTAAACCAGTAAATTAAAACACTTCTAAATAATAATAACAATATTTACTATATAATAATATGTCTATATATTCAATCTTTTATACTAATTTAGTTTGCTACCAATTAACTCTTATATATATAAAAAGGAAAAAAAATTGCCAATATCACATTATAAGCCTCTAATAGTCAAGAAGTTATGCTTTTTAACCACCACCAGATGGAGCCATCTCAGTTGTTGTGTGATCAAACACTACCAAGATACAGTCTTGCACTGATAGCTAAAAAGGGTTTCTTTGTAATTCTTTTCCTGTTGCTAATTTAACTCTTTGTTTCTCCTTTCCCAGATCTTTATTTCATTCCACCCCAGTTCCCAGAAAATATAAAATAATAATCCCCAAGAGACACTTAATCTTAAATCAAAAACAAAGTCAATTCATGAAATTTAAATTCCACAACCTTCCAAATACAATAAACTTTTCCCAAGACTCCTTCTCCGTCCTCCGTCCTCTGCCCACTCTCCACCGATGCCCTCTTCCCAGTCCGTAACAACAGAAAAGTTCTCCTTCTCCATCCTCCGTCTTCTGCCCCGACCCCTTATCTCACTGCCCGCAGTCCAAAAAAAAAAGTTCACCTCCTCCGTCTCCGTCCTCTGCCCGCTACCCCTTACCACATCACCCGTAGTCTGAGGCAACAAAAAAGTTCTCCTTCTTCATTCTTCTCCTTCTTCATTCTTCTCCTTCTCGTTCTCCGTCCTCTGTCCCCTGTCCTCGATCTGTCGGTTAACCCCCCCTGTTTCCCCCCCCAATGTGGGGGTTTCTTCAACTGGGTCTTTCACTCCGGCCCAAAATCCTAATTAGATCAGAGTACAAAGCTGTTATAGGCTCTCCCTCTATGGGCTCTCACCCCGATCCCGTCTTTTTTTCCCCTCCAATCTCTGTCTCCAATCCCTCCATCTCCAATCTCTGTCTCTTTCCCTCCTGGATCTCCATCTCCCAAACAAAGAGAGCCTCCAGTTTCTAAATCCGGATCGGGTATCACTGGCGCTTTGCAACAGATGATATCCCCAATGCGGTCTCGTCTGGCTTCCCAACTTTTAAGCCTTAATTAAAAAAGAAAGCTCCCAAGACTCCGAGGCATAGGTCTCCACCTCCGATCTTCTCCTCTGTCTTTCTCCAATCACTCTGGTTTACAGTCTCCGCTCTTTCTCCAGGCTAATTTTGTTCCCATAAAAAAGAGGTCCCAGGCTTCTACTTTAACTTTTTATTTTCTCTGCTTTTGCACACCAGCCTCTCCGCGCCCTCATTAATTTTCTCAACTAAATCGCCATTTTAAGTTCAGCCCGACCCAGGAAGTGTCCATATTTAATTCTAAACTTAGTGATATTCGGGCTGAATAATTGACTATATTCAATAAAATATAGAGAAAAAAAGAAAAAAGTTAAGGGAGGGCAAACAATGCCTTTCAAGCGATCTCCCCTTTCACTGGATACCTTTCAAATCCCTCTTTCCAATCTTCTAAACAGTCCGTTCAAGCCTTGTATTTTTTTTCCCCTTAATACTGGCAACAAAGACAATTTTAGAGAGCAATACAAAGAATATAGGTGTTGATGAGTCCAAATTGATGAAAGGAAAGTGTCCCACAGATCAAGGTTTTCAAGATTACTGTCGATTTCAAGTGAATTATTTTTAGTTGGAGACGTCTGTGAGCCAATTATGGCGGCACAGAGACAGTCATGTATAATTCTTGGGCCCCCTCTGCTTCTTACCGGATCGACTTCAGCTGGACTTTCTGTCGTCCTGAGCAGGCATCGGACCTCAGTAGAACACCTCTGGTTCCTCTATACCAAGAGGAGCATTTGGAGTAGCCTTTCTAATTAGAAAGGCTCTCCGTTACTGTCAAAGGTGAGTGGTCTTCAGCAGGACAATGCTGAAACACCTCTCAATTAGACGCCATCACAACCGGAAACCCACAATTTTAAATGTAAAACAACAAACAATAATTTAAACAAACTAAGAACTTCTGAAACAGTTTAACAGGTTAAAACAAGTTTAACAGGTTGAAAATAGTTTGAAACAATATGCAAGTGCACTTTGAATAAATCAGACTCCAAGGACATCTGTGTCATGGCCAGCCATGAGGAGGACTCGGAGGACGAGGAGGAGGATGGGTCTCCTCCAGAGAAGGAAGAGATACAGGCTCCACCTGGCTCTCATTCTGCTCTGCCTGAGCCAAGCCCGGTTCTCCCAGCCCCAGAGCAGCCAGGTCCTAGTGCTCCTTCCTTGGAGGCTCAGCTGCCTAGTGGGGAGAATCAGGAAGATACAGCAGAGCCAGTACCTTCCTTTAGGCAGAGGAGAGCTGAGAGTGCTGCAGTCGCAGGTCCAGGAGACTGGCTGAAAAGCAGCTGCTTAACAAGCCTCAGCTGGCACTGAGGTAGGATTTGACTATTTAAGGAGTTGCAAGAGGCTTCCTCAGTGCCAAGATTTATTGTAGTTTCCTTGGGAGGTTATGGTCAGTGTGGCTCCTGGTTTCCTGCTGTGTGCCTTTTGCTCTTGCCTTGTGGAACTCTGTTGCCTTGACCCTGGACTGGACTGGACTTTTGCTGATTGCTGCCTGCCCTGACCTTAGACTGATTGATGCTGATTTCTGGACTCTGCTTTGCTGGTGTTTTGACTACGGAAGATTTGTGGCTGGCCTTGCTGTTTGCAGCTCACCCTTTCCATCCCTAGCAGCTGTGGGAACTGAGGCTGGCTGTAGTCAAGGACAATCTGAGATAACCCATCTTTTTTATTTGATGATGGAATGGAGATAAGATTAGCACCAATTTGTCTTCCCTCCTTCATAATCTGGTTGCCACAGCAGAGATAGGCCTCTCCCATGCCCTCCTACAGTGTATGGCATCCATTGGTGAGACACAGAGGAAGACCCCTCCAGCAGACCCCAATCTATTAGAATGTCTGTCGAGAGTCCCCATGCATACAACTGTGATTGGGAATCCTGCACAGTCTGATAGGCTTCCTGTCCTACTACTCCACTAGTATATCCTCCATTGGTCCTGATTTAGCAGTGATAATCCCAATTAATCTTCTGTCATCCTACTTTTTCAACTGTTTTTAAAATGTCCTAGTTTCATTTCTCTCCACTTTTCTCCTTTCTCCTTAGCTTACCTTCATTGATGGAAATTGAGTTCCAAGTGAAAAAGTAGTATGCACTCAGTTTACTCAGCAGCAGGGGTAGGAGAAGAGGGATTGGGACTTTGCCCTTCCTAGAAAGCTCAGGGAAAAAGAAGCTGTTGTAGGCTTGGTGTTCTTCTTCATTAATAACTTTTGCCTTCTTGACCACACTGTAACTGTGAGGTCAGAACAAGGTACCTAGCCATGCATCGAGGCTGGGCACCTCTTTCTGACCTTAGAAGTGAGCAACCCATTATTATTATTATTATTATTATTATTATTATTATTATTATTATTATTATTTCTAAGGCGATGTCAATATACACAGTGCTGGACAAAGAGAAAGTCAACATAAAATAGATTAAAAACCTGCCAGAGGCATACACTCTAATACAAACAATAGGTAAAATAATAAAAGTCAATTAAAACAAAAAACAATGCAACAATTAATTAACAACATCCACTGTCTCCCCAAATGACAGAAAGTATATGTAAATGTAAATCAAACAGTGTCTGGGAATGCCTCCCTGAACAAGGTGGTCTTTAACTCAGATTTAAAAGTAGACAGAGAAGTAATGACCTGTGTTTGAGCAGGAAGAAGGTTCCAGAAGTGAGGGGCGGCAAGCGAGAAGGGGCGAATCTGGGATGAGCAGTGGAGATCCTAGGTAGGGACAACAGGCCTTGAGTACTAGAACAGAGGGTATGGATGGGAGTGTAAGGAGAAAGAAGTTCAGATAAGTAAAGAGGGGCTAGCCCATGCAGGGCTTTGAAAGTTAACAACCGAAGCTTATATTGGATACAGAAGGGAAAGTGAAGAGAAGATAACAAGGGGGAAACATGATCAAAGCAGTGAGCAGAAGCAATGATACAAGCGGCTGAATGTTGAACAGAAATTAAAGGGCGAAGATGAGAGAGGGGAAGCCCAGCTAAAAGGAGATTGCAATAATCTAATCGGGAGACAACCAAAGCGTGGACCAGCGTCTTGGCAGTGGAGGCCAAAAGAAAGGGATGGATTTTGGCAATGTTATAAAGGAAAAATCTTCAGGCTTTGGTTGTGGCCTGGATATGGGGAATAAAAGACAGAGAGGAATCGAAAATGAAACTGAGGCTGCGGGCTTCCTGGACCGGATGAATAGAAGTGTTGTCAACAAAAACAAAGAAAGAGGGTTGAGGGGAGAACTTAGGGGGAAAGACAAGAAGCTCCGTCTTGGACATGTTGAGCTTCAAACACCAATGACGCATCCAGAGAGAGACAGCTGAGAGACATGATGAAACTTGCTGTTCAAGCTCTCGAGAAAGATCAGGGGTGGAAACCCATGGCAGTGGTGGATGTGGCAGGTGGCTCAGCAGGACACTTGTGCACACATCAACCTGGCAAAAGAACAGGGAAGAGTAAAAGGACTGGTGAATTCAATATTGAGACACACTGGTTACAAATTGGCTTGGTTGGTATGATGATGGTCTGTAAATGAATACACCATCTCAGTATGTAAACCTGAAAACCTTAGTCAGAAGCACGAGAAATGCCCTTGGAAATTTCAGATATTTTTTCTCCCAGGAGACATCAACTCACTTAAAATGGGAATCCAGTCCTGGAGCAATCTTTAAGAACCCAAGAACCCTGCAGAAGAAGTACAAAATTCTTATCAAGCTCAGCATATTGTTTCTCATAGCTGTCAACCTGGCACCTCTGGGATCCCCATAAACAATGATATGCAGCTAATAATCAGAGCATTGAAATGTTATTTTTAAAAGATTATTATTCCCAGAATCTTCCAGCTAATATCGCCACTGACCATGCTCAACCTGGGAATCCTAAAATCATCTAAAATGTTAAATTTTTCCAATTTCTGACAGTTGCTCCCTAGCAGTTGCCTGTTTACTCATGCAGTGTCCTATAAGACAACTCCAGGCTGAAGCATACTTCTCATGTACATTGTTGGGATCATGTGTATTGAAAAAAGAAACCACAGTTCATACCCTAAACCAGGGGTCGGCAACCTACGGCCTGTGGGCCGGGTGCGGCTGGTGGAGGCCTTGGGACTGACCAGTGGCCAGTCCCGCTGCTGCCACCCTGCGCTCGAGTGCGGGAGCCATTTTGGCATCCAAAAAGGCACCCGCACTCATGCGCACATGCGCATGGCGGCGGGAGCCATTTTGGAAGGCCCCATGGTGCAGCTGCCATGGGGCCTTCCAAAATGGCACCCCCATGCATGCACACATGCGCACGGCGACGTGCGTCATGCGCACACATGCACACGCAGGGGCAAGCATGCACGTGTAAGCGAACCCGCACCTGCCCACCCCCTGGCAACAAAGGTTGCTGACCCCTGCCCTAAGCTCATGAGCAGCAACATCCCCTACATTATGGAATGACCTGCCAGAAGAGATTCAACAGCTGAATTTGCTGTCTGAATTAAGGTAACATTAAAGATCAATCTCTTCTGCCAGGCTTATCCAGATGATTTTTAAATTGTAAATTGTTAATGATGACTTTTAAAATGTGGATAGTTTTAATATGTCTTGTCTGTTCTTTTAATTGATATGTTTTTAAACTGATGTGTTTTTAACTGATGTTATGTATTTGTTGATCTGTTGTTCCCCTCTAATTATGATGATAATGTTGATAATGATGTTAATGTGATAATAATAATTTCTTATAGTTTTGTATGTGAATTCAATGGCCATGGGAGAGGACATAGATGTCTTCATTTGTATTAGACCTGACTCCATAGAGAAGAAGCCAGCCCTGTTCTGTCTGAAAGGGAGGACCTTCTAGAATAAAGGCCTAGTTGCTTTAGAATCTTTGGAGAATAAACTGGCTTAAAGAAAATTGTGTACAAAATCCTCTGTAGTTTCCTAACCAGTTTTCTTTCCTGTATTAAGATTGGTGCAATTGGGCCTTTTGTGTCAGTGAGTGTACACACTCCACTTTTTATCTCTGTGGTTTGAATTAGAGAATATTTTCTTCCAAATCAAGATCAATCAAGTGCATGTGTAGTTGTTTCTTATATTCTTACATCCTTCAAAGGGAAGGAAGGTTGGTAGGGAAGGGCTGGGAAGACAGAAACACAGTGGTGTCAACTAGGGTTGGTGTCTCCTTAGTGCAGTAACTCATGCTATCACCCACAGGCTTGGAGCCACCAGGCCTATAGTCTCACAGAAGTAGATCAGGCCTCTGTGGAAGAGAAGGGCTCCAGTCTACTTGCCATCCGTGGATTGAGCCATCCAGAGGCACATGTCCTGGGTCATTCTGGTCTACTCAATTTCTTTGCAATTCCTGAAGGGGTCCAGGTGCCACTTGGCAATGGGAAAGGCCTCTAGGACTTCATTGTGGCATGATGACAGTGTCCCAGCCAGCCTTCTTGCCATCTCTGGTGAACCAGATCCTTCCCAGACCTTTCACTCTCCAGGAGTCTAGGCTACCTGTGGAGAGGCACAGCAGTACACACCGGAAGACAATCCTTTCCCACAAGCACAGCAGGTGACACTCCTTTCTGAGGTGTCACTCGGTGCTGTCCTCACCCCTCTACCACCCCAGAAACAGTCCTGCAGAAGCATCATTTTTTTCTCATGGGGCTGCATGAACAGTTATGTATTCCAATGAATAAATGCTCACCTTTGACAGAACAGAAACATTACCAAAGAAACTACTTCAAAACCAGCACATCCACAGCTGTGCAACTGAGTAAGCAATGCTATCATGGACATGAAGCAAAAAGTACCCATAGCCCATGGAAGACTGGGCTTCTCTAGATTATTGATTCTCACACTTTTGTTCTACAATATGTTTTGGACTTCAAGTTTCATAAGCCCCTGCCAACATAGGTAGTGGCAGGAATTTCTGAGAGGCAAAAAGAGTATCTACACTATACAGATACAGCAATTTGATCCCACTTTAACTGTCATAGTAACATCCTATAAAATCCTGAGAATTGTAGTTGGTGTGTTACAAATGGACATCTTCCATAATGTTTGGGTGTGTATACTTTCCTCCTATGGACTTAGATGAAACTGTAAAATAAGCGCCATGGACCCAAAACTTGACAGATCACATATGCAAGGCACTGGATTTAAAGATCAAAAAGCTAGTTTAGGAGTTTCTGTTCAGAAACATTCATACCTTTTCAAAGCAGGAAGGCTAGGTAATTTATAGCCCAGGATGTTTTCTGCCAGGGCTAGGAAAGACCCCTTCTCACCTTTGAATCTATCTATATCAAGTGATCTTTGCTATGCAAATTGGGCTTCTTTTCAAGTGTAGTAAACAACCTTTGCCTGAGGCTAGTTTGGCTATTTAAGGACCTCCAAATTCTTTGTTCAGTGTCCTGGTTGAAATTCATGGTGACTCCACGTCACTTTGAATCTTGATTCAGCTCCAATTTGCTGATGATCCTATCCATGGCTGAGTCCAATGCATCATTTTGGCTACCTGGAGCAGCCACGTCTTAGGTAATGATCACCATGAGAAGGCCTATTGTCTAATTCACCACTAACTGTCTTGTTCCTGAGTTCCTGCATGTGGCTGTGAGTGCGTGCTTGTCTTAGTGTGTGTGTTTCCAACAAATTCACAATTCATTTGAAGATAACTTGCCTCTGTCAATGTAATATCCCTAGCACCCTCCATATAAATTGGGATGAATCCTCACTAATTAATTGAGGTAATTGAAGTTCCCCTGGTTCAAGATCACATAATAAGTGTAATTTAAGGGGAGTAGACTGGAGCTCCTTCAGAGAGAAATTGGAATGCCACATGAAATTACAAGTCAAAGAATTGAATAGGATGGCACCATGATGGTTAAAATGAAACCAAAAGTGCTGTATCTGTGTAGGGAAGATAAAATCAAACTCCAAAACATCTAAAAGATCAAAGATTGAGAATTGCTTTTCTAGACTTCTAGAAGCATTCCCCCCCGTATCATCATTCACAATGAGTGATCTATTTATATCTTCTGCCTGGAATATAAAAATCTTCATCCAATGTTTGGAGGATTCTCCAGGGCAGGTTTTGGGAGATGGATGGGCACTGCAGAGAGAAGGCAAAAGTCCCAGTGTGAAAACTCATTCAAGCAACACTGGATTTTGCCCATTAAAGATGAGAAAGTCAGGAAGAAGGCTAGGCTAGAATTATTATTTCTGACACCTTGTTATAGATATAGTTCAAGGATGTGAGCCCCCACTAAAATATGAAAGATTACAGCCCAGACATATGCTTATCTCCTCACTGAAACCAACATCTTTTGATGGCATTGTAAAGTTGAACCCAGGGCATGTCCAAAGGGCAGCTATTCAAGGAGCTCAATTCAGCTTTTAAAAAAGAAGTACCCTGAAATATAATACTGAAGAGCCAAAAGAGGTATTCAGCTACTTCAGTAAATTGATCATGCACTACTGATATAAATCCATTATTTAAATGGATAAAGGGGGTGGGGAGTGAAAGTTTCACAGTCAGACAAACAACTTCAGTAGTAAAACTAAAGATGAGTCTAGCTATGTATATTCACATTAGTCATCAGTATCACATCTCTCATCCTGTATTTTTCATCTTGCTTCACTGCTTGTGTGATAAACTGCTCTCTGGAATTCATCAAGTTATTGTGCTTAGCTGTGGGAAAAGTGATGCAAAAGAGTGTGAGGAGAAGATTAGCTAGTTGTAAGGAATGATGTTCCCATAGCCTATCCCTTGATGCCAGAAATACTGTTAGTCATACTGGCATGTGGTAGTTTTGGTTCAATGCATGCTAAAATCAACATGGGCTTTCTCTGACCAAAATAAAGCTTAATGGGGAGTCATTTTAGCAGACAATCTTACTTGGTTATTACTTAAGAATGCAATATCACAGTTGTGTCAGACTGTCTTCTGTGCAAATGGTCTCATTTCAAGTTAAATTAGGCACTGAAATAGGCACTTAAGCCTATTGCTCTTTTATGAAATGCACAGGGAAGAAAGTATCAAAATGGATTTCTGTAATAATATTCATCAGTGCTTTCTTTTCTTTGCCACATATTTTGTTGCCTTCAAGTTTACTTTGAAAACTTTGCACCTACCTCTCTTTTCCTAGATTAAGTGTTTTAAAAATGCCTAAATGTCGCATCTTGTGGACAATTTACATTTTTCAAATCGAAATCAAAATATTGTTTTCTATCCTTTTGCTTGTGTACTGTAACTTAATGTCCACATATTGTTTATATAGTGCTCCTAAATATTAAAACATTTATTATTGATTAACAGATATAAGGATGGAACAGTTATTACTTTGCATATCACAAGAGAACAACACATCACTGTCATTATTTGCACCTTTCTCTGCAAATATATGTTCACATTGATATCTCTAGTGATACTGATATTGATAGAAACATCTAATTGTAGAATAAATTATATTTATGTACATTAATGAAGGTTTGAGCATTGGACTATGACTCTGGAGGCCAGGGTTCAAATCCCCACTTGGCCATGGAAACCCATTGGGTGACCATGGGCAAGTCACACTCTCCCACCCTCAAAGAAAGATGAAGACACCCTCTCCTCTGAACAGATCTTCCCAAGAAAATCGTGTGATAGGTTTTCCCTAGAGTCACCATAAGTCAGAAATGACTTGAAGGTCAACAACAACAACAAATTCCTATAACTATCTTGTCGCTAACAGCACAGTAGGAAAATATAAGAAATATAAGACCTTGGACAAAACAACTTGCCGCCCTTATATGAAGAGACAATGGAAGATTGATCAAAGTTTTTTTTTAAAGGCAGATTAAGAACAGAACTGACAGAACTCAGAGAAATAGAACTTCATAAGTAATGCAGTTATGATGAGTTATCTGTATAACAATGAACTTTCATTCACAAACTGAATCAGGCCATGTAAAATTATTTCAAAGCATTATATTATGGGCTTCCCTGAGTTTGCCAAGTGACATGCTTCATTTGGGGAGGTGGTAACCATAAAGACAGCAAGTAAAGGGGGAATTGTACTCATTAAAATCTCTAGATAAATAAAAGCATACCAATGCAGTACTGAAAAGCCTGTAATGTACAGTGGTACCTCTACTTAAGAAATTAATTCGTTCCAGCAGCCATTTCTTAAGTAGAAAATTTCGTAAGTAGAAGCAAATTTAACATTGAAAAGCCCTAATCCGTTCCAGGCCCCCAGATTCAAGCTACAACTCAATGCAAATGTAAAAATATCAGAAGCCAAAAATACAGTCCTGAATATCAGAAGCCACAGAAACCAAAAATACAGTCCTAGGGCCTTTGCAGACTGCCAGAAATAGTGGACTTTAAATTGAGGCACTGCCCTGGCTCACTGCTAGGGAATCATGGGAACTGTATTTTTTTCTGAGACAGAGCCTTCAGAGAGCTCTGGTGCCACAATAAATTACAGTTCCCATGATTCCCTAGCACTGAGCCAGGGCAGTGCCTCCAGTTCCCTGGAGATCAAAACCCAAAAATATCAGAAGCCAAAAATACAGTCCTGAATATCAGAAGCCACAAATATCAGAAGCCAAAAATACAATCCTGGAGTTCAAAAGCCACAAGTCCTACCTTCCTGGATCTCAGAAGCCACCTCCTCTCCTCTTTTGCAAGGTCACAGTGCTACCTAGCTTGATTTCACTAGGCAAACACTTCCTCTTTCACTAGCCAATGCAGTGCTGCTTTGCTAGATTTTACTAACCAATAGCATGCCATGAAATTCAGAGAGCAGCTTGTTCACACCAATTTCGTAAGTTGGAACACTTTCATAAGTAGAAGCAAATTTTTTCTGGAGGGGCATTTCGTAAGTTGAATTTTTCGTTAGTAGAAGCATTCGTAAGTAGAGGTACCACTGTATATACCTGGTATATATATTTAGGGCAAGTATTTAGTATTCAGTCACTTCTGATATGTAGTGCAATTCTGATAAGGAAGGTGAGATAAGGGCTCCAAAAAACACAGGTAAACTGGCATGTAATGAAGTTCTCTTTCAGGTATATGGGTATTTAGGGCTTTAAACAGATGACCAATGAGTTATTTTAATACTGGAGTAGTGATATCAACAAAACAGCCTGTGCCTCTTAAAATTCTGACAACTGAATTGTGCACTGTTGAAAGTTTCTGACTCATCTACTAGAGCAGCTCTCTATATAACATGCTACAGTTATCAAGCCAGGAGGATAACATGGTATGGATCACCAACCCATGCAGCTGAAAAAAACAGCAGATCATGAGCATTTCTTGGTTGGAAGATTCCATGTGGTTGTAGGGAAAATCTACAGACATGGCCTACTTTTTCAGAGGAAAGTCAGTTCCAAAACAGCTTCAACACCAACGACCTTATCGCACGGCACGTCAGGAGCGGGAACAGAAAGGAACGGAATGGAATGGGACAGAAATGCATGTTACTGCACAGGAGAATGCCACCGATGCTGCCAGAGTCCCCAAGCCATTCCCCAGCCGTTCCTGGCAGCCGATTTTGGAAGAATAGTTCAAAATTGTTCTTCAAAATTGGCTGCCAGGAATGGCTAGGGAATGACTTGGGGACTCTCAGCAGCATCAATGGTGTTCTCCTGTGCAGTAACATGCATTTTTGTCTTGTTCCGTTCCGTTCCCATTCCTGTGATAAGGTCTTAATTCCCTGAGCCTCAGAACTGCCTCCTTACAGTGCCTCCTTATTGCCAGGACCAAATGTCAACCCATTGGTTCTCACCCTCCCACTTATCAGGCTCTTCTACCCTTCCTCACTCTCCTGAGTGCCTCAATTCACACCTAAAATGTGAGTTGGGATTTCTACTATGCTTTACATAATCACTGAGGATTTTAATTTGACATTCCCAACCCTAATTATAAGTCTCTGATGGTGCAGTGTGTCCCTGACTTGATTCTTTGATCACACAGAACAAACTGAGAACACTTTGATTATTAGTTTATATCTTCATAAATTTTATCCCAGCCCTTCCCCAGTCAACTGCAGAGTCTTTCTTGTTTCAGAACTCAGTCATTTCTGGAAACCTATGCTCTTGTCTTCCACTGTTATGCCTCTTTTACTTCAACATGAGTGATGTAAAAGCTAGCACTTAATGACATGGGCTCTCTAGGTGGCACAATCAATGACAGATTTCAAAATGTGCTTGATTTCTCATTTGTGTCAGACATATTATTGACTCTACCTTTAATTTAGCAAATCTCCCGAGTAAAATTCAACAGAAGTTACTAGTTGGAAATATTTTTATTTATCATATTGCAGGTGAGAGACAACAGCCTGAAAAATGATTATATATTTGCTGTTTTTAAAAGGAAGAGGTAAAGGAACAATTGTTTGAAAGAGAGAGAAACCATAACTTTTTGAAAATCATCTAAGTTATACTGGGTTTATTCAAAGTAAGGTGAAGCCACTCAAGGTAAGGTGAAGTCACTTCTGATCCACCATTTATTTATTTTAATTTTTTTCTACAGATATTAGTTTCAGTACATTTCAATATATAACAATTTACTGTGATTAAATGGTTTGTACTGTATAACTGTTTTAAACAGAACATGTATAAGAAATGGAAAAATCACCAAAGAAGAATTCAAACAAATAGCTAGCACGTGTATGGGTAAAGTCAGAAAAGCTAAAGCGCAGAATGAACTCATGCTTGCTAGAGAGGTTAAGAACAATAAAAAGTTTTTTTTTGGGTATGTCAGCAGCAAAAGGAAGAAGACAGAAATGGTAGGGCCACTGTGTGGAGAAGATGGCAAAAAGTTAACAGGGGACAGAGAAAAGGCAGAATTACTCAACACCTTCTTTGCTTCAGTCTTCTTAGAAAAGGCAAAGGGTGCTCAACCTGAGGATAATGGAGCAGAGGACAGAAAAGGAGAATTTCAGCACAGAATAAGTAAAGAGATTGTACAGGAATACCTGGTTAATCTAAATGGATATAAGTCTCCAGGACCAGATGAATTACATCCAAGGGTATTAAAATAACTGGCAAATGTAATATTGGAACCATTGGCAATAATCTTCAAGAACTCCTGGAAAACAGACTGGAGGAGGGCAAATGTTGTCTCCATCTACAAAAAGGGGAAAAAAGAGGATCCCAACAATTATCGTCCAGTTAGTCTGACATCAATACCAGGAAAAATTCTGGAGCAGATCAATAAACAGAGAGTCCGTGAACATCGGGAAGATAATTCTATAATCACAAAAAGTCAACATGGGTTTCAGAGAAACAAGTCATGCCAGATAAATCTGATCTCTTTTTTTGATAAAATTACCAGCTTGGTAGATGAAGGGAATGCTGTGGATATAGTTTATCTTTATTTCAGTAAGACCTTTGACAAGGTTCCCCATGACCTTCTTGCAAACAAGCTGGTAAAATGTGGGCTAGACAAAGTAACTGTTATATGGATTTGTAATTGGTTGACTGGCCGAACCCAAAGGGTGCTCAACAATGGCTCCTTTTCAACCTGGAAAGAAGTGACCAGTGGGGTGCCACAGGGCTCTCTCCTGGCCCCAGTGCTATTCAATATCTTTATTAATGACTTGGATGACTGTATTTGGGGGCATAGTTATCAAATTTGCAGACGACACCAAATTAGGAGGAGTAGCTAATACCCCGGAGGACAAGATCAAAATCCAAAATGACTTGAACAGACTAGAAAGCTGGGCCAAAGCTAACAAAATGAAATTCAAAACAGAGAAATGTAAGGTACTGCACTTAGGACGGAAAAATGAAAAGCACAGATATACGATGGGGGACACCTGGCTGAATGAGACTACATGTGAAAGGGATCTAGGAATCCAGGTGGACCACAAATTGAACATGAGTCAACAGTGCGATGCAGCAGATAAAAAGGCCAATGCAATTTTAGGCTGCATCAGTAGAAGTATAGTGTCTAGATCAAGAGAAGTAATAGTGCCACTCTATTCTGCTTTGGTCAGGCCTCACCTGGAATACTGTGTCCAGTTCTGGGCACCACAATTCAGAAAGGAGGTGGAAAAACTGGAGCGTATCCAGAGGAGGGCAACCGAAATGGTGAAGGATCTGGAAACCAAGCCCTATGAGGAATGACTTAGGG
>CM034701.1:266697305-266721023 GCA_020142125.1 Phrynosoma platyrhinos | reverse complement strand
GGGGGGGGGAATTTCCACCTTCTGGGGTGGGGCCTATCTTTTCCCCTCTTTGGAGACAGCTGAATCCCCGGGACAGTGGGGAAGAGGAGGAACAGGTGGGTACTTGTTCCTCCTGTTCCCTGCCATCCCAGGGCTTCAACTGTCTCTGGAAAGGCAGCTGAAGGTATGGGATGGCGGGAGAAGAGGAGGAGCAGGCATGTGCCTGTTCTGCCTCTTCCCCAACCCTCCCGTCTCTCTGTGTGCCCTCCAAAATAGCTTTGCATGCTAGAGATGGCATGCATGTCGTAGGTTCACCAAAACGTTTATAAAAGGTTGCACATAATTAGCTTGGGTACGCTTTTCCTGTACATACATTTTCCAAACTGAAACAGAAATCTAGCACAAATCAACAGTATAAGGGTTCCTTTTTTAACACAGCAAAGCAATGAACATGAATTTCCAGGATGAAAATATACACTTTAGGTGTCAAGAAAATGCATTTAAGTGTTGGCATTTCTTAAAAGAGAGAGCAGGCAAAAGTTGTACATTAGGATCAGAATACAGTTGCATGACCAGTAAAGCATGGGATTAGATTTCAGACTAGCCTGATGCTTATGATAGCTATGCTACAGTGTACACTGTTGTTCTGACTAGTTGACCACAATGAGGGGAAGAAATCATCTGATGGGACTGAAGTGCTTCTTTCTCTACTGCTCACATGATAGATGGGAAAGCTGACACTCATCTGCCTTTTTCTGAGGTCTGCCCATTAGAAGGAAAATCTCGCTTCTCTTTCACTTTTAATGTCTGTTCTGCCTCTCATTATTACAGGTCCACACTTATTCCTTTCTTCCACTTGCCTCAGGAGATGTATCTATCTGTAGGTGTGTCATCACAGTCAGATGTTGAATGTATCTATGGTAAACAGTTAAATTTTATTTTACTCTCATTCCTGTAGCACTGGAAATCATTATCAGTTTATTTATATTGGCATTTTCCCTCTACTTATACATAAGAGAAACCATGGTAATACAGAAGGATGTCTATGAATTATTATAGTCACATAAATAATAGTGGCTGACATTTCACACCATTATAAAAAATATATCCTGATGAATAGTGCAACTTAAATGGCCAAAGAAGGCAGTTTTATTAGCTGGGCTAACTGCACAAAGCTGGTTTTAATGAGATCTCTGAAGATTTGATCTCTAGTGGGAAGGCCTATTAATGGATTTAAGTCTCATCTTATCTACAATTAGGCTTCCACTTGTCTCAAAAAATACGCTCATGACTAACCAGCTGATATTTTTTCCAACAGTTCCTATATTGTTTAGCATTATCTGGACATAGGAAAGAGTGTCACTAAGCACTCTTTATCCAGAATTGTTTGGGCCTCTACTCTGTTCCATAAGAAAAAGTGTTGGGCAAGTTAAAAATGGAGAGGACCACTCTTTGCACATCTCAATGTGGACTGTGTTGAGTTTGTATATCTGATTCCCAAATAGCTGATTCTATAATATAATGTGTTTCTGGACTTTGCACTCAAGAAATTCCTTATATTTGCTTTATTGGAGGTCTGCAGGACAAGATAGCATTTCCATTCTTATGGCTTACATATTGACATTGGTGTACACAGTATTCTGTAACATAACATAAACCATAATTTACCTTGGCCTGCCCTTTTCTTTGGATGCTTACATTGTATTTCTAAATGCTCATCTAAAGTTTTAAGTTACCGCAGTGCTAGAAATTATGAAGCAGAATTACAATGGGAGGTTGAATTTTTATGAGGTAGGCAATGCCTTTATTCCCAGCCACCTGTAGCTATATCAGCAAGCACTCCCAAATCTTCAAAACCTACTCTGGAGGCAAATTGGATGGAGAAGAGAAAGAGGAGGAAGCCCCATGACAGGAGTTGGATGAAATCAAAGGAATTTGCAGCATGAAATGTACAGTGAGGAGGTAACCATGTGATGGAAGAAAAGAAACAATGGTAAATGGGGAAATGTATAATTCAAGTCACTTACCTGTTCATAGGCCCAGCTTCCAGTGTGTGTAGCTATAACATTAAAGTACAGTATAATACATATTAGGTGTGCAGCTATAATCCTTCACATTATGCTGTTTGATTGTAGCAGTTCTTAAAACCTTTAGCTGTTTTACAGTACTTTTCACTGTTGCTGAAACTTCTTAAAATTTTCTAAAGTTTTAGGGGTTTAAAAGTTTTAGTAACTGTAATTTTTGAAAGGTTTATGGATGAGGTATACTGTATGTACCATATGCATTATGGAAAAAAGATAAGAATGGACCACAGTAAGGTTTCATAGAATCATAGAGCCTTTACAGACTGCCAGAAATAGTGCAACTTGAGGCAACTTTAACTGTCCTTGCTCAGTGCTAGGGAATCATGGGAATTGTATTTTTTTCTGGGACATTGAGCCTTCTCTGCCAGAGAGCTCTGGTGCCACAATAAACTACAGTTCCCATGATTCCTTAGTACTGAGCCAGGACAGTTAAAGTGACCTCAATTTGCACTATTTCTGGCAGTCTGTAAAGGAGTGCCACTAGAGTTCTTTCCATGTAGGAGAATCTTCCTGACTACTGTGCTATTTTCTCTCTCTCAGAAGAAATACCTGTTGAATCATCTCATCAACTGCTTGTACTGCAAACTGCAAAAGATTCAGAATGGAATATTTAAACAGGAACCCTAGCACCAGAAAGAAAATATTAACAGTGCGCAGAGCCAGTGAGAGAACTTTTCCCTTGATAATCTGTTTCTGATCTCAGAATAACCATACTTAAACAAAGGGATTTCAAAGAGAGCCTTCAATGTGAAATTGCTGAATCACAAACATAGTAAAAAGTTCAGATTTATAACCTCTGGCCTGAATCAAGGAATTGAGTTTTTAAAAATTCTATATAAGTGCTAATTAGCTTACTAGTGTCAGGCTGTTCATATTAAGCTCAGTCCTGCTTTGTTCTATAATGATTTTTGCACATTTATGCTTTCATATAATTGTCACAGCTACAGTTTTCATTGAGCAGGCTAAATACCTTAAAGGCATCAGATCCTATCTGATCTTGGATGCTAATCTGGCCCAGCTCTGGTTAGTACTTGGAGAGGAGACCATAAATAAATAACAGGTGCTGTAGGCTGTATTTCAGAGGAAGAACTGGCCAAACCATTTCTGAGCATTCCCCACCTAAGAAATCACTATGGAGTTTATCACATAGAGACTTATGTGCTTCTAATCCTGAAAATGATTAAAGTGTCTGCGTCGTGGAAAAGCATGCAAATACGCAAATGATTTTCACATGCACGGCACAATAACACATTAAAAGCACATTATTAATGTGAAAAAGTGGGTAGAAAGTGTATTTGGTTTTCACACAGATGTGAACAAATCCCGTTGGTGGTTTGGAAGTAGCTTTTTTCTGCATGCACACATAAGCAGTAGTTGTGTCACCAGAAATCACCCAGAGAAATAAACAATTTTATTTACACAATTTTCTTTATAAAAATACACTTTACTGTCCCTTACTTTCCAATGGTATCCAACCTAAGTAAAAAGAGCAAAACATTGCCCCAAAGAAGTAGGAAATCTAGAAAAAACTTCTCTCTCGCTCTCACTGCCTCCCTGCCTTCCCTCAGCAGCTGTTCCTTTAAGAGCCCTGGAGTTTGACACTGTGTTAACTGCCATGGCTCAATGTTATGGAATCATAGGATTTTTAGTTTGTTGTGGTACCAGACAGAGAAGGCTAAATAGCTCACAAAACTACAAATCCCAGAATTCTGTAGTATTGAGCCATGCCAGTTAAAGTGGTGTCAAACTGAATTATTTCTACAATGCAGATGCAGTCACATAGAGCTTTCATTGCATTTTCTGATATCCATTGCTTAGAATTGTCCCTCCACACACACACTAGCCAACTTAGGATAACACTTTGTGGGTCTCATGTGAACTCTAGTAAATGTGTTACTCTTTGTTGTTTTAGCTGCAAAAAACTAACATAATAATCCCCTTTAGATTTTTATGGTACTTTTAATTGTGTATTTGTGGTTACTTGCTGTGAGTGATGTTTAGCAGGATATGAAGTTATACGTGAATATTAAGGCAAGACGTGGAAGAAGATATAGCTTGCCAGTGCCTGCTTGACACAGCATTCTCCTTCTTTGGCATGGATTTTGAAGTTCCTTATAGGTAGTCTCTGTTTCTTCTCTAAAGCTTAAATCCTACATGAAAGAAACAAGCACTCCACGGTGATGCAGGGAAGCTGCACCTGGCAGATTTCCCCCTCTCCTTTAAAGCAGGACAATATTTGTATACTTTATAACCACCAATTTTACCCAGACCAGAGCAATTTATTAAGAGTTCAAAGCAATTCAGAAAAGTAATCTGCAATAGCAGCTCACTGACAAGGAAGATTTGCTAAAGGAAAAGGAAGAAAGAAAAACAAAATCTCAAACATAGTTTACACGTTTGTCCATAGAATCTGATAAGCAGAAAAAAGAAACATGATCTGCTTGGCTTATCACTGTGTCTTCTATAAATAGAAAGACTCCTTCCAGTTGGAATAGGTGGTTCCAGTGGGACAGTGAATCCACTCCAAATTTTAATCCAGACTAAGGTGCTGAACTTAACCCCTGAAAGAGATTCAGCACCCTGGGTAGCTCCTTTAAAGTTCAGAATAAAAATGGAGTGGATTTATGGCCTCATGGACATGGAAGCCACCAGCTACTTTACCTCCTTTTATTCAGGAGATGCTGCTAATGGAAGAGAGGGAGGCAATGTTTTCCCTTCCCCTAGAACTCCCTCACTTTTCTGGACGGTCCTCCAATGCCTTATCTGCTCCAGCATCTAAGGGGTGTGAGGATCGTGGTGGTGGTGGTGGTGGTAGTGGTAGTGGTGTGCTTTCAAGTCATTTCTGACTTATGGTCATCCTAAGGTGAACACATCACAGGATTTTCTTCGCCTGATTTGTTCAGAAAAGGTTTGCCATTGCTTGCCTCTAAGGCTGAAAGAAAGTGACTCACCCAAGGTTACACAGTAGGTTTTCATTACTGAATGGGGATTCCAACTCTGGTCTCCCAGAGTCTTATTCCAGCATTCAAACCACTACAACAGACTGGTTCAAAATAGAATTAAATTCAATGCAAACAATGTTCATCTTCCTGTATATTCTCTATGTAGATCAGTCATTATATTGTGGTTTTAAAAGCACAGCAAAGAGATGCTTGGATTTGATGTAGCATTATGGAGTGATGTGTGTTTGCAATAGCTGCTTTAAGGGAATATTGTTATGATTGCAGCATTGGGGTTAACCAGCACCAGTACTTGCAGCACAGTAGCTATACTATAGCAGTCTGCCTCCAGGTGTGAAGACATTGGTAGGCAAAAGAGCAGTCAGGAAAAGTTACTTCCCTGCTTCCTCACAAGAATTCTTTTAATGGGATTCCCACTATTAAGAATAAATTTAGGAGACAAGACTTTGTGCTAGTCTTCTCATCATGGAGCCTCAATAATGAGAAAAAAACACACCTAGGAGAGTTCTTAACAAATACTTTATTAAAAAGCAATATATATTAATACTTAGTGTGATATATTTTCTGCTCTCCAATTTCATATCCACACACTATGAACAATGTCATTCCCACTAGACTTATGCTACATTATGCCAGGGTGAAACAAAAATAAACTCAGTGCTCAGTTAGAAATTCAGCAGATAAGTAATATACTATTAAATGGATCACTTGCATCACACATTTGGGCAGTTCTTAAAGATACAGGAAGAAAAAAATATGGCAACAGGTCTATGAATACAGTATGACCCACCTTTATCATCAGGGGATATGTTCCCAGATGTACTTTGGAAATGCAAAACTATGGATTATAGAAAACCCTGCTGAAATAAATTACTTTCAGTGGAAGTTGAACATAGAGTCATGCTGGAAAACCTAAAAACTCCTAGAGAGAACACATCTCTAGTCATTTCTAGGTCCTCCAGTGTAATTCTATGGTCAACTTCTTCTCAAAGCATACCTTAAAATCATACTGGAGGACCTAGAAAATGCCTAGGGAGAACATATTTTTTCAGACATGGTTAAGAGAACCTGCAGATACCAATCCTGAAGATATGGGGGTCATACTCTATAAGTAAAATCATGCCATTCTTTAGATATGTAAAATGAAATCAAGTCTTGTTCTTGTTACTATATGTGTGCATGTGTGCGTAAAAACAAACAAACAACCTTTATTTTTTATTAAGTGTGATATAGTGATTTTCCATGTGATTTTCCAGTGATATGAAGTGAACATAACAGACTAGAAATGGGAAACTGTAAATGGTCAAAACATTTTAAACTATGAGAAAGGGGTGTGGGATATTTCCAAGCTGGCTTTGGCTGCTGGTGATTACCATGTTACCATGTCAGTGGGGTAGTAAATCCACTCTGAGTTGTACTCTGCACTTTCCATGAGCTATCAAAGTTCTAAACCTCTTTGTAAGATAGGGTTCAGCTCAGCAGATCATTCCTTGAAAATTCAAGTTAAAACCCAGTGTGGACTTATTATTCCAAAGTAATGGAGGCCATCAATCACCATGTTCAAGAGGGACAAACTGCAATAACTTCATACAGATAATATAATACTTTGAAAGAAAACTGATCATTTATTTATTTATGTATTATATTTTACTTTTATTTATTCTATCCAATTACAAAAGCTCTGGGCAAATTAGAAAAACTAAAAAAATGCAATAAAATGTGATGTAGTACAATATTGTGCAACAATACAATGATGTGTGGTACAATTAAAAACAAAAATAACATACAGATAAATGCACAACTATTGATTGAGACAAACAAAACTAAAAGTCTGTAAAGATATTACAGAAGCAATACTCAATATTAAATCTAGAAGAAATAGCAAAAAAAATGAAGCGAATAAAAGCCAAACAATTTCAAAATGCAAACAAATGCGGGAAATGGCTGGCTTGGAAATTAAGAAAGGAAAAAGACAAAAATCTAATAAGCAGAATTAAAATCAAAGATAAAACTTTCACAGCACAAAAAAAGATAAAGATTTTCTATAAGCATTTGAGTAAATTATTCAAATCAAGAAACATAAATCAAAAAGAAATTGAGAAATATTTGGAACAATGTAACATACATAAAATTAGTGGGGAACAGTGTGAGAAATCCTATCACAAAGGAACAACTCTTTTAAGCAATAAAAAAATCAAAAAGTGATAAGGCAACTGGCCCAGATGGGTTCACATCCAAATATTATAAAATCTTTAAGGAAGAAATCACTAAGCCACTCCCAGAGGCAATGAATAATATCAAAGATGGAAAACTACCCCCAACATGGGAGGAAGGCAACATTATATTGATATTAAAAGAAGGGAGAAACCAGGAAGACCCAAACAACTATATACCTATCTTCCTCTTAAACACAGACTATAAGCTCTTTGCACACATTCTAGCAAACAGATTAAAAACAATAGTGCCATAAATAATATCTGAAGAGCAATGCAGCTTCATAAAAAATCGGCAAATAAGAGACAACACCAGACAAATAGTAAATATACTAGAATACTTTGAATTCCACAACAAGAGGAAATTAGCATTAATTTTACTGGAATTGGAAAAAGCTTTTGATAACTTGGAATGGAATTTAATGCAAACATTAATTAGGAAATTAGAAATGGGGACAATATTTCAAAAATGGATAGAGGCAATATATTAAAATCAAACAGCGAATGTATTGGTAAATGGTTCTAAAACTAAATCAATTAACATTACTAAAGGTACCAGGCAGGGTTGCCCCCTCTTGCCTATATTATTTGTGTTAATGTTAGATATAATATTAAAGAAAAAAAAAGAAAAATCAGAGATCCAAGGGATAAAAATTAAAGGGGACCAATACAAGTTAAGAGCTTTCACTGACGATATAGTTGTAACGTTAGAAGATCCAATTACATGTCAATTTATGAAAGCTATCTTTTCTGCAAAATATAGACAAAACATATGGGTCTAAATGTACAAATGAAATGTGATTGTGTGTGGACTGCTGACACTACAATCCTATAAATGTTTACTCAGAAGTGCCAAGTATAATAGAGTTCAATAAATGTTGCAGTTTGTGTTAGTCTCAATTGACTTAAACAGTGGTTCTCAAACTTTTGTTGTTCAGGAGTTTCAGACTTCAGGTCCCAGAAGCCCCAGCCAGCTTGGCCAACAGTCAGGAATTTTGGATTTGAAGTCCAAAATATCTGGAAGACCAAAGTTTGGGGGCCACTGGATTAAACGTTTATTGTTGTTGTTTTTTAGAAAAAGACTCAGTGTTGATGACAGGTTGAGTCTGCTTATTCAAAATCCCAATATCTGACACACTAAAAAAAACACACCCAAAAACTTTTTCATGAGTGGCTGAGAAAGTGACACCTTTGCTTTCTGATAGTTCAATTTACACAAGCTTTGTTTCATTCACAAAATTATTTTAAATGTGTATAAAATTACCTTCAGGATACGTGTATGAGGTGTATTTGAAACATAAATGAATTTTGTGTTTAGATTTGGGTCTCATTTCCAAGATATCTCATTATGTACATATATGCAAATACAGATATTCCACCACCCCCAACCCCCAATAACAAATCTAAAACACTTCTGATCCTAAGCATTTTGGATAAGGGAAACTCAGCCTGCATAAAAGTAAAGGTAAAGGTTTCCCTTTGAGAAGGTTGTCAAGTCATGTCCGACTGTAGGGGCTGGTTCTCATTTCTGTTACTAAGCCGAAGAGCCAGCATTGTCAAAGACAACTTGATGATTATGTGCCGAGCATGACTGGACAGTATACTGTTACCTAATGCTTTATAACATAAGGTGCATTTATGACACCTCTTGGAGTCATACAAGCTTGGCCATGCAGATTTCCTGTATTGTTTAGTAACACTGTTCAGTAGTACTGCCTTTCTAAACTAAAATTCTCAATTTGATTAATGAATTTATTGGTTGTCTCACACCACAAAATCCAAATAGAACATGTAAAGATTTGGTTAATAGCATGTACCTCAAAACTGCAATTTTATTTGGGTACACAGGAACCAGTTTGAAGGAAACGATTGTTCTATTGATTTGTTTAACAATATGATAGATCATGGAATATTGCAGATTTATCCAAAGCTAACCTAGTATAGAAGGACAATAGGCAAACCCATTAATTGAAAGAGGAACTTCAGTTACAGTATTCTGGGACATCACACATCAGGACAAAACCTGATGATTATGATGGTGGTGGTGGTGGTGGTAATGGTAATGATGACGATGATGATATTTATATCCTGCCTTCTTCCCAGTTCAAGACTAAAAGTAGCTCACAATATTTTTTTAAATACCTAAAAGATACCTCATTGGAAAAGTTAAAAATGTAATTAAACTATCAATAAAATTACAGCCAGTGAAAAAGGTAACTACTGAAAAGAAAATAACAAATAAACAATAGAGCGCATTGTGCAAGGCCCATTCACCTTAAGCACTCAGTCTTCAAAGGCCTGCTGAAACAAAAAAGTGTCCATCTCCATGCAAAAGGATAGCAGGAAGGTAATCAGTTTATGTTCGCTAGTAGGGGGTATAGCAGACCTAATCCAAATACTGTTAGATTTTTTAAAAAAACCTAACAGGTCATTTTCATGTAAATTACCATTTGCAAATCTCTTGCCACATTTCCTGATTAAATCGCTCGTAGTCTATGAAATTACTCTTTAAAAATGCAAAGCAGTCCATTAGCTGCATCCATCTTCTCTCACTGACACTTTGTGCCTTGCATTTTCAATTATGTCGTTCAATCTGTCTAGGCAATCCTTTAAAATCTTCATATACAGCAAGACCAAAATGTACTTTTCTGGGATAATAATAATAATAATAATAATAATTTTTATTTATATCCCGCCCCTCTGCAGAGCAATCGGGGTGGCTTACAACATTACAATTTCCATTAAACAAAACAAAAAATCCCAAATCCCACCCATCCTTTAAGAAGTAAGGGTTCTTCTTATTCTAGGCTGGGTGGTGCTGGGCTTAGTGTCTCTCCCCCAGATGACATCGGATGGTAATGGAGGGAGGGCTCTTCTTATTATTTTAGGCCTGATTTCAGAAACCCTCTCTTTTTCAGTTAGGAAAATCTTAAAAGAAGCAGATTATTTCACTAGCTTTAGGACAACCTTTTAAAAATGAACTTGTTGCTGTTTCCCATCTGGTGAGCATGGAAAGTGATGACTGTAATAGCTGTTTTCACATGTGATGCCAGATTTGGCTTCTGTATTTACATAATGTGACTTTGACTGACTCTTGTTTCTGCCTTGTATCCTCCAGCCCAGAATAAATATTAATATCCCATATTCTCAATAAAGAGAACCCATTTTTCTTTTCCAATACAGAGAAGTTAACCACATCCCTGAAACATGAGTAAAGGAAGAGAATCTTTCAGAATAAAAACCAAGGTGATAAAAGCATACCTAGATCAATTTGCTGTACTGTAAAACAGATATGGAGCCAGATTTTAAAAGTCTTCTCCATTGCAAAGGATATGTTAGGAAATAACTTTATGCCTCAAATCAATTACACTTCCAACCCAACTTTTAGCAAAAAAAAATCCAATGATCCCTCAAAAAGACCCAGAAAATGAGAACTGTGTCAATATGACAGCATCTAAGACAAAACATAGCAAAAAGGCAGGGACCCCAAATGAAGAAAAAGAAATAATTTTGCATCAAGACAGGGGCAAAGGTTGCTACAGGCTCTTAGAACAACTGAAGAAAGTGACAGATATTGCAAGATATTGCTAATGCCATGATGGAACTTAGTTTAAAACAGAAATGAAGCATACTTTGCTACTATCATCAGGTAGAGGACCAGCATGGTGTAATGTTCAGCATTGGATTACGAGATTGGGAGACCAGGGTTCAAATCTTGGCTCAGCTATGGAAACTCACTGAATGACCTTGGGCAAATCACATGCTCTCAGCCTCAGAGGATGGCAATGGCAAACCCCCTCTGAAGAACCTTGCCAAGAAATCCCTATGATAGGCTTGCCTTAGGGTTGCCATAAATCAGAAATGGCTTTAAGGCACACAGCAACAACTACAACAATCATCAGGCAACTGTACATAAAATGGTGAACATGGAAGATAAAAAAAACTGCTGAGTATCAGACTTAGAGAAAGGTTTGGATGCTTGGTTTGGTTATGTAGTATCTTGGATTAAAGAAAACTGTCCTAGATGATCAAAGAATGATATAAAAAGGAGTCATTGGACAACTGCTTGTGTGAGATCAGCCAAAACAACATGCAGGGGTATAATGGAAGGTGTTGCCAGATACACAAAATGAAGGGGAAAAAATTAGCACACTGATCACAATGTTACATAGAGGGAAGAATATTTTTCAGGACATAACTCATGATTTATTGCATAGCTTATGCTATGCTTATGTCTATGGTACCACGTGGAACTCTCTCTTTTTTTATGAAAGTGCTAAATTAATAATTTTAAATAATTAAATAAACAACTTGTTCTAGATTACTGATTGCTGTCAAAAATAAATTCACCATCCATAGCATTGGTTACAGAAAGCCAGCATGGCACAATAGCTTGTGTATTGCACTATAACTCTGGAGACCAGGATTCAATTCCCATTCATCCATGAGACCTGCTAAGTGATCCTGGGCAAGTCACATGCTTTCAGCCTCAAGGGAAGGCAATGGTAAACCTGCTCTGAACAAATCATGCCAAGAAAGCCCCTTTATAGGTTCACTTTAGGGTTGCCATAAATTGGAACGACTTGAAGATGTGCGCATACACACACACACACACAGCCTTGGTTAGGGAGAAATACTTTTAATTTTACTCCTTTAGCCCTCACCATATATATATTAAAACAAAATTCCATCAAATGCCTTAATCTAAGGTATTTTCTTTGATCCCAATGCATTGCAGGGTAGAAAGCTGCCCCAAGTCTGCAGGAGTGTTTGTGGTGCAAAATCAAGCATATTCCACAATGCCCAAACATCCAGAGCCAGAAAACACACCTTCACTGGGCAGAAGACAACCTTTGTTAGAAAAAAAAGCAATAATATTGTTTGTTCAAACTTGAAAATGGACTGAAGTACTGATGATGGAAGGAAGGATAGATTCTAAAAGTTGCTGATTTAGCCCAAGTGGCCAAATTAATGTGAGTTCTAAAGGATAAGCCAATTGAAGTCTGTGACAGGATTGAAAGTGAGCCACAAAGTCAGGCCAAAAAAGGAGTTTCCACAGTGGAAGGCAATCTGGCAGAAGAAACTGCCTCAGTTTGTCTTAAGTTGAGATGAGAAAAACACATTTTTAAAAATATACATTTGACACTTCACGCTGGTAAAATTAAATTACACCACACAAACCTCCTCCAAACCACTGGTGAGGCTTCAGGTTAGAGGGACTTTATTTCATCTGTGGTGGACATATGGGTATGTACAAAAATTCTGGGATAACATTTTCAACTGGACATCAGAAATAACACACCAAACCATACATGTGACTATGCGAACAGTGCCTTTGGTGTCAGCATATGGCTTTCTTTTACAAATTATATATAGTGCTTATGGTTTTTATCATTTTTTGTTGTGCTTAGAATTCATGTCATGTTGCCTGAAATTATAATTTTGCTCTATTGATTTTTGTCCAAAAGAAATGATATTGAACTAGTAATTGAAAAAGAGCCATATTTTACAGCTAATTGATGGATGTTCATTTTTGTTCTGGGTAGAACAACCAAATAGCCTGAAGAAAGTTTTAAAAGTTTTAAGACACTGTTTTTTTCTGCGAGGGTGGGTTTATAGCTCGATGCAGAGTATACACTCAATAAACACTAAGGACCCTTTCAAATTACACAATTCAGCATTTTGATGCTATTTATATGCCCTGGCAACATCCTCTGGAATCCTAGGGTTTGTAGTTTGGGGAGGCACTAGAGGTCTCTGGCTGAGAAGTCTATATATCCTCCCTAAACTGCAAATCCCAGCTATGCCAGTTAAAGTGGAATGTGCTATAATTATGAATGGGCACCATGTTACCAAGCTAGAGTCAGCACATTTTTAGTTCAGTGCCCATGGGTGTATGTGCAAAGCTTCCCTACCCTTGAATAGGTACCATGACACCTCATTACTGGCCCTTCTCTCCATTTTTGTTGACATAGGGGTAGAACAGATTGGGAAAATAAAGCAGTTTCCAACCACTTTGAAGGTGGGGTGTTTAGATGATGCACGCCTCCAAAGTAGGGCAGAAACTGGACCAAAGCCACACTCTGAGACTAAAAACCAGAGCAAACAGAACCCAGGATAGTGTGGCTTAACGTGGAAGACGTGCATCTTCATGTTTGCATATAGACACCCAGACGCAAGTGAGTTGCGACAAAGCAAAGCAAATTAAAGTACAACAACTCCAATGGATGTAATTACAATATACACAAACAAGACAGTTCAATAGGGGGACATGGGGTAAAGGGGGTAAAAGGGGCATGTAGAGGGGGCCTCCATGATTGTGTTTTGCTTACAGTTGTAAACCACTTAGACATCCCATAGTGTGATATGAAGCGGTATATAAATGAAGCTGCTTTGCCAATGTATCATTTGCACATTGTACACATGCCTTGTACCGGTGGAGTATTGCCCATCTGGGCAGACATGGGAGGTACCTGGGGGTTGCCAGTGGTGTGTTTATGCAATGGCATGCACACATAGTGGGGAGGCACCCAGCAATTTGGCTTGATGCTGCACTGTGCAGTCAGGCCTTGTGCATTTGGTCTGCCTTGGGAGCAGGCTGGGCAGACAGTAGGGTTTCAACCTGCCTTGGGAAAAATCAGGTTCAAGCTGCTTTTTCCTGTCTGTCTGCTCCAGCCCATAGAAAAGCATTTCTTATGTAATGGTTTTATTGCAATTTTTGTCACAGTTTCCAGAAGCCAGGTTGGCAATTGCACAGTACAGGAAAAACAAACCATGGGTATAGTGTCAATAAATGATTTTCAAAAGATTTTGGAAAGTTCCCAGGGTGAAGAACTAACAGAGTATAATAAATTGATCAAAGGGACACTTAAATATAATTTGTCTATGGAAACCCAGACATTTGCTATAACATACTTTAATCCAGGCTCCACAAAGCAGTATCCAATGAGTGCTCAGCCCTGTTTTTAGAAGACTATAATAAGTAAGAAGAGTAACAGTTGAAGCCTAACCAGTTTATGCTTGTACTGTAATAGAGCTTAATACTTATATGACAAACACTTTTCCACAAATAATGTTTTGAAACTATGTAGAACTGGTAGCATAGAGTTAATCCCAATGGAACCAACTACTCCCCACAACTGCCTCCAAGATACCCTCAAAATATCCTCTGGAGGATTGGCAGATCTCTGCAACAGTTCTGAGATGGTTTTGAGAAATGAAAAGAGAGTAGAGTTCTGTTGCATGAGCTTGCATGATGTTGAATATATTATATCTTCTTATATAATTTGGCTAATCATCTATATAAAGGTAAAGGTAGTCCCTTGACATAAATGTCTAGTTGTAACTGACCATAGGGGGTGGTGCTCATCTCCGTTACTAAGTCAAAGAGCCAGCATTGTCCGAGGACTACTCTGATGGCCATGTGGCCAGCATGACTGCACCAAATGCTGTTACCTTCCCATTGAGAAGTGGTACCTATTTATCTACTTGCACTTGCATGCTTTCGAACTACTAGGTTGGCAGAAGCTGGGACTTGTGACAGGAGCTCACCCCATCATGCAGCACCTGGTTCTCAAACTGGCAACCTTCTGATCTTCCGATCACCAGAACTGGCATCTTAACCACTAAGCCACTGCATCCCCATATCACCTATATAAACACTGGAACATTCCTGTTTCTTCCCAGGATAAGTCCTCTCTAATCGCAACGTCGTCTGAAAATCTTCACCACGATCTCGCAACTTTGCCAGGAAAATGGTTCTTTAATACAGACTCCCCCCATGTGATTAAGTCTTTAGACTCTAGCCATAGCATGTATTCATGCCATTTGCTTTCTCTTTGTCTCAGTCATACCCTCTATCTTCCTGCATCAATTATTCTGTGCTTAGTTTTTTCATCCTGTTTCGTAGTCTGCAGTTCTCTCTTTCCATGTTTGAAAAGCATGTGATAGCAGAGCCTCTCATCATGAGATGTTATATAAACTTTATTATTTTCAAGTAAAACTATTTTATGTGTTTTTATCAAAGAAGTCTAAATCTGTTCATTCCGCTGCTAGATCCTGTGTGTGATGGTGGGTGTGCGACTGCTTGTTGCTTACCATTTGCTTGTGAATACTAATTACTCTGCTTGTGAGAGTAATCACTCTCACATTCCCCAGTAGCCCCTTCTTGCAGTTCCCTCAGCAAGGTTACAAATTTGGGTAAGTATGGGTTAGGAGCTCCTTGGGAGGCATCTATGTAAGTCATGTAACTCTAGCATCATCGCTCCACAGCCCCCACTTTCCCTGCATGATTTTTAAAAGAACATCTTTGCCTGTTGAAGAAATGTCTACTTTTGAAAGCTTGAACTTTTTTTTAAACTAGGGTAGCCCAAAAAAAGTGTTGCCACACTATGAAGTGAGATTTATCTTATAGCCAATATGGCTACCAGTGTGCTTGGAAGAGAGGAGGAGAGTCATGTGTTGATGTCTGTTTTTGAATGATATATTCAAAGGTGAGTTTCTGAATTACAGTCAGCACTCCATATCCACGGATTCAACCATCCACAGCCTGAAAATATTCCAAACCTCCCCTACCCCAGCAAACCTTGCTTTTGCCATTTAATATAAGGGACACAATTTGATTATACCATTTTATACAAGGGGACTTGAACATCCACTGATTTTGATTTCCATATTGGGTCCTGGAATTAAATTCCAGCAGATAGCAAGGGCCCACTGTACAATTCTTTCCCCCCTCCTGTCAAAAAAGATTGAGTTTTCACTACATACATTTATATAAGTTGTATTTATCTCCTCCCAGTGTATAAAATAGCAGTTCCATAAGAATGGTTGCATCATAGTCTTTGCTAAAATACAAAAGAAAAACTCTGTACCTCTTCAAGCACTGTTTTATCTTTTTTAAAACAAAACAAAAAATCAAAGTATATGAAGATCTCATGCTTCAAACAGATTCTGCTAGCTTTCATTAGTACTGGATTGTCTCAAAGGCTGTGAAGGGTGTGAAATGCATTTGGAGACAGTTATGTGATTTGCTATGGCAGAGCTGAGAATGGTTGATACATCTTGGAAGATGGGAAGGGAGCCAGTTGCTGAGACAGCACACCATAGCTGCAAGCAATGGAGAGGCATTTAGTATTAACTCGGAAGACACTTTTAAGCTGTCTCACTTGCCAGAAAGAATTTGCCAGGAGAGAGTTATATTTTAAGATCTTGATACTGAATTTTTCATGTTGTGCCACTTGTGGTTGATCTATACTTTAGTCTAGCATTCATCTGTTCCATAAAAATACCAATTGTAAGATCTGCTTGTTTTGATAGCTTTTCTTCTTTTGTATTGAGGCAGAACTCAAAATAGTGCAAAAACTATAAACTTTACTGCAGCAGCAGCATGCTATTTCATTCTTCCCATAGCCTGTTATCCCACAGATATAGCTCTTCTTGTCTTTTCTTGCCTCCCACCAGCTGTTTCTCTTGTTTGGAGTAGAAAATCAATTTCCCAATTTTATATTTAAATATGGAAAGTCAAGGCATTTGAAAAATTATTTTTTTCACTACAACTCACAGAACCCTCCAGCCAGCATAGACATGGGGCATGCTGGCAGGGGAATTCTGGCAGTTATAGTCCAAACTGTAATCTTTCTAAGGTCTGGAAGGCATAGTATGTCCCACCACTTTATTCAGATTGTCTCAGTTCAGATAGTTTGTCATTTCATCCAGTGTTGCCTATTCTGACTGGTAGTGGTCTTCCAGAGTCCCAGTAGAAGACACATCCCATCACTTGATACCCAGTTCTTTTTGAAAGTGGAGATGTTTAGGATTGAGCCTAAGTTCTGCATGGAAAGCATATATTCTAGTACAATTTCTACAGTGAGGTATGTGGAAGGAGGCATTCCAGATTCTAATCTCACCACTTCTGAAGATTAATATTGCAAGGCACTCTTTTTTGTGAGTGAAGCATTACTTTCAAAAGAGATGAGACACCTTCTTTACTTGAAAAGGGCTGTAATGTCTTTTTCTGTGTGATTCAAAAGTCTAAAATTGTATCTCATAAGCAACACTGAACATACAATAGACCCAATCACTTATCACTGAAAAAGCTCTACTGATGAATTCTGGAATCTATCTATCTGGGCTTTCTGCTTTTACTATAATAGATAGTAAAAGACAGATAGACTAGTAAACACTTGAGTGGGCCATGCCACAAAAGAGTCAAAGTAGATGATACACATAGTACAGAGTTAGAATCTCTGCTGCCTTCAGTGGTGAAAGTTTTCTCTTTATCCTAGCATGTATTTTCTCTCAATCCTGTATCTACCTCTCCTGCTGCTATCTGCTATTAGTAGTATACTATTTTTGTGAACTGTACTTAGGACCCAAACTGTACTTAGGGGTGAGCTCCCATCACTAGTTCCACATTCTGCCAACCTAGCAGTTCAAAAGCATGCAAATGCTAGTAGATAAATAGGTACCACTTTGGTGGGAAGGTAACAACATTCTGTACAGTCATGTTGGCTACATGATCACAGTGTTGTCTTTGACAACGCTGGCTCTTAGGCCTAGTAATGGAGATGAGCACCACCACCTACAGTCAGTTACTACTAGACATTCTTGTCAAGGGGAAACCTTTACCATGTACCTTTACTTAGGGCCTCATCAATTAGATGCTTCCCTGGACTAACTATGAGTAAAAGCAAGTGACAAAGACTTCCACAGCACTTCTGGACTGAGGCAGGGCCAGGGTGATGTGGGGTGGGGACACATTAACCTGATAAATATCTTTTGTAGTTTTTCTTCATTTCTTATCTTTCATTGCTTGTAAATGTGACTAAATACTACGACTTCTCAGATTGCAGTATTGAGGTTCCTGGCACCTTGGATGGGAAAGATCTGAACCAGAAAATAATAGAACCAAAAATAATCCCTAAATACTAAACCTAACTCTGGTTGTGACTCAGTGGTTACACTTTCTTTTATGATGATTACCCAATGGAAGGTAAACACAAGCTTAATTTGCAAGTCTCTTCATGGAGGCACACATGTCAAACCACGTCTTGCTGTTGAAAGAGAAAATGTGCTTAACTGGTAATGTACAACCCTTTTAACATGGATCCCATACTTGGATAAAGATGAGACAAATAATTTATTAATTTATAGTGTTGTTAGTTAATTAATTAATTGTCCGGTTAGATCCCTAGCTCCATCCCTGACATCACACAGTATTTCTGTCCCTTCCCTTGACTGGGGGTATATCCTATAAGTGTATGCAGAAAGTTAGAAAGTAACTTTTAAGGAAGTCATGCTGAAGCATGGAACTGAAGCACAAACAGATGAATCTCTGTTACCTGAGAGTATCATCTGGCTGCCACCCAATTATGGATGCTGTCATTATCTCTGTTTTACATAATATTCTGTTATGCAGATGCTTAATTACAAAGTGCCCTAATCCATCCTAAGTAAATCTAAGCCAATAAAATGCCTTGCAGGGAATGCCTCAAGTGCATTGTGTCTCAAGCACATTGAAATAGCCTGATTCCTTTTCTCGCCTCTTTCAAAACTTTTTTTCTCTCTCTCTTTGCTATTAAATTGGCAATACTGTTGCAATCTAGTTAAAATGACAACAGCACATGTCTGTAACTCACCCCACTTTTGTAACAAATGTTACATGAAGCTGCAAAATGTAGAAATCAATCCATCACCCTCCACTCCTCAAATAGATTTAATCTGAAGGAAAGCCAACAAGGTTCAAAGAGTTCATTACACACAGCAATCAGGGAAGCGTTCTATAGACTGACCCTGAAGCATGCTCTGTTCCATTATCTCCTAGCTCTCCATTATTTTCCTTCCCACAGTAATGATGTCCTGGGCTGCTGAGAATGGAAACTTTCACTGCACTTGCTTACATGAGGCCACCTACCTAGTGTAAATCTATTCACTTGTGCATTACCAAAATGAAGAGCAGAGCAATAGATTTACAGAACTGTCTCAAGGATGTGGATCGTCATTTACACAGCAACATCATAGTTCAGCCCAGTCTGGTGACAGCAACAGCACTGCATAAGTTGTGTTGTGTCCAATACAAGTGTTGCCACTTAACACATAATATCCAGGATTGTGTAGCAACCATTGTGGCATCCAACACTCAGGGAGAGAGGAGCTGTAAAGAGAAAATAAGGAATTTTCTTCTACTACTTTTCTCTGCCTGTTGCTATAACTCTGTGGAGAAGGCTCTTGGGAGAAATATGGGAGAAGGAAAGAAGAGTCACTGATAGAAAGGAAACTTTCCTTCCTTGTCTTGGTCTTTCCCCAACTCATTCTTCTTAACCTGTTGTACAGAGAAGGGCTTTTCATGCTATACAAATACAACACTTTGATTCCACTTTAACTTCCATGGTTCCATATTTTGGTATCCTGCATCTGCAGTTTAGAGAGGAGTAGTTAGATTTCTGGGATGTTTTGTTTGGTAAGGATTAGAACTCTCTGGCTGAGAATTCTATCAGATGCAGAATCATAGTACTATAATTGCTTAGTGTGGAAGGGCCCAGAGATGGTCTCTTCTTTCTTCTCCTTTCTTTCCTCACCACAGTTTTTTGTAGCTTCCAATCTTGTATTTTTAAAATAGCTGATGAAATATGTTTTAGGAATAGCTATCTTTCTTTAAAAACAAAAACAAAAACAAAACAAACCATTCATAGACAAATCCGTCACAAATTGCAAACAGAAATTGTTTACATTGTGCATACATGAAAAACACCTTAATATGGAGATGTTTAAAAATTGCTGTGTGTCTCCTCAGCCTACTAACACCATACAGATATGAAGGCAAGGAGAGACATAAATGAGTGCTGACCTAACATCTGTGGAACAAATTGGAATGGGTTTTTATACTTGGGAGGTCATTTCATGAATAGGAACTAACAATGTAAAATGTTCCTGCAAAAGTAATTGCCTAGCTTATTACCAGAAACATCTAAGATATGATGCATAATTGCCATAAATCTGTTTCATACCTCATCCATTTTCAAAGATCTTCAAGAACAATAATGACAAATTGAAGAGTGTTCAAAGAGAGAACAAATAATCTACTGATTGGGGTTTGATGTGTGTGCTGACATTTTAGGTTTTCCACACCCTGTCCATCCCCCCTTATTCTGGCAAGCAGTGATAGTAATAGGGGATGTTTGGGCAATTTGGGGTATCTCAAGTGTAGGCAAAATGCAGCCTTCCAGATGTTGCTGGACTACAGCTCCCAGGATTCCTCATCATGGGATCTGCTGGCTAGGACTGATGGGAGAGTCTTGTAATCCAAGATCTGGAGAACTTTTCTGTGCCATGGACCCCTTTGGCAGTCTGGTGAAACCTATGCACCCCTTCTCAGAATTAAGTTCTTAAATGCATAAAACAAAATATATATAAGATTGCAGAGGAAACAAATTATATTGAACAAAATATTATCAAAATATTAGCAAATCAGATTTGTGATACAGTAATACATGTGCTTCTTTATTAACACATTAAATATCAAAACAGTACATTAGGCAAGTGAGACCTGAATTTTATTTTTAAAGCCATATAGGTGTGAAAGCTGTTGTGTCTTAGCTTTAATAACATGGGGCGATCTTTGACCTTTGTCATGTTTGTCACACAGGATTCAGCCCACAGCCACTCCTCTGTGACCCTTGATATCAAATTAATATCAACAGAGTGGTTGCTGGAAAGCAGCCAAAGTAGGGCTCCCAAGTGCAGGAAACCAGTCATACCATATTGAGACATCAAGATGGCTCAGCATGGGAGAAGCCCAAGGCACTTAGCCATGATGGATCTCTCAAAATTGGAATCAGCATAATCCCTTCACTAAGCAGGTGATGGTGGTGAGCTGGACTTGGAGATTGTTTGGATACAGCAGACAAAGGGAATTTCCTTCTGGGAATTTTTATCTAAGGACATTCACATCAATTGTCTGGATATTCTTGCATATTCTTTTCCCCTTGGAAAGTCACTAAGCCTTTCAACACCTAAAACACTGCCCTCAGACACGATTCTTGCTATAAATACATGTGTCCAGACACTAGCAAATTGGTCTAGTTTGAAGCTGGACAGAACATCTGTTAGATTTCAGCTGAACACCTCAGGAGCCAGCCACTCCCCATGTCACAGACAGCTACTGAGCCATCCTCATTCTGGTAACCCCACAATTGGAGCTATGCTTCGGATCAGTACAGTATTTCTTGTTCGCCACCCTGCAATTCCCTATTACCTAATATCTTTAGATTGATAGTTCTTGTGTGTGAGAGTGAGAGAGTATGCTTGTGAGTGTGAATTCCTTTTTTTTTAAAAGTAAACTAAATTAATTTGGACACTACCTCTAGAGTTCTCTAGGTTTGGAAAGGCGAAGATTCCAGCTTTCTGTTACCAAAACCTTCTTGTTGCTTCCTATTGAGTTAAATCAATTTTCCCCATAGAATACAATTTGTAGCTGTCTTCTTGGGATCCACTGCAATTTAGGTAACATGCTGAACATCCAAGTGATTTCAGATTTTTGGTTTTGATAGTTACAAGTTTTGAAAATTCTGATTTGCTAAGATAAATTGTTCCAATGGAATTAAGGATTCCACAGCCAGCATGGTATAATAGTTTGAGTGTTGGACTATGACTCTAGAGATCAGAGTTCTATTTCCCAATCAAGCATAAAAACCCCCTGAGGGCCTTTGCAGACTGCCAGAAATAGTGCACTTTAAATTGAGGCACTGCCCTGGCTCAGTGCTAGGGAATCATGGGAATTGTATTTTTTTCTGAGACACTGAGCCTTCTCTGTCAGAGAGCTCTGGTGCCACAATAAATTACAATTCCCATGATTCCCTAGCACTGGCCCAGGGCAGTGCCTCAATTTAAAGTGCACTATTTCTGGCAGTCTGCAAAGGCCATGAGTAAACTTGGGCAACTCACATTTTCTCAGCCTCAAAGGATGGAAATAGCAAACCCCCTCTGAAGAAACTTGCCAAGAAAATCCAATGATAGATTTGCCTTAGGATCACCATAAATAAATAAATAAATAAATAATGACATGGAAGCACACAGCAACAGCAACAAAGCTCACTTTACAAGGTGAGCATACATTTCTCTCAAAGAACACCAGAATTCTCCAAGGCTTTTTGAGTTAAACTTCAATTCCACCTAGTAGAAACAATTGTGGATAGGAATATTGAAAAGCAATGGAGATATCTGGGACACCAATGTGAAAACATGCAACTTAACTACATGACACTAGCTCAATATCACTACCTACAGAGTTGCCCTGCTAAGTCGCATGGATATTTGTAGACAGGAAGACTGCAACTACATGTATTCTAGTGATGGGTCTAATTACTATAATTTCAAAGGAGTGATGAGTGTAAACTATATTTCAAGATATTTGAAACATTTCTTATGTGATATGAAAATGTTTGAGATTTTCTTGCTGGTCATGCTGAAAATGCTATTTTCTGTACAGAAAATGCTGTTTTCAGAACAAAAAAAAAGATGTGCATGTGGAGAGTAATAGTCTTCAAAAACTGCAGGGTTTTTTTTTGCAATGAGAAGAGTATTATTGAAATCACTTGCTACTTTCTCCAAGAATAAAATTTGTGAAAAATTACACTCCAAGGGGACTACAATTACATCCCATGAGGACTAGTCGCAAAAAGTAATTAATCAGCTTGGAGAAAGATAGGGAGAAAAATATGAAAGCTGCAATCCAGAAAGAAACCTCGAGAACTGGAAAAGAAGGGAGGGGAGGGGAAGTGTTTTTTGCCTGCATCTTTGGCACCCTCATGAACTGGTTTTTGCCCAAGACTATTATGACCTTATCTTTGCTATAACCTTGATTTATAATTAAGTATTTGGCCTTCTAAACCTAATATGCTGTGAAATCAATTTAAAATACCCATTTGAACAGTTCCTGTGTAAATTACTACGACAACTTTCCTCTCAAAGCAAGCCCTTCGTCCACTGTCTTTAAACCTTTTTATTAACTGCATTAATTATGTTATAAGGTGCTTCCTTAACTACCAGCAACTAATCCATTGCCACTGTACTATAAATAGTTCAATTTCATTAAGAACAGCTAACAGAAATACAGTTTTTTCCCCTCTCTCACACAGACAGCCCCACCATCCAGCAGACTGCAGAACCTTCCACCTACACTTAGTTTTTTCCTTGCCTTTTAAAATGCTTACACTGAAAATTTCCCCTCATACCATTAAACTGTTTGTTGCAGCTTTCCAAGCCAACATGCACTCTTGAAGCCCAGAAGGTAGCTGGCAGTTAGTTAAATTTTAACTACAACACAAAAGGCATGGTCCAAGTGAGAGTGCAGATGATTTATCCACAAACCTTCATTATTCTTTTGAATTTTATTTGAATTTTATTTGAATGTTCTTCCCTTCTTCATTGGATCATTGCTACAGGGGCCAAAGCATGTCAAAACTAGGCCATGGTTCACCTTAT
>CM034701.1:266666331-266694465 GCA_020142125.1 Phrynosoma platyrhinos | reverse complement strand
GTGCGTCTTATATGCCGGAGCGTCTTATATGCTGAAAAATATGGTAATTAATCTGGAGCAGCATTAAGTTTTGGTCTGTTTTGGTGGAGAACAACTTTGATTTGAACATCTACTGACTCTTTATCCAAATCAGCCTGATTTGTATCTGCATTCATCCAAATCCAAAGCAGACCCCTCGTTCTCAGCTAAAAGCACTCATAATATATTATCAATGATTTACACTTCATCCTAGTCAATGGCACTACTGTCTCATGAATAAATGGGTAGTAAACCAATTCTTGTCGACAGACAACTACCAATCTCAAACAGTTACTTACCAGAAAGAACAGACCACAAAGACACACACATAGGAAACAGAGCCTGTGACAAATATAATCTGAAAATATTTTATAGGGCCCACTAATGTCAGTAAGAACATTAGCAGTCCATATACATACTCATCTTCCAATGGATATACAGTCGCCCCTCCTTTCTTGTGGACTTGAAGTCTGTGGTTTTGCATATTCATGGAAGGGCAACCTCTGTTTAAATCAATGGGGTGTGCCTCCATGGGCACACCCCATTCAATCCGATGGGGCTTAAATATTTTCCAAAAAAAAAACCAAAAAAAAAAAAAAACCCAGAGGGCCAACTGTATATACACATGCTACCATTTGCCAGTAATGTCCTACTATGTTTTGCATAGGAGATATGGGCCTGCCTTTGTGCAAAACAATAATGGACATGAATCTGAGATTAGTAGTTATAATAGTTTAAAACCAGAGGATACTCTGGCCTAACTCCAGTTTCTCATCCCAGCTAGAGTAGACACACTGAAAAAATGGTTTAATGGTACACAAATGTCACGGTAACTCACTGAAAGGGTCTTTACCATTAATAAAACGTATGCAGTAAATGGAATGATAAATACCATTTAGAGCTTACCTTTTATTAATGGTACATGCCACTGATTCAATAAGTCTCCTTTAGTCGGGACTAGCAGTTAGATTTTGGTCTGTTTCTGACTGCAAGGTGGCCATTCTTGAACAAAGGGTTTCAGAGATAGATTTCAGTGCAAAAGAGCTATACTGTTATTTAGGGAGAGATTCAACTCTTCCTCTTGTGACTTGCCAATACGAACAGTGTCTTTTTACACTGCATGCATTATTCAGTGGTGTGTGCCATTGCTCTCTTCCATCAGACTGATGTTAATGGTGGGTAAGAAAGAGTCAGAGCAGGCAAGTTTTATTCCCTTCCACAACACTAATGAGGTCCCCTCCTGCTAAGACCTTAGTATGTCAGTAAGTGCAGATGTTACTTTCCCCCACAGGAAATATGGATACCCATTTATTGGCACTGGATGTATCACTATATAAAACATAATTTTCCATTTCCAGAATCTTCCAGAAGCATCCACATTTTTGTCAATAAAAAAAAAAAAAACAACCACCATGGGGAATGGGGGTTTGGTGGGCAGGGACTGAAAAATGGCCAGAGCGATTACATGCAGACCCAAAGTTAAACTTTGCCCACTCCTGTTAATTTGATTACTCACACTGAGCTGAACAGGAAACAAAGCAACAATATAGGCATTATATTAATAGTAATATTCATGAACAGCAGCTGAGATAATGGACAGGGTACTTCTTACTGCCTTTTTCCAATCGGAATTTAATGCTTCATAAGAATAATTTAAGTGAACATTTAAACTAAACTGTGCTGAGCATCTGATTTCTGGTGATATATTTATAATATAACACTCTTTGCCAAATGCCCTTTAGTGGAACTGAATGGGCTTTTTCTAGGAGCCAACTCTCTTTATTATTATTATTACTACAGTAGGCCAAATCTTCATTTTTGTCAATTTTTGTAGAGACAGTTGAAATAAATAGCCAGATATTTGAGAGTATGGGCCACATTGCACAGCTCAATATATTACACAATATATTACACTAAAGCTGACTTATTACTTTAGCTTTACCAGTCCAGTCCAGAAAAGCATCACTAGCATATATAGGAGGGGAATATAGCCAGCACATCCTGCTTGCGATGTGTATTGGATAAAGACTATGGGCCTTTGCAGACTGCTAGAAATATTGCAAACTAAGTCCACTTTAGTGCTAGGGAATCATGGGGATTGTATTTTTTCTGAGACATTGAGACTTCTCTGTCAGAGAGCTCTGGTGCCACAATAAACTACAGTTCCCATGATTCCCTAGCACTGAGTCAGGGCAGTTAAAGTGGGCTCAATTTGCACTATTTCTGGCAGTCTGCAAAGGCCCAAAGCCTGACGTTGCTTCTTATATGTACTTACTGAAAATTATGATGAACTTGGCTTTGAATGAAGAGTCTAACTCCATACCAGACCAAATTAATCTGTTGGGAAATTTATATGTTTTGGCATCATTTTCTATTTTGGTTTTATTTATTTTTTTTGAAAATATGCTGGTCTCTCAATATACCAGGACTCTTAACTGTGGCTGGGAATATTCCCATTTCTGAACTCTCCCACTTTGTGTTTTGCCGGAACTGGGTTTAGAATGCAAAGTTTTTCACTGTCTAGTCTCCATCTTTGCCATACAAGGGGGTATAATAAGTAGCTATCAGAGGTGATTACAGCCAACTGTTCTTCCATTTACACTAGAACTGGTCAGGGATACTCTTTACTACTTGCTCCTCTTTGCTGTTCCAACTTCGGACGTTATCACATGCGGGTCTCAAAGTGGCAAGAAAGCGGTATGGAATCAATCCAGAACTATACCGGTATAGACCCCACAAGACAGAAATTGCTATCAGACGCAACTAGCATCATTGCGCAATGAACGAAAGCAGCATCATTCCGGTATCATTCTGGTTGCGCAAATGTAATTCTCCAGGAAATCGGCATTCAAAAGAACAGGGATGATGCCACATTGGGACGGGGATGGGATGGGGTTCTCTGCAACGTCGTGTGAACACACGGGAAAAGGAACCACAATGGGACGGGGATGGGACGGGGTTCTGTGCGACGTCATGCAAACACACGGAAAAAAACCCGCAATGGGACGGGGACGGGATGGGGTTCTGTCTGCTTTAGACCCCGTGTGATAAGGTCCTTCATTTCTTCCAGCTGTGGCTTCTCTCCCCAATCTGAATCCCCCCCTCATCCACTTGCCTTTCTGTTCACTTACTCTCTATTCTGCTGCCAGTAAGGTTGCCAAGTCAAAACTATGCCATCCTCTGAGATTTCAGGGCCAAAACATGAGACCAAGGGTAACCTCTTGGAATGTCACAGCAAGTGCATCCTGGTGACGTTACAAGGGGCAGCTCTCACGATGCCATTTAGCATAGTACATTAAGCATCAACCACAGTGGCACAAAACATGTCATTTAAATAATATCAAATGACTACGCACACATCTTTCCAGGCAGTGCTCTAGTCCTCAGATTCCTCCTCCTCACCCCAAGGCATGTAGAAGAGGAGCCAGAACTTGAGTTCTGATAACCCTAGCTGTCATTATATTGCTTATCTCTTTGTCCAGCTCCATCCTATGCTTCCAGAGCATGGACAAGTTAATTTTTTGGACTACATTTCCCAGAATCCATCCACCATGGCCACACTGGATGAGGGATTCTATGAGCTGTAGTCCAAAGAAGTTACTTGTCCATGGTCTATAAGTTGCTCATCTTGTTCTGTCCCTCACAGCCTCACTTTCCATTTTATCTTACCATCTCAGTTTCTGCCCCAGCCTCCTTTTAGTGAGCAGTACTCCAGGAGGTCTTCTTTCTTTAGCATCACAGTGCATTGCCATTCCAGCAGTTTTCAGCCACCATGATCTGGAACTTTATAAAGCTGAACAATCCCCAGAATTACCTGGAACGTATAACTAGAGCAAACAAGAATTGATAACAAAAATATTATTGGACATGGATATGCATTTCAGAAAAGTAAGCTATTGTGTCATCCTTATGCCAAGATAATTCCTTGTTCAGATATGTGACAGGAAAATAAGCTTATTCCATAATAATGCTAATGTGACTTTTCAGAATGATGAGTAGACTACAATGCAAGGCTTTTTCATTGTTTTGTTTTTAAAGGAATGGCAACTAGTCACTAGAAGCCCTTTGAACCTGCCTCTAGCTATCTGACATTGATGTGCCAATGTTACTGAAAAAAAAATACTTACCTGCAGCTTGAACTGAGGTCAGCATCACTCTACACCATTATAGCATTATTATTCCACTAACTGCTCTGGCTGCCTCCTGTGGAATTCTGGGATTTGTAGTTTATGTAGGCCTAAGAGCCTCCAGCTGAGAATTCCAAATGCCTCTTCCTAAACTGCAAACCCCAGCATTCCACAGGAGGCAGCCACAGCAGTTAAAATAGAATAATTATGCCATAACAGTGATATTCAGATATAGGATAATGGGGTTTTAGTGTCACATGTTGATGCCAGGATGTTGCCCCTTAAAGCTGCACTCCTTAACAGAGTGACCAAAGACCAAGCTGCATTGATCTTAGTGGGACTTAATTCTGGGTATGAATGGGTTTGCCATAAATCATGTAAAGCTCATGGCCCTGATTTAAAGCACGCCGTCTGATGGACAGAAGAGGTACAAGCATAACATTGCAAGTGTTTTATCCCTTCCCCACCTTACTTCCCAAATCAGTGGATAAGTAGCTGACTCTGTAACTGTGTATTAGCAGTTACCAATGTACTGAGGCCCTCAAACAACCCCTTACACACTGCAGTACTTGCAAATTAATTAGAAAGAGAGGTTGCCACTGGCACTCAAATCCAGGATCTTCAGTTATAAAAGTAAGAGCTGTGTAATTGATCTACAGGGAGTTCTCTATTAACTTTGGCCAGCAGGCTCTCTATTATCTGCTAACCCAGATTGTGTAAAAATCTATTTCCTTTTGCACTTTGCAATAACAAAATCCACGGTATGGAAAAGAGAGCCACACATATGTTTTAGAGAAAGAAAACCATTAGAAGTACAGGGCTAGAAAGACTGAAGCCTCTAGTACATAGGATCTAATGCAAGAGAGAAATTGGAGGATTGTAAAAAATTTCCATGGTACCATGGCACTACATTATTTTGGAACCAGCATGGTATAATGGCTGGAGTGTTGGACTGTGACTCTGGAGACCAGGGTTCAATTTGCTATTGGGTCTTAAACTCACTGGGTGATCTTGGACAAGTCACAAGCTCTCAGCCTCAGAGGAAGGCAATGACAAACCTCCTCTGAATAAATCTTTCCAAGAAAACCCCATGATAGGTTCCCCTTATGGTCTTCATAAGTTGGAAACAACTTGAAGGCACACAACAACAACAACAACAATAACAACAGCAGCAGCAGCAGCAGCAGCAGCAGCAGCAAGTTAATTTGGGAAGAAAATCCGCTAGCTGTGTAATTCTCCAAGAGTGATCCATAGATCAATGGTCTTGGAATTCCACTGAGTAATCATGGCAGATCCTAGGAGACTTGGCAAGCCATATGGCTCTTCAGGTTTCCTTCCTTCCTTCCTTCCTTCCTTCCTTCCTTCCTTCCTTCCTTCCTTCCTTCCTTCCTTCATAATCGCATTACAAGAAGCTCCATGTATGTCAGGCACCATATTGCTTTTTCCCCCAAATGAATGATCCTGAGTAGCTGCCAGTAGGCAGGAAATGATAAAGGCTTTGGGGAAAGAGAAATCTGAAAAACATATAATGCAGATCATAATGCAAACAGACTCATAATGGGAAAGCTTTCCCTGTAGGGGGAAAAGTTCAAAAGCCTTGCAGTAACTCCCTCGAAAGCCTTTGAGCATTTATTACTTATTGTCAGGGATAGTTGGTAGTAAAGTATTTTATAGTGCATGAATTAATTAGCTACTGCTATATGATACTGTAAGATTTTAATAACATTAGTAAGAAAGTATTGCTAGCCCATGCAAAGAAAGGAAGAAAGAAAACAAGGAAAGGAAGGAAGGAAGGAAGGAAGGAAGGAAGGAAGGAAGGAAGGAAGGAAGGAAGGAAGGAAGGAAGGAAGGAAGGAAGGAAGGAAGGGAGATGATTACATCTGCTATTTCAATTATTAACCATGCTCTTGACTAATTGAGTAAGGTCTCTTATGGTTTCTTTTTTAAATACTGCATCTCACCTTACCACATAAATCAGGGGTAGGCAACCTAAGGCCCGGGGGCCGGATGCGGCCCAGCAAGGCCTTTGGACCGGCCCCAAACCGGTCCTGCCGCCGCCGCCCCCCGCCGCCCCCGCCCCCCCATGATGATATTGATTATTGTTGTTATTACTTGTTCTTGGGTTTTTCTTGGTAAAATCTTCACAGGGGTTTTGCCATGGCTTTTCTGGGGCTGAGAGAGTGTGCATGCATTTTTTTTTTAATTTTTAAATTCTTTTTTAATATTTATTTATTTATTTATTTATTTATTTATGGTGCTTCGGCCCGTCAATTGTCTGAGGGACAGCAACCTGGCCCCCGGCTCAAAAAGGTTGCCTACCCCTGACATAAATCAATATTTTAAATTGGCGAAATGATGTGTTTTTACAGTGGACTTTATCACAAGAGCCCCAATCTCATCTGCAATTGAGTTAGAGAGAGGAACTGAATACATATGGTTTTAGATGTTTTCCTTATCACATGTCCTACAATAACATGAACTATTTCCTGGCATGGAGCCACTTTCTCAACATGCTCCTTAACCTGGCCTCTCTCCCCATTGCCTTACCCAGCAGCATGCCTTTTGAGGTTTTTTCTTTTGCTTTTTATTTCTTCTTCTTTTACTGAATTCAGCAATTATGGCAATACGATTTGGGGGAGAGGGGTAAGAGAAGAAAAAAAGAAGAAAGGAGTTTGGAGAGATTGTAAAGAACTAGACTGAGAACACAGAGATTGAAATCCCAGCTTCATCAGTTAAATCCCAGAGCCAAAGCCAAAAAGAATATAACATGGCATGTCATGGTATTTCTAGCATGGGAAAAGAACACACTTATGTCAGCTTCTGACCCTCTTTGTTGCACTGATATGGTCAAGTCACAGAAGGAATCTATGGCCTTTACAGACTGCCAGAAATAATGCAGCTTGAGGCCACTTTAACTGTCCTGGCTCAGTGCTAGGGAATCATGGGAATTGTATTTTTTCTGGGACATTAAGCCTTCTCTGTCAGAGAGCTCTGGTGCCACAATAAACTACAGTTCCCATGATTCCCTAGCACTGAGCCAGGACAGTTAAAGTAGCCTCAAGCTGCATTATTTCTGGCAGTCTGTAAAGGCCCTATGTAGGTAAAAGACCTAGCATCAACAGTTCTCCTTCCATTGACTTCACTAATAGGATGAAGCAGGGCAAAATGAATAGAAAAACAAAGATAGTCATGTTGGTCCAGGAGAACAAAACAAAATTAAAACCCAAAATACCTTTGGGTGCATCTAAAATTTTGTAAAAGGATAGCTTGCTTCCACATTTCATCTCTTCATATTTATTACTTTGTCAGAGGAGTTCTGGAGAATTTGAAAGCAATCCACACTTTTGCAAAATTTTCCCTCTATCTTACCAGAATAATGTTACTGTAAAGTGAAGTAAGGTAGTAGCAGAGGAACTACTACTATCAAGCCAGGGGTAGAAATTGGATCCAGAAGATTCCTGGCCATTGGATTATTAGTTGTTGTTTTTTCCCCAGTGTTCACTTCCCATTTATTATGGGTCCCTTTCTCGCAGAATTGCTGAGAGGACAGGTGAGAAGGAGTCACAGACAGAATAGGAAAAGTGGTGAGGAAACACAACCTCCAAATTGTTTACAAACTGACCAAGAAAATCCAACAAATGCTGTGCTCAGTGAAGGACAGGAGAGACCCTCTCACAGCTGCAGGAGTTTACCGCATACCATGCAGCTGCGGACAAGTCTACATAGGGACCACCAAACGTAGAGTCCAAACACGAATCAAGGAACATGAGAGACACTGCAGACTGGGCCAGCCAGAAAAATTAGCAGTAGCAGAACACATTAAAAACCATCCTGGGCATAAAATGCTGTTTGAAAACACTGAAATTCTGGACCATGCTAACAACTTTTAGGTCAGAATGCACAGGGAAGCCACTTGGACAACTTGGACAACTTCAACAGGAAAGAAGAAACCCTTAAAGTAAACAAAGTTTGGCTACCAGTCCTGCAAAATAGGAAAATCAACATTCAGCAAATGCAAATAAGAAACCACCCAGGGTCAGGGGCATTCCCAGAAGACAATGATCAGCAATTAGCAGACAATAATTCTCTTTTGCATATCCTCCCACCCTGAGGCCCAGCCATCAACAACAGAACAATGCACAGTTTACATGGAAATCACTCCTCCCTACCCAGGGTCTCACAGTATATATAGACCCACTCTCTTCCATTCCAGTATTCTCTGAAGATGCCAGCCACAGATGCTGGTGAAACATCAGAAAGAAACTCTTCTAGAACATGGCCACACAGCCCCAAAAAACCCACAAAAAACTACGGTTAAAAGGATTATTTAAAAGGTGTTGCATATCACAATCTGACAAATGTCATTTATTAGTTTTTAATAGAAATGTTCTTATCTTGTCTTTTAGGTTTAAAACCCTTCCAAGGTAGTACATGGCATTTCCAAGGTATTCCACAATGTACCCAGATGGTGTATTGTTTTCTGAGGAATAATAGTTTATAATATTACCTTTTATTACCTTTTGTCAGGAAATATTGGCAAGTTACCCCTTCCATGTTATTTCCCCTCTCTTAATCCACTCCCAAGATGGGGAAAAGCTCCAGGAGCAGAAGGATGAGGTCACCTTCTGAAGCACCAGGATGACTGGTGGACCTCCTTGTTCAGAAAAACGAATTAGGTAAAAACTTGCCTTTCATACTTTACTATTGTTTAAGGGCTTGTCTACATTAACTCTATACTCTGAATTCTCCTTGGATGGGACCACGCAGCCCCTAAACTCCAAATTAGATTTGGGATGTTTACACAGTGCCCAGACCCAATTTGAGGTTTCCACCCCATGTCCTGCATTTTAACAAAACTTACCTTTTGCACTAAGGTCAGAACGAGAATGGGCAGCAACTTGTGCGTGCAGTGACAGCACTGGCCAGCTTGCAGGGACATGGGGTGGGAAGTTCAGGAGGAATGTGAGGGTCAGAATACTCTGGGGGTAGTCCAGAATATTCTGGCAAGTGTAGACAAGCCCTAAGATATATTGGCACAGAGGAAGTCAGAGAATGAGAAAAGTAATCAAGGAGAGTTTCCTCATCTCTTACCTTCTCTCAGATCTAGTTCCTACTTCATGCTACTAGGTAACACCTTTTCAAGATTACATGGATATTTAACGAAAATATTACACTTGTAGTCCAGCTCATGCTCTTTTGCTAAGGCTCAGTGTGCTTTACATACTGAATTTGGTTGATTTAGGAAATATGGTTGTAATGGTGATGATTTTAAATATGAATGCTATCTCCTTTGAGTCAAAAACAGGATAGATCTAAATCCAGTTCTAACTCTGCAAAAGGATCTTATAGTACCTATTGGAGTCCCTAGGATTGGCATCACCTGGTGCAGTAACTCATGGTGTCATCACCCCCATTGACCTCCTCCCATTTCACACCATACAGAGTCCTTAGTAATGCTTTTTTGCACTAATGTTACTCATAATCATAATTCCCATATATACTGAATGTACTGCTAATAGTTGTGACATAAACAACTAACCAAATTAAAACTATACCTTCAAATTGCAACATCATATGCATGGCCTAAATGTATTTACATATACATAGTGAAGATTTTGTTAAAATGTTATATTTTTAAAGAAAATTCTAAAAGATTTAAAAAATAAAAAAATGAAATTTGAAATTTGATTTTTCAAAAATTCTGGGATTCCTCCTTTCTCTTCCCACTGAGCTTCAACCTACTCCCACCATCTCTTAAAACATTTGAAAGGGAAGCAGATGGATGTCACAGCTCATTTCTGCCAAAGAATAGGTGTTTGAGGAGCAGTGGTATCACCTTCCCTTTAAGGGTGTCACCTGGTGCGGTCTGCAACCCCCTAGTGATGCCACTGGTAGTACACTTGAGACTAACAGAGAAAGAGGTTTGTTGCATATGCTTTTGTAGACTGGGTCTATGTTGTCAGATACAGCAGTACACCCAGTCTACAAAAGCTTATGCTACAAAATTATTCCTTTCAGTTAGTCGCAAAGGTGCTACAAGATCCCTTTGCATACTGATCCAAACTGGCATGGTTATTTCTTTGAATAGCTGCAACTCTCTTACTTATATGGACATAAGTCAGGATTTTCTGGTGTTGTGGTAGTGCCTGTAAATGCTGTGTCTGGCACGTCACAATTTCTTCCTACACCAATGTCCAAAAAAATGGGTAAGCACAGACATGCCCAATTTTCCACTGCTGCTACTCCAACCATCCTAGAGGTTACTGCACCACCCCTATACACTGGCATAGTGTGCAGCATAGCCTAAGATTGGATTAATATTGCCCAATTTCTTCATCATTTCTGCCAGTAAATAAAGTCAGCAAGAAAACCTACTGTTTATGATAATAAGTTCAGGGTTGAAGTAATAATATTAATACTGCTTCCAATTATCCAAAATTATTATATTATTACTCCATCATTCTGTTAAACAAAATCTGGTTTTAAGACATTCTTCTTCTGTTATAAAGTCTTCTCATGCAACTTTTCAGTGTGACATATCTATTACTCTTTTGAAAGTGCTTAACTATTATGACAAAAATGTGACTGTAAATCATCGGAAGAGGTAATTTAATTATTTGGGGTAATATATACAGCTACAGATGTTTTCAGATAAATGAGGTTTATGATGTACTTTGTGATGGATGCTGTGCTCTTTAAAGTGAGTAACTGAGTATTTTATAATTATTCCCTTAATTATCCATTTGGAATTAATAAGAAGGGTACTAAAGTGATCCAAAATAAATTTGGTTCCTGACAAGAAAAAAAAATTAGAAAATTATACAGTGCCTTACTGTTGTCATCAGATTACAGTAATGTAACCATGAAGTGTTTTCAGGCTTTAAGACTGACATCACATATCTTGGCCCCAGTCATTTCAAAGTTCTTATACATATATGCTGGGATCTCCTCTGCCATCACCTCAGTTGCTGTGAGGCTCAATAGGGCTTGTTCTCCTATTAAACAGAAGCACAGGATGCAGACTTACCTGCACTGACTGTTTGTGGTTGGGCAAAAGGGGCAAGCAGGCATGGAGAGGTAACGGTGCTGGATACAAGTCTTTTACCAAGGAGTCCTTGAAATTTTTATGGGCTTCTGAGAAGCATGGGAACAGTTGGCCAATAAGACATCTGATAAACCAGCTGCTTATGGGATTGGCTTCCAAGCTGACCTGACTGACATAGGCGTCTCTCAGATCCTCAGAACCTAAAGCTGTCTGTCCATGCAGAGCCTCAGCAGTGTTTTCCATAGCAGCTTCCTCACCTCCCTGTTAGTTCTCAATCTTTAAGTAATCTGTGTCAACAACTTTGGTGGGCTGTCATGGGGCTGGATAAACTGAGGGAGATGGGTAGGCCATATGCCCTCATAGTTAAAAGATTGAGGGATTCCCATGAGGGATCTTGGGCTGAGGCAATGGTGTTGGCATCCAGCTCAGGGGTGTGTCTGGTCAAAGGGTCAGGTGGTATGGGAACCATGCAGTGGCTTTTGCCCATGTCGAATCCTGGTTCTACATTCAAGCCAGTCCCATCCCCCAGCATTCAGGTTGATAGGGAGGGTCCATCAGCTGACAACTGAGTCCATCAATAAAAATATTACCTGTCCCACACCAACAATTCACAGCTGTAATTGATAAAGTTCTTGCCTGAATTTACTGCAAAGAAAGATGTATGAGTCTTCATTGGAGTACTCCGATGCAAGAGCTTCAATTAAAAAGCCATTTCAAGCAAGAGATGCTGCAGGTGATGGAATAGATAGCATTATTTCTGTCACAGAATGGGATCTGAGAGTAATAATTGTTGCTGTTTGAGTTCTTTCTTAGAATCAGCCCAGCTAAAGGGACATTGGAGTTGCCTTAATAATGCATAGATATTCTAGATCAGGGGTAGGCAACCTTTCCCCTTTAAGGGCCAAGGCACTTCAGCTTCCAGAAGCCTCAGCCATGTTGGCTAATAGTCCCATGTTGGCCAATAGCTCCTGGGATTCTGGCTGAAGTCCCTCGGCCCTTAGAGGGGAAAGGTCGCCTATCCCTGTTCTAGATGGAGACAATTGGGCAGAAGTTTTCAGTTGTAAGACAACACATTTGCTGTCTAATATGGCTCTGCTTAGATCTTTAGAAATCTGTACCACCTTCATCTTTCAAGAAACAAATACATCTGCTACAAAAGCCTACAAACTAGAGCTGAAAAATCACTGTGATATTCTGTCAATGCACAAAACAAACCCCTTAGAGCATCAACAAGTACTGTGTCCAGCTGACCACACTTTTAGCCTGGAGGACTGACAGCACAACAATTCTGCCACAGCTACAGTGGAACAAATTACAGTGGATCAGATTAAATTGCATTATCTCATAGATCATGCCAAATTCAGGGAACCGTAGAGAGAAAAAAATACAGAGATCGTAATGGAAACAAAAATCACACCCATCAAAAGCATTTATACACAGATGGACACATGTAAATTATATTGTGAAAATTATCAGTTTCACACAGTAACTGTAATGTGTTGACTGGCCTGGCCCATCAAAATCTCTTGGAGCATCAAATATTCCCAGTTTTGCAATCTGAATAACAAATATACATACCAGAGAACACTGACACAGCCATCAGTCTTGTTCATGCCCACTCCATGCCTATGGTGGTTGTCTTTTTTTCCATCCAAAGTCACATATATACACTCTAGTTTGGGCCAGCAATTGGAAAGCTGCTTTGGGGGACTGATGATTTTGCAATCAGTATTATGAATGTCTAATTTTCACCATAAGCTTATACCATTACTCCACCCCCAGAAATCAACAGTATACAGCAGAAATAGAGAATGTAAGCGCTTCCAGCTGGAATTGGATTGCAATTCCCTCCAGCTGCAGCCAGCACAGTCAATGCTGAGAATGATGGGAGCTGCAGTACAATGTGAAGGGGCATATGTCCTCCATCTGTACTGTGCCATGTATATCCAAATCATTTGCATTAAGATTTATACATCTGTCTTTGTATAGTATGGTAGTATAGTATTGTGTACATCTGTCTAGTTCACCTGATTCTCCAGATTAGCAGCTAGAACTGATTCTGTGCCTCGTAAGTATCCTTTCCTGAATGACTTGACACATGGGGACTCTGATTGCATCAAACTGCAGGGACTACCATAGTTGGCACAACAATTAAATCAGGCAGTAACAAGACTTATGAAAGTTTGTTGTTGTTAGCTGCTCTTGAGTTGACCACAACTCATGGTGACCCTATGGATGAGACATTTCCAAGACCCCTTGTCTTCCACTGCTCTGCTCAGATCCTGCAGACTCAGGCCTATGGTCCCTTTGATTGAGTATGGCCATTTGGCATGTGGTCTTCCCCTCTTTCTACTGCCCTCTACATTTCTTATCATCATTACCTTTTCCAAATGTCATGCCTTCTCATGATGTGCCCAAATTATGCGAGCCTCAGTTCATCATGGCTTCCAGGGAGAGTTTGGCCTTGATCTGTTCTAGAATTCATTTGTTTATCTTCTTGACTGTCCATGGTCTCCTCAGCACTTTTGTCGAACACCACATTTCAAATGAATCTATTTGCTTTCTATTGGCTTTCTCCATTCCTCACACTGGTGTTTGGTGTTTCACTCTGGTGTTCAGAGTTATATCTTTATACTTCAGGATCTTTTACCTTTCTTTCATAGCTGCCCTTCCCAATCCTAGAAGCTTATCACATTCTTAAATAATATGGTTTACCTGATCAGGTTTAAAATTTAAATTGGGTGGCATCCTGATATTATCAGAAGGATTTAGCTGCTGAAATTGCCACCTGGGTTCACCCCGAGCGCTCCCAGGGCCACTCCAGTGGCCATTTTCTTAAGCCAGAAAACTCCCAGCTTTCAAAAAGAGGCGTGCTGAGCGCTCCTGGGGGCAGGAATGGACCTGGGATGGATCCAGGAGGTGATTTGGGCAGCTAAATCCTTCTGATAATATCAGGATACCACCCAATTTAAATTTTAAGCCAGATCAGGTAAGCCGTATTATTTAAGAATGTGATATGCTTCCTAGTCTTCTCATTTTTTTTATTTTTTTACTACAGTCACCATTCTGATCAGTATTTGATTCCAGATATAGGAACTCTTTGACTATTTTGATTTTCCCATTATCTAGGATGAGTTCTTGTTGATCTTCCATGGTCATTATTTTTGTTTTCTTGATGTTCAACTTTAAGTCTGCCTTAGCACATTTGTCCTTTACCTCCTTCAGTAATTTCTCCAGGTCTTTGTTTATTTCTGGTAGTACTATTGTGTTGTCTGTATATCTCAGGTTGTTGTTATGTTCCTTCCTCCAATCTTCACTCCTCCTGCTTCTGAGTCTAAGCCTCCTCTGCATATGATATTTTCTTCATACAGGTTGAATAAATATGGTGACAAAAGGATCTTTTTGCTGATTGGGAACTATTCTGTTTCTTCATATTCAGTTTTGACAGCAGCAGTTCTGAGTACAGTACATCAGGGCAATCAAATGTAGTAACATTCCCATTTCCTTGAGAACATTCCATAGCTTTCTGTGATCTATACAGTCAAAGCCTTTGTGGTAGATTGTCTTTTGGAATTCTCTGACATGCTCCATTAACTATCATATGTTTGCTTCTTTATTTCCTGAATCCAGCTTGCATCTCTGGGTTGTCTTGCTCCATATATGGTAGGAGTCGCTGCTACAGAATTTTGAGCATGACTTTGCTGGTCTTGTGGTTAATTCAATCTTTTGTGTCACCTTTTTTGTGTATAGGATTGTATGTTTATAGTTTATGGGCCACTGCTTTGTTTTCCATATTTATTGGCAGATTTTAGTTAGAACTGAATTTTATTCTTCCTCTGTGGATTGTAGCAGTTCTATTGAAATGTCATCTTTCTAGTGATGTATTCTTCCCAATTGCTTTGAGTCTAGCTTTCATTTCACTGTCCAAAATTTGGGGTTCATCTTTATAAGTTTCTTTTCCCCATGTGTCATCCCTTCTGCTGCATTTTTACATAGCTCTTCTGTGTATTGTTTCCATCATTTTTTATTTAATTGTGGCCATGTAATATGTTCCTCTTCTGATCATAGAGCATCCCCACTCTGGCTTGTATGCATTCCTTTCCCCAGTTTTCCACATTCCTTTTCCATTCCTTGCCGTGAATCTTCCTATGAAGATACATGAGCTGAAATATTTTACACATTTGACATGTTATGTGCAATGGTGGAAAATAATTCTGCAGTTCTGGGAGGTGACAATTGTCTGAAAGTTAAAAAACCCAAACCTATTTGGCTGTTAATGTTAAACTATTCAATCTTTGTGTATCTAGACCTCTCAGGCCTTGATAGTGGTGACAATTATCTTCTCTCACCATCCCGTCCCATCACCAGCTATCCTGTCTCCTTTACTTTCCTTTTCTTCATTCTTTATTAACTTTGCCCAACATCCACAAAGTTGCCATGAATCTTCCTTCCCCACTTTCCTTCTTTCTGTGCTTACAAAGCAATACACAGAAATAAAAAGAATTAACAAAACTAACACTATAGATGTCAATAGCAAATTTATATGGAAAAAATTTGGTATGCCCATGTAACTAAGCAATATTTGTTTGTTTGTTTTTGCTAGTTTTTATCAGCAAGCAAATATGCTGAAAATGTACAGAGTGCTTTTTCTGGCACGTTGGTATTGCTTTTGCCAATGAGCAAATGTGAATGAAGCTTGCTGCATTTCAACTGTGCCAGTGGCTTCAATCCAGGAGATCGTTGGGCATATTTATTCATGCCCCATTGAATTCAATAGGATTAAAATACACATCACTGCACAGAACTGTGGAAAACATTCCTTTTATTCTTATATCCCCAAACAATGCTCAGACTTAATGCTCTGTATCATGTGCATTGTTTGTTTCTTATATAATGGGCTTTTTATTTAGAGATCATATCTTTTCTATTTTTAAGTTACTTGCTGTGATACCAGTGCAGTTTTTAAGGAGCATGACAGAGATAGTGCTGATAAGATGGGGAAATGGAAATAGTTTTTGTACTGGAATCCATGACTAGTATATTGGGAAAATGGTTAGTGATGTTGGAAAAAGTTGTGGCAGGTTAGCATGACAACAGGTTGAGTGATTATCTTTCAAATTGCATGAGTTAAAAAAAATAATATCTATGTATTGATTAAACTATTACTACTTTCCTCTTTATTGTGGAAGCATACTTTGGATTTGCAGTTGTATGCATCAAGTCATTTCCAACTTATGACAACCCTAAATGGAACCTATCACATGGTTTCTTGGCACAATTTTTTGGTGGGGTGTTTTCCTCTGAGGCTGGGAGTGTGTGATTTGCCCAAAGTCACCCAGGGCTTTTGCAGAAATTGTGCAAATTGAGTCCACTTTAACTGCCCTGACTCAGTGCTAGGGAATCATGGGAACTGTAGTTTATTGTGGCGCCAGAGCTGTCTGACAGAGAAGTCTCAATGTCTCAGAAAAAAAATACAATTCCCATGATTCTCTAGCACTGAGCCAGGGCAGCTAAAGTGGTCTCAATTTGCACTATTTCTGGCAGTTTGCAAAGGCCCCCAGTTGGTTACTATGCTGGGTGGGGATTTGAACCTGGTCTCCAGAATTGTAGTTCAGTGCTCAGACCACTACACCACACTGGTGCTCTGTACTCTGGAAAAACATAAGAAAGCTTCTAAGAGAGATAATTTCATTCCAACTTATGTAAACATATAAACATTAAGTTGGAGACCATCCATTTCTCTGGAGTCTACTCTGAAATAATTCCAGAGAAATGGATGATCTGCAACTTTATGTTTACACCTGGGGAACAACATGATCTAAATTAGCAGCTTTCTTGAAAATGTAACACTCTTCAATTCATTTCTATGTATTTGTATGGTGACACTGAGCCTTCTTCAAATGAGATACACTGAAATAATCAGTTCACCAGCTTGGCTCTAAGAGGTCAGCAAGTCCATACTACTTCTTTAAAAGATGACAGCCTTGTGGAAAGGAATGCATACAAGCCAGATAATGAATGTTACAAGCAAAAATAGAACTAAAATCAGTGGTTCCTAAACTGTTTGCATTACAGGTAACCTGAGCATCTGAAAGCACATATTACCATTTTCTTGCTTCCTACTACTTTCTCTCATCTCACAGAATCAAAGATTTAGAAGAGACCACAAGACCCATCCAGTCCAGTCACCTGCCATGTAGGAATGCACAATCAAAGCACTTCCAAAAGATGGCCATTCAGCCTCCATTTAAAAACCTCTAAAAAAGAAGACTCCACCATACTCTGAGGGAGCTTATTTCGAACAGCTCTTACTGTCAGAATGTTCTTCCCAATGATTAGGTGGAATCTCTTTTTCTGTAATTAGAATCCATTGTCCTAGTCTCCTTGAGAAATAATGAGAGTGAAAAGATGGTTATTGGTTTTGATTCATAATATGAGTTAAGGAAATCTTGTAACATCTTTGAGACTAACTGAAAGAAAGAAGCTGGTAGCATGAGCTTTTGTAGACTTGAGCCTAATTACTCAGATGCATGAGTGGAGTGGAGAGCCCAGAGACAGACCTATATAATCTGGATGTATATGAGAATTTCAATGAAAATTCAAAACCTTGGGGGTATGGAGATGAGGGTTCAGTATTATCAATGGTTGTTGACAGGACAAATGCAAAAGGAAGGATGTTGCCTAAAGCTAAGGAAAGTAAATAACCAAATGAATGTATTGGAATGTATTGCGGGAACCAGAGAAGAGATGTGACGAATTGGTCAAGGGCACCCTCATGAGGATGGGGGTGGGTGGGTGGGTTAAGTTCCAGTCCATCAGCAGTGGGTTGAACAGAGACAATGGCTTCCTGGCACACTACACACATTTCAGAACTATCTAACCCCCATCCTTATTCATATGGTTATCTACTCTCCTACCATGGATATATCTTTGAATATGAGTTAAGATGAACTTTAACATTTAGTTAATAAAGGGGGAGCTAGAAGTTTAAAAATATAATTTAACCCTAGAACACTAGTTGGAAGTAATTTTGTTTTTTGTTTTGTTTTTAAAATTTATATTGTAAGTGTAATGTTTTTCTTCTTGTTGTTTATTATGTCATTTGTATTATTTGTTATGTCTTTTTTTTCTTTTTTCCTTTGTATGTTACTTAGTGTAATAAAAATAATTTTGAAAAGGGGGAGGCAGATCCCTTAACATCTTGTGAATTTGTCTGTTCATTAAAGCTGTCCAGAGCACCTCTACATTTGTTCTGCTCAGGGACAAGGCCTCCACTCCACTCCACTCCACTCCCATCCCATCAGCTGCCAGTCACATAAGGGCTGTTATCTGACGTGGTGTTCCCTGCTGAGTTTGCCATGTTTTTTTGTTTTGTTTGTTTTTTGTTTTTTGTTTTTTGAATGGTGGAGCTCAGAAGAGCTCTGACTTATATTGCTTTTCTATATGTGGCTCCCTAAGGCCTTGAGATTCAGCTGCAACAGTGCAGGTTAAACATAGCTCTTAAGTTCTAGTCTCTTAGAACTTTATCACACAAGACTTAACAAGTGGATTTAGAACAGGCTTGTAGTGTCTGTGGACATACTTTATCACATGACACTATGTCTGTTGAGTAGGTGGTCTGTAGTCCATCCATTGCTGGAGAGCTCCTTCTTATTGATGGGCAAAACCCATCAATGTTTCCCAATCCAGCTGCTTTTCCATTGTTCATGCATGTCTGATAAGTTCCTCTGAAGCAGATCCGATGTGCAGGCAGTCACACCATGAAAGTGGGTGTGATTACACTCCTCTTCCCCTCTCTCCCCTCCTCATCACTATTCCCAAGCAGGCTGCTTTTCTTCCCACTGCCATCTCTTTTCTTTTCTCCAATGGATTTCCATGATTGCTTAAATGAGCTAAAATAAAAATAAATAAAGACTGAAAGGCACGATGGGAAGAGGCAAAGGCAGGGAGATAGAGCTATGTAAGCCAGTGTGAGGAAGGCAGAGGTCGGGACAGAAGAAGCATCATTTTGAAATTTTGAAGAGCTATGTGATATTGCCCCAGTATGTTTGCATAGCTTGGACTAACACAATTGTGGTGCCAGCTGTGATAAAGCCCTTAGAAATCTATTTGGCTATTTTTCCAGGAGAGCTTCCATTTCCTTCCCTATGTCCTGCAGTTCCAGCCTTCCACTCAACTTGATATTGCAGTTACAGTAACCACTGCTTCTTTTTAGGCTTGGAAAGTGGAAGTGTTGTAATAATGGCAGCCATCCTCAAGGCTTCCTGTGGCTGAAACTGTATGCCCTCTTCCACTAAGATATGTTCATGTTCTCATAGGGCCCACACCACTATGCTGCATTTGGCAACCTCTAATGCTCTACTGGCAACCACTAAAATCCATGCCACAGACTGCCAAGGAAATATGGGATGCTGACCTAGACCAGAGTTGGGAAGCAGCCTCCAGAGCCACTTTTGTGTCACCCAGCCCCCGAAATTGTTTTTTAAATGATTTTGCCCCCAAATAATTCCAAACTTTCACCAAAGCCATAGGGGTCAATCATGCCACTTGTTTGACCCAACCAGATAATTTTAGGAGAGACCATTTTTCTAACAGGATGTCTTTGTCACTTCTGGGTTGAAAAAAAAAAGGCCTTTCTAGGACCTAAAATGCCCCAGATATGTTTCCAAAATGGCAAAATTGCCCGCATATCTCTAGAGGACATTTAGGGTAATATATATATATTTAAAGAAAATGAGAGATGCAGTAGGGTCCATGGCCCTCAAAGTTTCCCGGGGGGGGGGAGTAATGTGGCCCCTTAACTCACAACAGATGCTCAACCCACCCTAGACCATCCCAGCACAACAAGTTGATGCTTTTACCAAAAGTTAGTTATGGCATAGAACAAACATTCCCCCCCCCCCCATGCTTAACTTTAAAGATAAATGCTGATATTTTCATGTATTTCTCACACTGCATAAATTGTCATTTCATGAGAAGGCTGTTTGCCCAAGACATGATTTATAGACCTATATTGTGTTTCTAATGAAGTTAAAGCAGACTTCCATCTTGTAGCATTGCAGTAAGAGAAAATGTACAATTTGTTTGTATTTTTCATATTTATTCCACTTTTGAGTCAGGAACTTGATACTGCCTCCATTTCCTGAGTGAGTTATTGCTTAAATTACTTTCTTCAACAAGCCTAAAAGCACGGGTCCCCCTGACAAAACAGATATTCCCAGAAAAGGTGTAGGTTAAAAATTGTTTGTTGACTTCAGTTATATTTTAAATTATTCCTGTTTTGCTTCAAGTTAACTGAAGGTGACTGAGAGTGAATTATTGTGTGCCTGTGTTCAGATATATACCCACACCCCAGTGAAGCTAACAAATAGCTTTGGCACCACAGCTTTCACATGATAGCAGCCCAGCTTATTCCAGTCACACTATTTGTCTAGCTATCCCAGAACAGTGAGCTAAGAGTTGCAATGGCCATATATCTTCCACATTATCTACTATTTGGTCCTTTTCACTGGAGATGCTAGGGACTGTAATTGGGACCATCTGCATAAAAAGCATATGGTGTACAAGTGAGCTAAAGGCCTTTCCTAGGTCAATATTGATATTGGCAGAAAGATGTTGGAAGCAAAGAGGCATCAACACTTGTTTAAAGTGATTAGTGAGAGAGGGAATAATGCCTGCTCTTTTATTTCATCCTTCTGTATCTTATGTCTATGTACTCAAGCCTTTTGCTTCCTTCTTACCTAAAGTCATCACTTCTCACAAGAAGTTAGTTAATCTCTTTGTTTTTCCTTTATACTAGAAGGAGTCTCCATGAGTCTCCAATCCAAACAACAATAGCTTACACCCACACAGGACAGCCAGCTTTTAGGGGCTGTTGTAACTATTCTAGGTCAGCTTCTTTTGAAAGAAGCTTTCTTTCTTTCTTTTGGAAGACACCCCTGACTTCAATGCAGGCTGCATGTTGCACTTAGTATAGGGACTCATACCAAAAAAGACCATAATACTCCTAATTGAACAACTTCAAACAAAGGACAGAAACAAACAATATACAATCATAATCAAAACATCCCTGACAGATGGACATCCAGCCTCTGTTTAACTTCCAAAGAAGGAGACTCCACCACACTCTCAGGCAGCATGTTCCACTGCTGAACAGCTTTTACTGTCAGGAAGATCTGCCTAAAGTTGAGGTGGAATCTCTTTTCCTGTAGTTTGAATCCATTGCTCTGGGTCCTGTTCTTTAGAGCTGCAGAAAACAAGCTTCCTCCACCCTCAATATAACATCCCTTCAAATATTTAAATAGCACTATCAAATCACCTCTTAACCTTCTCCTCTCCAGGCTAAACATACCTAGTGGCCTAAATCTCTCGTCATAAGGCATGGTTTCTAGGCCTTTCACCATTTTGGTCACCCTTCTCTAGACATGGTCCAGCTTGTCAACATCCTTTTTGAATCATGGACACAATATTCCAGGTGGGGCCTAACCAAAGCAGAATAGAGTGGTACTATTACTTCTCTCAATTAAGATACTATTCTTCTATTGATGCAGCCTAGAATCACATTGGCTTTTTCACATCACACTGTTGACTCCTGTTCAACTTGTGCTCTACTAGGATTCTTAGATCCTTTTCACATGTACTTTTGTCAAGCCAGGTGTCCCTCATCCTATATCTGTGCATTTCATTCTTTCTGCTTAAGTGTAGTACCATACATTTCTCCATGTTGACATTTATTTTGTTGTCTTTGGCCCTGCTTTCTAATCTATTAAGATAATTTTGAATGTTGATCCTCTCCTCTGGGGTATTAGCCTCCTCCTAATTTGGTGTCATCTGCAAATTTCATAAGCAGATGAATCTATTCTTACATCCAAGTCATTAATAAAGATGTTGAATAGTATTGAGCCCAGGACAGAACTCTGTGGCACCCCACTGGTCACTTTGCTCCAGGATGAAGAAGAGCCATTGCTGAGCACTTTTTGAGTTTGACACCAGCTAATTACAAATCCACCTAACAGTAGCATTGTCTAGCCTGCCTTTTACTAGCTTTGTTGAAGGCCTTATTGAAATCAAGATATGCTACATGCACAGCATTCTCTTCATTTACCAAGATGGTAATTTTATCAAAAAAATATAAGATGTGTCTGGCATTATTACAGGGACATTGCCTGGAATGGCAACTCCAGCAGCACTCCAGCAGCACTTGACAAAGAAAACACAGGAAAAGATACAGTATTTCTATTCCATATAGAGCTCGCAACAAGCACCAAAATCACTTGTGGAGCATCACCATTGCATCACATGTACTGGCTAATAGGCACTGGGTTATTCCAATATCCAATATCAATTTTTTGCACTCCTAACTCTTGGCTTATGGCAGGGATAGGCAACCTTTCCCCTTTAAGGGCCAAGGGACTTCAGCTCCCAGAATCCCAGGAGCTATTGGCCAACATGGGACTATTGGCCAACATGGCTGAGGCTTCTGGGAGCTGAAGTCCCTCGGCCCTTAAAGGGGAAAGGTTGCCTACCCCTGGCTTATGGATAGAGAAAAGCAGAGAGGCTCCTCAGACAAGCTACGTTTCTGTCTTGCCCAATTATTGTGTACTTAACAGCTTCCTCAGCGTCTGCAGCCTATCCAGAAGTAGGCTTGTGAAGAATACTTGCAGCTTTTCCCATCCTCAATGAGGAAAGTCAACACAATCAGACATCCCCCATCTACCAATGTATTTATCAGATTTTGGGACTCTTTGGTTTTAAAAACCATTTGAACAAATACACCATTTTTGCACACCATTTTTGTTTTATACTGTTTCTTGCAAAAAACATTGGCCAGAATTCAAGATCATACATATGATCTTATGAATATGCAGTGGGTCTGTATTCATGGTCTCTATATATAGTTACGACACAATTGCCATGATAATAACTATTCCCTTGACCTACCTTTCTGTACATCAGTAGCATGGAGAGAAAAGGGTCTGGAATGATGCATAGGAGGATGACATTTCCACCCCACCCACCCCAGCAGGACTGTGATGTTTAGGAGGGGAACCTCCTTAACTATGAAGTTAATTACAAACTATATTCTCTGTTTATGTTTTTTATTATAAATTTGATAATTTAAGCTGACTTCTTAACATTTGAGAAGTACTTAGCCATTTTATGATGTAATTGTGTGGTTTCTGTGTGGATAATCATTGTTATGTTTTTGGGTTTGTTACATATACCTGTGTGAATATATAACAGGAAGGGTATGGAAACGTCATCCAACTGTTTTCTAACTGTCAACAGAACAGACCCTTTCTTTTTCTGCAGCTGTGCAAATAAAATAGTTTTGGGAGGCCAGACTGGGAGATGTTACAGAGAACTTTAGTGGTTTGAGTGTTTGACCATGGAGACCAGGGTTCCAATCCCAATTCAGTCATAGAAATCCACTGAGTTACCTTAGGCATGTCACACTCCTTCAGCCTCAGAGGATGGAAATGGCAAACCTCCTCTGAAGAAACATGCCAAGAAACCCCCATTATATGTTTGCCTTAGGGTCCCATAAGTCAGAAATGACTTAAAGGCAAACAACAACAACAAACAGCAACATGCAACTAAGGTAGTTGCATAATTAGGTGTCACATATGGAATTCTGCACAAATGACTTTTTTGAAAATAATTTCTTGTCAGGCAAAACAGAACAAAACAGAAAGTTGAAAAATAACAAAATGCTCACAGCTTCTCCCAACAGGCAAAATCTTTTGAAATTCTTTGTTCTTAAATGGGAGAATGGAGTATACTAAATTTTACCTCTTGCACCATAAGTGTTCCAGCAAAGTTTATCTGTACTGGAATGCTGTCTCCCTGGTCTGATTTAGCAGAGATCTATTACATAAACTAAATATGTATTCTCAAAACTCGTTGATAAATTTACAGTTTCCCTAATAACAAATTTGCCTGCTCACTGATTGCCCACAGTCTATCCCAGGGACAGGCAACCTTTTTGAGACCTGGGTCGGTCTCAAAAAGGTTGCCACTCAGCTGGGCCAAGGGGGGGGGAAATGGAGGAGCGCGCGCACGCGCGCACACACACCCTCCTCCTCCGCGCGCAACTCCCGCGCGCACGCTGCCGCCACGGCCACTACTGCGGCCGCCGCCGTAGCGCGCACGGCCACAGCTGCCACGGCGCATGCACGGCCGCCATTTTGGAAGTCAAAATGGCGGCCGTGACATGTTTGCACATGCGCAAAAGTATTGCGCATGCGCAAATGCGTCACGGCCACCATTTTGACTTCCAAAATGGCGGCCGTGACAAGCGTGGCTGAAAACGCGCCCCGATAGCGGCGCACGGCGGCGGCGGTGGCGCGCGGCGGCAGCGACGGCGGCAGCCTTCAGACAGGGCCGGTAAGTCCGGGGCCCGGGGCCTTAACCGGCCCCCGGGCCGTAGGTTGCCGGTCCCTGGTCTATCCCTTGAACGATTTCAATGATGGTTTCACTCCAACTGACACAACTATGCAGTCAGACCTTATATAGCTCTTTCTGAACATTCAGATTTCAGTTTGGTGACATTTTCAAAAACTGTTCACAACAAAAAGCTGACTCATTTGAGCATAAAATGCTATTTTTGCTTAGCTTATTTACATTGCTGGATTGTGTTATATTACACACACAAGACAAAAGCTTCAGATACTTATTTAAAATGGGTACATCTCCCTTGCTGCCATCTCTTCAGGAAAGCCATACAATGCAGTACAAACAATAACACAAGAAAAAGTGTCTTCCAAACTCCAATTCATTACTGCAGAGTGTGTGATGTCCCTGCTCCTGTTTATACAGATGTGCAACTCAGTGCATGCATTATGTCACTGTAGCCCTTTATTGCAATGGGCTGTGTTACCTATTTGACTTCTGTCAAAAACCTTTTCCAGCAATGAAACAAGCTATATATCTTTGAGGATGGGATGTGTAATGTTTACTGTTCACCTAGGAGACTGGAAGAAGCTGTGTGACATCTTTCAAATTCCTCAGCCTTCATAAAATAAATTGTAAACAGCAAGAAGTACTGGCCCTAGGATGTGTTTTTCCAAATGGAAAGAGGGAGATCTGGGAATTTCTCTCAAAGGGGCATTAGCATTATGTGTAAGCAAAGTTGCAAATGATCTGCAGTTGAAGGGAAGGAAGAGAGATCCAAGGTGACTTTGGAGAAGCTGCCTGTCAGGTGCATGTATTAGTACTTCAGGTGTGAGGGGAATACATTTTAATTTACATGCACCTGTTAAAAATGGCCTCCATCCAAATTGGCCTTCAGCAGATTCTAAATATCTTTTCTATCTGACAAAAGAGGTTGCTGTCCTGGATTGGAAGAAAGGGAATTAAGATGCCAAATGTTTCTTTTTCTGTAGACAGGACTTTAATATTCTTAGACAGATGATGATACAAAGGAATATTCATTATTAATGCTTTTCCTCCTCCAACTACTGGGCAAGAAAAGTTTATTTAAGAAAATTACTAAAATGAGAGCATCTCAGTTAAAACAATGAGGAAGCCACAGAAATACAAAATATTTATCCACCGCATGGTTGTTGTGGACAAGAGTAGCGTGCAAATATACTTGGACACAAAAAAGGTCTCAGATTCATGTTTGAGCAGCAATTCTGGTTCTGGAACTGTGCTGCATAGCATTGTGGGGAGGAATAGAATTTGCTGGGCCTAAGGAGTAGGAGATCTGGTCAAAGATTGCAGCACACACTGTCACAATGTTAAGTGTGAGGCGACAGAGGTTCAGTCCACTTACTCTGCTTACTACACCCCCAAGTGTAGGGGGCAATGCTCATCTCTGTTACTAAGCCGAAGAGCCAGCACTGTCAGAGACTACTCTGTGATCATTTGGCCAAAATGACTGCATGGAATGCTGTTACATTCCCACCAAAGTGGTACCTGTTTGGCTCTGGTGAGTGACCCACTTGCCCCCTCCTTTGCTGATTGCTTCTGTGCCAAGTAGGAATTTCCCTCATTTTCTACATTTTTTTGGGGGGGGGGGCTAACCTTCACTTGGGGGATTGGCAATTGGCTTTTTGGGTCAGTAAATAGGTGGTGTAAGGAATGCAGTTAGCTGTTAGCAGTTAAGACTGCAGATCAGCATTATGAGACCCAAGCCTCATGTGACGGAGTGACATGTCCCAACTTCTGCCAACCTGGCAGATTGAAAGCATGTAAAAGTGCAAATAGATAAACAGGTACTACTTTGGTGGGAAGGTAACAGCATTCCATGAAGTCATACTGGCCACATGATCACAGAGTAGTCTCCGACAATGCTGGCTCTTCGGCTTAGTAATAGAGATGAGCACTGCCCCCTATACTTGGACACGACTAGACAATCACACCAAAGGGGAAACCTTTACCTTTTAAACAGGTGGTCACTTGGAAGATAGTGGGGAGAGAAAAGTAAGATGCAACTGCAGATGTGACCACCTGTGGCACCCATTTTGGTCAAGGGATGGTCTCTGGAACTGCCTCTTTAGGTCATGGGACCAGGGGGTGGGGAAGGGCTGGCCCAGAAACTGTGACCTCACATTAATTCATGCAACTTGGAGAAGGGATTCCCTGGGTTTGCTTTGCATTAAGGCTGAATGAGGAGTAACCCAGGTATTGGGTTTTCCTTGGGGCTCAGGTATTTGCCCTGGGGGAGCTGGGAGGCTGTCAGGTGGAGACCTATTGCCTCAGTTGCCCCCTCACCAGGTAGTTCCCCCTATTGCTTATCACAGAGTTTAAATTAGTTGAATAATTTCCTAGGTCAATAATGTGGCCCTTATTCAACTCAAATTCTTGTGTTTGGTCTCTTTATTTCCATTGTGTGTCAGCAAACCCCCCCCCATTTTTAACCCACACAGAGGGAACCAAGTTTTAAAATAATTTTAAGTAAAGCTCAAATTTTATTTGCTTCAACCTCACCCCCTGAATCCAGATTAGGGCTATATACACTTACCTTACAGTAAAAGAATAAAAAGATCTTAAACTGCATTCTGCATATTTAAAGTAGTTTGTAGTTTAACTCTTAGGTCCTTTGCAGACTGCCAGAAATAGTGCAAATTGACTCCACTTTAAGGGTTGGGGTGAGTGCTAGGGAATCATGGGGACTGTTGTTTTTTTCTGAGACATTGAGCCTTCTCTGTCAGAGAGCTCTGGTGCCATAATAAAATACAGTTCCCATGATTCCCTAACCCTAACCCTTAAGGTGGACTCAATTTGCACTATTTCTAGCAGTCTGCAAAGGCCCATAGATATTTTTAAGAAGAAACAAAAAAAATTAAGTAGTTTGTCTTTCTTGCAAAAAATCTCCCTGCATAGCCAGGAAAACAGGTTGCAAGCCATTTCCATCTCCCAAAACATCTTTTCCATTGTGAATTTGATGTTTTTGAAATTTGTGTGTGCCTATTTTCTTTCCAGATCTTGGAGTTGTAAATTAACTGATCTTATTTCCAAAGTGGAACTAATGGACTGGAAATCTTTATTTTATTTCTCACTTTCAGACAGAGCAGTGTGAGCAGCTTGCAGTTCTTTCAGTTCATTTGTATCCTCTACCTTTCCAGCCTTCACTTTACTGATCTACATGTTTGGTGTTTTTTTAATTTTTTTTAATTTTAAAAGTTTATTTAGTTTCATTCAAAAACACATAACACATATTAATTAATAAATTAACTATCTATCTTAACCAAAAGAAAACTAAAAAAAAAATAAAAAATGAAAAACAAAACAACAAATGAAGCAAAACACACAATTTAACTTACATTCATATCATTACAGACCTTCCCTAAGTCAATAAACTCAAATATAAATTATTTGCAAACATATTCATTCCAAAAGAGAAAACTATCTCACACCCACTTATCTAAATTGATTCCTTGTTGCAATACCGTATTAAAGGAGTTTTTCTTTCCCTATTTCCCAGCCATATCTTCACAC
>CM034701.1:266652724-266666231 GCA_020142125.1 Phrynosoma platyrhinos | reverse complement strand
CTCTCTTACAGCATTTTCTTCCCTTTCATTCCTCTCTGATACTCTCTAGTACTCAAACTCTCTACCTTCACATCTTCATCCTTCTTAATCCACTTACTCATACCCTCAAACACTTTCAATTTTCCCTCTTATTCCATTCCAATATCTTCTCTCGAACATTCCTCTCTCATAGCCCTCTCTCTACAGTGTTACTTCCTCCCCTTCCATCTATGCTGGGTTGTCAATTGTACTCACTTGGCCTCCTTTTTCTTCTAAAAAAGTGTTGCTTACCATTCATTTTTATATTCTCTCTTATAATTTTTTATTAAAAAAATATTATATAAAATTTCTTATAAATTGATGCTCATGATTGGCATGTTCTAAGTGATAATAATTATTTTATAAAGATCCAAACTTTTGTATAGTATTTGTTGTAGTTATATTAATTCAACAATCTCCTTTTTCCATATTATTTTCTTAATAAATTGTCACATATAACTCGGTGCCGTCTTATCTAGCTGCTTTCTTTAATCTTAAAGTAGTAAAAAGTTAAGTTTGGTGTTTTTGATGAGACTTAACATATGACTGCACCCAGATTTTTTTTTTTTTTTGCCAAGTTTACAAAACAAATGTGTATATGTCTTCAAGTTGCATGTTGACTTATGGTCACCTTATGAAATTCATAGAGTTTTGTTAGGCAAAGAATACTTGGAGGTGGTTTTGCCAATTTCTTCCTTTTAAATATTACCCACAGCACCTGTTGGCGATCTCCCATTTAAGTATTAAGCAGGGCTAGCCTTGCTTAGCTTCCAAGATTAAATGGGATCTGTATAGTAGTAAAACACAGAGCAAAAGACTTTGGTGTAATTCACAGCAAGATGGGTTTCTTGGAAGTGTTTTATCAAGTACATATTGGCATCAGTAACAACAAGAGAAGGGGAAAATATGTAAACAACCAAATGAAGGAGCTGAGAATTGTACAAAATTGCCCATGTTCCAGTTCTAGCTATCATGATAAAAAAAGTATTGTAGCCAAACTGGAATGCATGGAAAACCAAATTCAAGTAATAACTATAAATAAAATCATCATCACTTTATAGTAAGGGTATTTAACCTATGGCTGTCATCATATTGTTGGAGAGCAGCTCTCATTAACTTCAACCCACATGGTCAATGGTGAGGTATTGTGGGAGCAATAATCCAAAAACACCTACCGGGCCAAAAAGTTGTTCTCTGCAATATAGGATACTTCCAGGAGATCAAGAATGAAAAGTTCCACCCCCATCCACCCCCGTCTAGTCAGATTTCTCCCAAGAAAACTTGCTGCTTCAGGAAAAGAACAAAATAGCATCTCCATTTACATGTGATTGACCAGACAAAGGATTGAAGCAGAGTGATGGATGAACATTATTTTCTTTGCCACTGGCAATGGGCCAGAGTCTTACTTTGCATAGGGGTGGGGTTTTAGGCAAACACAGGGCAAACTATATACCCTCTGACATTTCACTGACATTTTCTAACTTCTAGTATCTGCTCTCTAAGATGACTGTCTCACTCTAAGGTTGGGCCAGGGCCATCAAATATAACCTCTTCCAACTCTTGGTCAAACTTTTGTATTTGTCTGTGTGTATGAATGTGTGTGTATTTGTGTTTGACGAAAGAGAGAGGGAGAGAAACAAACAGAAAATTTATGCTGTCCATTTACCATAGCCTAGAGGAAGATCTTGTTGAGGCGCAAGATTTTGAAAGGGAATGAAAATGTTCTAGTACTTCACCAGCAAACTTCTGACACAAATAACATGAAAGTGAGACTTTAGAGATTATCGCACCCCGAAATCCCACGGGTGTTATCGCGCTTACCTGTCTTCAGGCTGTATGAAGCCTGTACCCATCCCAGGCAGCCTGTCTGCAAACCAGACTTTTGCTGCAGCTGGGATTCTCCCATTCCTGAAAAAGGTCCAGAATGCAGATGGGCTGCCCAGGATGGATACAGGCTGCATACAATAAGTACGATAACACCAATTTTTGACTTTTAAATCCTGCATCCCAGTGGAATTTCTGGGTGTGATTCTGGGTCTCCTTTGTTGACTCTAGCTTTGGAACACATTTGGATAAAATGAAAGAGAGGGCCAAAAATAGTTTAATGTTATAGTTCTTATATCAATATTAATTTTGACACAATGAGGCATTCACAATCTATCTGTCTGATAACAATGAAGTCATAAAGATTTTTTTCCTCTCTTTTCCTTGGAAATTCACCTACTCTTCCTTTGTCAGCATTATTAATGATTTACCACCACGCCTGTAAAAATACAGACCAGGATCAGCTCCGATCAGGGTTTGTAAAAATACAATGAGCCTTGGTTTCAAACTGAAATTAATCATGGTTAATGTTGCTGAAAATACAACAGAAAACTGTTGTAGGTAGGTATTGAGGGAGGGAGGGAGGAAGGAAGGAAGGAAGGAAGGAAGGAAGGAAGGAAGGAAGGAAGGAAGGAAGGAAGGAAGGAAGGGGTAAGCTTGCAGACATTGAGAGTTCATCTTAACTAGTCTGAGAGATCGATCACATTATGATAATACACACACACACACACACCACACAATGCCACACACATATTCAGACAAACAGAATGTGACCAAGGGTGGAAAAGATTGTGTTTCATAGAATCATAGAGTTAGAAGAAACCACAAGAGCCATCCAGTCCAAGCCCTTGCCATGCAGAAAACACAATGATGTCATTGGACCTACCTTACAAAGAATATTTATTTAAATTTATTCATTTGAAGTATTTATACCCCACTATTCAGCCACAAATGCTCTCAGAGAGGCTTACAAGACAGGCATCTACCCTCAGGCTCCTAGTCTAAATAAGACATGACACACAAGGAAAAGGGAACAGAAGTGGGAGAGGGGCTTAAGTCCAGCCTCTTGGTCTCTCCGATGGGATGCCAGGGCCGTAGCAGATGGGATGGGGGGAGGCCCTTTCATCTGCTTCTGGGCTGGAGAATGATGAGGCCACGGCTGCCTCTTCTTCTCTCCCTCCACAGCCCAGCAGCAGATGAAAGGCCCTCCCTTTATGAGAATGAGACAGTAATCAGTAAGACAGTGTGAGTTATTGCAATAAAAGTAATGCAACATTTCCAGTTTTCCAATATTGGAAAAGTTACATTTGGGGAATTCCATTTCCCAGCATTCCCTCAATAGCATGCCCATGACCATGCTGACTGGGGAGTTATGAGAGTTGTGGTCCAACTTCTTCATGCTCTGTTTCTGAGTTAACATGTTGTTGCTGTGTGCCTTCAAGCTGTTTCTAACTTATGGCAATCCCAAGGCAAATCTATCACAGGGTTTTCTTGGAAATTTTGTTAAGAGAGGATTTGCCTTCACCTTTTTCTGAGGCTGAGAGTGTGATTTGCCCAAGGTCACCCATCAATTTCCATGGCTGAGCAGGGATTCGAACCCTCGTCTCCAAAACCATAGTTCAATGCTCAGACCACTATGCCATGCTGGCTCTCCAAGTAAACATGTACAGACTGTGAAATCTTTCACAGAAGTAAAACAAACAAACACCTGTCGTTGGGAGCAGCTTGAATACACATCCTATCCCTTTTGTAAGGGCAACCTATGGGAATTTCAAATTTCTGTAATCAGGCACCTTTTCCCTAAAACACTAAAGTAATCTTAGGTAATGCATCCACAAAATTACTTCGGACACACAGGCTTTTTGGACTGAACTCTTATAAAATTCTAGGTAGACAAAACATCAGTATTTTTGGAAAACCCATTAACAATATAGTACATGAAAAAAGAAATGAAGCAAGGGGACACTTGGGGCCTTTACAGACTTCCAGAAATAATGCAGCTTGAGGCCACTTTAACTGTCCTGGTTCAGTGCTAGGAAATCATGGGAACTGTAGTTTATTGTGGCATCAGAGCTCTCTGACAGAGAAGACTCAATGTCCCAGAAAAAAAAAATACAATTCCTATGATTCCCTAGCACTGAGCCAGGGCAGTTAAAGTGGCCTCAATCTACATTTATTTCTGGCAGTCTGTAAAGGCCCTTAGACACACTTTAAATCCCAAGGGATACAAAACATACTAGTTTCAAATTGTACCAGCCACTATATTAAGATGGCATCCTATGAATTCTGAATGTGCATAAAGCAATCATTTGTATGAAATGTAACAGTAATACACTGAAACAAACTCCATTTGATTATTTTGTTGTTTATTCACATACAGATCTGTAATTTAATTCAATCTGAACCCCTGGAGCTTCTGCCTTTGACATTAAGAGAGCAAATCTCTTCTTCAGGATTACATTTTCAGTTATATAACATTCAACCCTGATCACTGATGTCTGAAAAGGTGTTATTTCTCTGAGAGCTAAGGAACACTTGATGTTGGCTGGGGAATAAACACAGGCAGTTCTCAGCAGTAGTAGTGGTCAGTATGTCCTCTGAAAAATCTTTTTAAAATGGTTTTTAGACAGCTTTGACTAGTGAAATAGCCCACTTCAGCACTTTCTTTAATTCTCATCAATATCAAAGTGTCTTTGAGTGTCATTTATTGAAATAATTTCCATACTGGGTTGGACTTTCTCTGGCTTTAAAGGCCTTAAAATCTCTCCAAATTCCTTTTTAGGGCAACCCTTGAGTTTCTGTAACTAGAAATATTAGGGATTACATTAAGGATTAGAATATATTGTTGCTGTTCTTGTACTTGGTGTTGGTTCACAATGGTGCTGGTCACCAGCAACAGTGAACTGGTTTAACTCCCATTACAGTGGTGACTCATTTTTTATTTTTTTATTTTTAAATGTATGTATTTGATTTTTATCTGACCTTTCTCCCAATGTGGGCCTTAAAGTGGCTGACAGAAACAAAATATGGGATTGTAAGACTTGGACAGACTCATAACACAAAGGACCCAGAATAACATTTTACTTACCATGCACACACTCACACACATTCTTCCCTTCATTAGCACAGATACATTGCTAAATAGATTTTGTGAGAAAAGTTCTTATAAAAATACCTTATTTTCCTGCGTATAAGACTACTTTTTAACCTGAAAAATCTGTGGTTAAAGTGGGGGGTCGTCTTATACGCCGGGTATAAGGATAAGGAGGATAGAGGTGCTAAAACTCTATTTTTTGACTGGAAAAATGGGGGGTCGTCTTATATGCCAGGTCGTCTTATACGCCAGAAAATACGGGTATGTTGGGATTTTAATATTTTTGTCGTTCAGGCATAAATCCTCATGTAGTAGCAGCTACTACCATTCTCCCCCCCCCCCTTTGCTTTTGTTTTTAAAATTGTGGTGCTCATATTATATTTTGGCTGATACATTTGCCAAAAAAAGATGTACAAAAAAAAGATGAAAGTTGTAAAGTTGTAAATACACAAGACATTCACAACTGTAATGACATGTGAGACCCATCTTGTCTTCTGCACAAAAGAGAGCATAGTGTCCTTTGAAATTGTGAGTGTGTGGTTTCATTGTAGGGAGAGTAATAAACCAGGCAGAACATTACAGCCTGTTCTGAATGAAGAACCAAATATGGAATAAAAACAATTGTTTCATGAATGCTAATTCGGGAGTTTTTATAAATCTGTTTTGATTACCTGGCACAATTGTCTCTTGACATGCAGTTGGATTCCACTCTTGAGGTTATATCCAACTTTAGGCTAGTGGCAAAATTATAAGCATTGGTGTTATTCTGCTCATGGTATTATTCCTATTGGGGTTGCCCAGCTGCTTCCAGATCAACAAGTCAAACTGGTGGAAATAACGTCCACGTGAATTCATATTATGAGTTGTGCAATGCTTTGTGGAATGTCTTTTACAAGCAGAATTATAATATTCGATCTGACACTTTAACATGCATAAAATAGGGTTTCTCCCAGTAGTACATGACTTGCACAGCTAAATTGACATCATGGGATATATCTGGAGGTCTCTGAAACACCCTACAGCCATTGTTATCACCCCTTCCAGTTCACAGCAATCTGTAAGGAAGAAAAAAGCAATATTTTATTCTATTCTTCCCCCCTCCTTCACCCCTAAAACTGTTTTGATATATTCAGATTATTCATGGGATATACTGAATGTGTGGACCCAGTGTGGTGTAGTGGTTTGAGCGTTGGACTAGGATTCTGGAGACCAGGGTTCAATTCCCAGCTCGGCCATGGAAACCCACTGAGTGACCTTGTGCAAGTCACATTCTCTCAGCCTCAGGGGAAGGCAATGGCAAACTCCCTCTGAAGAAACTTGCCAAGAAAACACCATGATGAGTTTACTTCAGGGTTGACATAAGTCAGGAATGACTTAAAGGCACACAATCACCACCACCATATCGAATGTGCAGGAGGGGAAAAAAACTATGTCCATTTCTTATACAGATGAAAAATAAGCAACATGTTTATGGATTTGAGCTAGATTTGTTTCTCAACTAACAGAAAGACTCTATTTGTGGTGGGAAATGGATGAATTTTTAAGTTACCTTCTGGATCAAAGCTTCCACAAACTTTAGCATGGAAGAACATCATGGCTGGGGGATTCTGGCAGCTGTATTTTGAAAAATGAATTCTTGCAATTTCTGAGAATCTTAGGATCCAGCTAAGGGTTTCCCTTTGGAGCAAGAGGAAAGAACAACAATGTTCTTAGGGCATAGCCACCCTCTGCCCTCTAATCTGTTGGAAGGTGCTGCTGGAAGTTCCCAAACATTGAGGAACTCCACTCAGTGGTAGCCTGGGTCCAGCTCAATGGATTTCAAAAGGTGCTTTGGTCTGTGTTTGCATCTTCTTTCTCTGCTTTATTCATCTGTGAAGTGGGGCTGTAACCATAAAAGCTAAAACTACAATAAATGCATTAGGACCTATGAGGTCCATGGGTTCAATACTGTAGGTTTTACTATATATTACACAAAAAAGCATAACACAGGTGCAAGTGTGACAGCTCATCTTCTTTTCTCTCTTTTAAAAGAAAAAAATTGGAAGGGCAGTTAGTAAACAATCCTTTTCTTGCCACTATTTTCCCACTATACACCACACACAAGTTTCAACTCCCTCTGCTGAAAATACATGTTTAGTTGCCTTTTGAGCCCAGGGAAGGAACAATATGAAATGAAGAAATAGTAGAATAATGAAAGAGTGAAGAACATACCCTATTGCCTCCTGTTCCTCCAAATTACTCTTTACCAAAAAGTTTTTTTTCTTAAAAAAGAGGAAATAGAAGAAGACCCTCAAGTCCCTAGAACAGGCATTTGCATTTTTAGATAATCCCCTATGCTGTTTTGTAACCTGCTATGCTGTTAAAATATTCTAAAAAGAGATGTTACATATGTTACAGACCATGGCTCTATCTTGGAAACTAGGGAGGTTATTGCACATGCTTTTTAGCCCAATCTATGCACAGGACAGGATAGGGCCTGAACGGGAGAAAACGGGTGTTATCACACACAAAATCGCCATGGATGCTGCTGGCCAACCACCACCCATCCCCAAGCTCTGCTGGGTTGGCTGATTTTGAAGAACGGAAAGCTACCATCATTCAAAATCGGTCAGTTTAGTGTGTCTCAGGAATGGTGGTGGTTGGCCTCTTCAAGCTCAATCCTGTCCAGTGCACAGATCGGGTTGAAAAGCTGAGCCGAAATTACCTATCCACTTAGTGACTGTGAAGATTAGACACAGACCACCAAACTTCCCAAAGGTTTTGTCTGTGTGTCTATTGCTGGAAGCAAAACCTATGACATAAGGAATGCCAGTTTGCATCCACATGTTATGTTATGATATTTCAGTGTGGAACCATATTAGTTACACAGTTTCACTTAGACTTATTCTTGCCACACCCTTGCCTACCATAGTGACCATGGCCAGAATTAGCAGGAACCTGGTGACTTTTTGAACTACTACCCCCAGAATCCCCTAGGCCAGTAGCTGAGGCATTCTGAGAACTATGAGGGGGTATCATAAAGTTTTAATTACACCTTTAAAAAAATTGACAGAAAGTTTGTTTTGATTTGCTGTTGTCAACTTTTCTCTATGTAGTCACCATACAGATTTACACATTTTCCCCAGCATTTCCTGACCCTGCGAATACCATGAATGTAGACGTTTGCAGATTGCCCCTTAAACCACTCTTCTACTTCATGAATGACGTCATTTGTGTTGTCCTATCAGCAACCCCACAATGGATTTTTCATTTCTGGGAACACGAAAAAGTCACTTGGTGTGAGGTCAGGAGAATAAGGCAGATGCTGCAAAATCTCAAAGCCTTATGGCCTTGCTTTGTTAACTGCAACTTGAGATGAGTGAGCTGGTGCATTGTCAGCTAGGAGACGAATGCCTCTGGAGAGCATAACATGGTGTTTCTTTTTCAGAGCATTTCACAATTTGTCCAGAAGATTGCTGTAGTATGTGCCAGTGATGGTTTGTCCCTTTGCAAGGTAATCTGTGAGAATGACTCCATGACAGTCCCAAAGAACTGAGAGCATGACCTTCCCTGCTGGCTTTTGCACCTTTGCCTTTTTGTAGGGAGGGGAATTGGCATGCTTCCACTCCATGCTCATGATTTGGGCCCCGGGTTAATACTGATAGATCCAAGATTCATCCATGGTTAGCAGATGACCCTAAAAATCCTCTTCATCCTGTTCCAATAGTGTCAACATCTGTCTTAATAGGTCATACCATGTTTATTTCTGGAAAGGGGTTAGCAAATGTGGAACTCAGTGTGCAGACACCTTAGACGTGTGCAGCTTGTCATGAATAATTTTCCACACACTACCATAACTGAGACCAGTTTTATTCATGATCATTTGGATGGTTGCTCATCTGTCTTCCAGGATTAAACACTCCACTTTCTTCACTGTGGCTGCATCGTCCATCAATGATGGTCTTCCAGGTCTTGGTTCATCTGTGAGGGACATGTGACCAGTTTGGAAATTCCTTTTCCACCTCACAATAGTGTCATAAGATGGGCAATCGTTTCCATAAACTATCATCATCTCATCATGAATTTGCTGGGCACTATTATCCTTCAAATGCAGGAACTTTATCATTTTGTGAGCCTTAGTCTTCTCCATCTTACACTTTAGTCATTTCTGGCACAACCTGTAACTAAAATAAAGGACACAATGAGCTGATTTTGTCAACATCCTGAACTCAGGACCAATGATGACGCTGACAAAATTTCATCAATATACTGTAATAACTTCTGGGTGATAATTATTACTTTACGATACCCCCTCATATAGTTCCAAACGTATTTTCCCCATGCCTTGGTAGCCATTGGTTCCTGTCCCTTGAAACTAAGAAGTATTGGTTGCTCCACCAGTAATAGAGGCCACAGCATTTTGCTGTTGGAGGCAAACAAGAAGATGATGATACCTTCCCACATCCCCATGAACAAAAGCTATCCAGACTGTTGAATCTCATTTCATTTCTGGTAGCAGGACAGCCTCCTTCACTCCACTCCAGGGCAGAAAGCAAATGCAGAGGCTGCAGAACAGCATACCCTGATTTTGCAGGGATAGTTGTTAATTCTCTTACATCTTGTTTTTTCTGCTGCTTTTAAAATGTCCCAGTTTCTCTCTTCTCCTCCCACTTTCCCCCAGCTTCCTTCAATTATTTCAAACTGAGTTCAGAATGTAAAGTAGTTTGCAATCAGTCAACTCAGCAGGAGGGAGAGAAGGAGAGAGGATCCCAGCAATGGGGTAGAATTTTGTCCCTCCTTGGAGACTCAGGCAAGAGAAAACTGCTTCAGTCTTTCCTAGCTTGTGTGTTCTTCCTCACGGATACTATTTGCCATCTTGACCACACTCTAATGTTACTTGGCCACGCATGTCCCATTTTTCATCTGTGAAATGTTGGAGGGCATGGAACAGGGTACAGCACTATCCATTCCACACACACCAGCATCTGCTGCCTAAGGTTGCTTCTTTACCCTAGCAGACTCCTTTTCTTCTTGGTAGCTAGGGCCTTCTACAAGGAAAGAGCAAGTGTTTTATTATTATTTTTTCTAATATGCACATATCTAGAAATATCTTCAAAAGCAATGGCACAAGAGACTACTTCATCAGGACTTTAAACAGTATGCATTGTCTGAGTGCAAACTTCTGATAACAAACTACTATAGTACTGGTAGCGAATCTTAGGTACTGTGGGAACTGTAGTTTTTTGTTTGCTTTGCAAAGCTTTGGAAAATGAATGTTTTTAATTAAGAATCCAGATTATTTTTAGCATATATATAGTTTGTACATTTCAGAAAGTTGGTCCTTGCTTTTCAGTGCCCTCCATGAGTATAACATGAATAAGCGGTGCAGGGAAACTGACACAATATTCTGATGCTAAACAATTTTCTGAAATTGTCCCCCTCTCCTTTGTTTGGATGATTCACATAGGATGATTCTTCTAAGTCCCATTGACCTCAATGGGGCTTGTTTGTGATCAGACTGCAAAGGAAGACTATTGGGTCTGCTTCCAAATAAAGCATCTTTGGCTTCTTGGAAGACATTTTTATTTATATCCCCATTTGGGATAAACAGACACATGAAAACATCCCAGATGGAATTCACTTGGACAGTTATTAATGCATAACCACCATAGTTAGGTATCTACACAGTGACTCCCAGCCCAATCTGCCCCGTCTCCACTTACCAGGCAGCAGTCTGGGTCTGTTCCCCTATGTTTTGGAAAGCAGCTGTATGACAGTCCCACTCCCTACCATGAGCAATATTTAGTATGATAGGCAGAAGCAAGGTCCCTGTCACAATTCCCCCTTGCACCGGAGATTGTACATGTAATAAGGAGATGGAAATGTCAGTCATCTGCTTCCTGATTGATGGGGGAACAGATCCCCCTATCAGTTTCAGTGGCTGCTGCCCCATACATGGGTACTAGAGGACTGTTACAGCACCTATGTATCCATGATAGTCTAGGTTAGGCATTCGTAGCTGAGTTAATGGATTCCACCCCCCATTTTGAGCATGAGTGGAATGCCTTCCAAATAATTACTGTTGTATGCTAGCAGGGAGATCCTGGTTCATTCCAGGAGTGTTGCCATGTAATTGTTCCCTGGCTACAAGCTCAGTGGTGGTGGCATACACTCCTGAGGCGCTCGTATATGAGTTGCTGCTTATTGTTAGCTGGCTCTTAGCAACCTTAATAAGGCCTCTGCAATTCTTGTCAGCAGTCCAACAATGTATCTACCAAAGAACCAGTCTGTGTTTCCTTATACATAAAATGGTAGAGAGTAAGAGCACTAATAATAATTAATTCCTCTTTACCAGTTTTTAGTAAGAATTAGTCTCAGGAAACCTATCCTTTGTTGCCATAACATGGGGACACCCATTACCATTTCATAGATGAGAAATGTAAGACCAAAGGATGTGTGTGTGTGTGTGTGTGTGTGTAAAGGATCACTCACTGTGTATTTCACTGTTGGGTATTTGTGAATATATGCATTTGTTTAGTACCAGCAACATGCACGGAGCTATACAGAGTCCAACAGGATAGGTCCATGCCCAGATTAAAGCCTAAAATTCAACACAACAGAAATCAGTGAGAAAAGAGAGATGAGTAATGTCAGATGTAAATAAGGGTTAAAAAATCTTATTGTTTCAGTTGCACGTATTTTGGCTTGACTGGTTACATTTGTGGCAAACCATTCAAAGTCTATAGCTGAGCAATCTTCTGATTAATGCTTTAATGACAGAGTTGCCCATCTTACTCAAGTAAAAGACCACCCACCCACTGTCTTTATCTTATAATTAAACCAGATGTATCAACTAGAATAATGGTTGGGGTGGGTGGAAATAGGATGATTGAAACTATTGACTGTAAAATAAGATGTAGGCCAAGCTCTCAGAGCTGAACAAAATGTCCTTTACTTAATACTAGAGGGATTTTTCATGATTTGATTTAAAAACATAAAAATAAAAACACCTGATCACAGAAACCGCATTCCAAACATACTATTTCTCATGCATTTGTGTTTCACATTTTAGTTACCAAAAAGAAACAACCAATGTTACATTATCTCCCATGGCCCTGACAGTGGCACTTGTTGTGTTCCAGTAGGGCTCATGGGAGGACAGAAGAGGAACTTCTTGGAAGGGAGAAAGGAAAAACTGGACTTTTTGTTTACTTCCCCCTGCCCAAAAATTTTTCCCCAGTGTTCTACGAAATGCTACATAAAGTGGGGTTTATAGTTTTGTACCATTTTGGTGGGAAGGTAACGGCATTCTGTGCAGTCATGCTGGCCACATGATCACAGAATTGTCTTTGACAATGCTGGCTCTTTGGCTTAGTAGCAGAGATGAGCATCACTGTTGGACACAACTTGACAACTTTATCAAAGGGAAAACCTTTAGCTTTAAGGCATAATAACTCTATTGGTGATTATTTCTAAATATCTCAGTGAACTACAAATCTCAGGGTTTGATAGAATGGGGCCATGGCAGTTAAAGTGGTATCAAAGTGCTTTAAGTGGAAAATATGAAGGGGTCTGCGTGAAAATGTGAAAGAGACCTATGTCTGCTGAGTTTCATGCCAGTAAGTAGAGGAATGCACTGGTAAACTGGAGAGAGGGCAGGTTTTATTAGCAAATGTGAAAGCTGTCCATGGCAGCTACCAATGCCACTTCAGTGGGGTAGTGAATATGCTGTTTTAGATTGCACCTACACTGCATAATTAATGCAGTTTGACATGACTCAATGCTATGGAATTCTGGAATTTGTAGTTTTGTGAGATGTTTAGCCTTTTCTGTCAAAGCAGTCTGGTGCCACAACAAACTGCAAATCTCAGGATTCCATAGTATTGAGCCATGGCAGTTAAAGATGTGCCAAACTGCATCAGCTTGAAAGCAGCTATCCAAAGTGCTGAACATTATAATCAAAATAGGTTCAAAACCTTGGACAGCAGCTTAAGTCCAGATCAAACCACAGAATGGGTTCGCTGCCTCACTGAGATGGACACCATAAATTGCCATGGAAAGCTGTTGTTTCACCTCTGAAAGCTGTCTTCCATGAAAAGAAAGTTTTAATTAGAAGAGGGAGGAAAATATAGCTACTCTACATGATTAAAAACAACAAGAGAGAGTGAAAGAATCATAAGAATGTTAAGATAATTCTAAAAATGAATGTCACTCTGCAAGACATGGAAGTAACAGAAAAGCCCCCACAGATGTTTCAGGAAGGTAGCTGGCTCTGCCTTTTGTCCCTACAGTAGTAGCACATAGTCACTTTTGCAACCATAGGAGTTTATCACATAACGTTTGTTCTTGCCATGATTGCATCAATGAAGGGAATTTCATTGAGATTTCAATGGAAATCCACAAACACCTGGAAAACTTCAACTGGAAAGAAGAAATACTGAAAGTAAACAAAGTTTGGCTAGCAGTCCTGAAGAACACCAAAATCAAGACTCAGTTCATGCAAATGAACAACACCCAGGGTCAGGGAGTTTCCCTGCAGACAATGGACTTTAAGAACTTCACCCCAGCCCTCTTTCCACCTTCCACCTGTGG
>CM034701.1:266628667-266649145 GCA_020142125.1 Phrynosoma platyrhinos | reverse complement strand
TGGATGGCCCTTGTGGCTAAAATGACTAAATTGAGACTGTTGTAGTTTGGACACATAATGGTAAAGCACGACTCATTAAAAAAAGACAATAATGCTGGGAAAGGAAAGGAAGTTGGCAGTAGAAAGAGAGGAAGACCACATGCCAAACTTAATCAGGGAGGCCATGGACCTGAGCAGGGCAGTAAAGGATAGAAATATCTCATCCACAGGATTGCCATGAGTCAGTCAACTTGAGAGCAGTTAACAACTAAATCCATCTAGAATAAAGCAGAAACTTTATTTAGACATGCAAACAGGGGCAAAATGAATCACCCATTATGTCAGGAAGGGCAGAAAAGAACATATGCTCCTGATTCCTGCCCCAATTTGCCTTGAGGCGACTGTGCAAAAAACTTGTGCTACACTGGAGGTAGTCATTCTTACATCCAGTGTGAGAAGACAGGATGCAGCTGAGAGGGAGAACACAATTATTATGAGCTTCAATGGAGGCGGAAAAGTTTGGTTTTCTGGATATGTAGACATACACCTGTTTACCATGAAGCCTTACTGATTCGGACTGATTTTGCTTTATATCCGCTGACTACTTTTGCGACATCTTTTCTCAGTATGAAAACCACTCCATTTCTTCTTGTCTTTTCATTGTCTGAGTAGAGTGCTGTGTAGTTGTCTGATTCAAAGAGGCACATTCCTGTCCATTTTAACTCACTTACCCCCAGTACTGCTATGTTCATGTGTTGCATTTCCATTTTTACTATGTCTAGCTTCCCTTGGCTCATGCTCCTCAGATTCCACATCCCTATCTTATGTGTAATGCTGCTTTGGATGCTATTTGCCTTTCTAAGGGTGTTTGCTATTTGTATTGTCATCTTTCTTATGCCCTTGGCTAATCTTGTAAATGTGCTATCCCTTTATCTCTCCCTCCTTCCCTTTCTGTTAAAGCTCTGATCCTGTCTGTGTCTCACTTGGGGTGTCTCACCATATGGTTTACTAGGTGATAGGGTCACACAAGGAGAGCCACCTACACCTCCCTGTGCACAGTGCCAACCAATGTTAGATTTGGTGTCACAATTCACTCCTGTCAGTGACACCCATCACTACTGCTGCTGCCCAGTAGCTGTTTATCTCCCTATATTATTCCTCCCGTTGTTGTTTGTTTGCTTTTCTACCCATCCCTTTATACTACCCTCCTTCCCTTCCATTGTGTCCTCCCTCCTTTAGTTCATCCCCACCACTTCTCTCCTTTAGTTCCTTCCCTTCTTTCTCTGTAGTTAGGGGAGGGCAGAGATGGCTGGTCACTTTCTTCCTTCCTCCAGTTGCCTGCCTGGTCCTCTGGCTCAGCTGAGGGGGTGGAGTCTGGGTTCAGTTGGCGATTAGCCCCAGTCCTCTTGCCTCTCTGATGGTCCTCTTCATCCTCTTGCTCAGCTGATGGTGCAGAGTCTCAGCTGATGGTGCAGAAGAAATTTATAGGTTCTATGAAAGAGTACAGGAAGAGGTGACAGAAAACCAGTACAGGATGTCAAGCTGATCACTGGATATTGGAAGCAAAAGTTGGAAGCGAAGAAGAATAAAAAAAAGTAGGCAGATTTGGATTAAACATTGCCCCTACAGCCACTTACGACTAGACATTCATGTCAAGAGACTACCTTTAGCTTTTCCTTGTACAAAGACAAAGAAATGGAGAAAGCATTTCTGCTTCAGCTACACTGGGGAAAAATAAGGATGTTGCCTCCCCAAATAGGAATTTTGCCCTCACAAATTAAATTTTTCTTCAGTCTCCAAATATCAAGCCTCACTGTAATGTAAAACTTCAGCTGAGCATTTAGGAAGACAAGTTAGGCCTCCAAAGAAAAGAATCAAGCAAAGTTACCAAGGGAATGTAAACATGGCAAAAATATCAGTTCTAAGTGTGAACTATTTTGAGAATCTCAGTCTCTGGAATGTTACAAGTTTGTAGAATGAAATAAAATTTTAGAGTGAGGGGCAGAATTATTTGAAGGGCAATGAGGTTGCCATAAATCAACGAGTGATTTGAAGGTACCTGCACAAACACAGTGCCCTCATTTCTCTCTCTTGTTCTCTCTCTCTCTCTCTCTCTCTCTCTCTCTCTCTCTCTCTCTCTCACACACACACACACACACACACACGTAGCTAGAACCTGCAGTATCACTGGAACACATCCATAATCAGGGAAACAGAAAAGCACATGCTTTGGAGTCTGGTTGACATATTTGCACAGATAAACAAAGATATGTTCTTAGCATTTAGGAATAAAACGCAACAATGAATAGAATGTCTCATCTTCCTTTTGTTGAGCCAAGTCATGGCGATCCTGTGGATGAAACATCTCCAAGCCCTCCTCTCCTCCACTGCTCGGCTCAAGTCTTGTAGAGTCAGGCCTATGATGTCCCTAACTGAGTACCAGTTCCTTAAGTACCTGTAGCACTTTAGTTTCCCAAGATACTTTACACAATCACTCTTGTGCCTTTGCTTTTCCTCTCCATTGCTTTCTCCCTGGATATGTGCAATTGCATCATTTTCCAGGTCCAGATGGGATACATATATTCTTGAATCAATCTATCTATCTATCTATCTATCTATCTATCTATCTATCTATCTATCTATCTATCTATCTATCTATCTATCTCTAATCTTCAGATCCCTCCCTGAGGGTTGCATAGTTTCCCAGCATTTGCTTCCCCAAGATGTGGCATTTCTCTCCCCTGGGGTCCCAGCATTTCTGAAATCCCCTTAGCGTCCTCCTCATGTGCTGTTGACAATGCATCTATCCAAATTTCAGCTTACAGCAGTTGCCGAGGCAACCAGCACTTTGGCACCAAAAGCCTGTAAACAGAATCAACCAAAACACCTCTGCAATTTTTCCTTCCTTCCTTCTTTCCATTCCCCTTATTCTGTGTGCACAAAACCTGTACAGCTATAAAGCATAAATCGTACAAAAGTCAGCACGCCAGCACTGTTCGTTTCCCATTAATTCTTGAACAGATCTATGAGAGAGGTTTTGTCCTCCTGAAGAAGTTACAGCTGCCACCTCCCCAACTGCAGCCCCAGAAATTAGATTAGTCTTTTCCAGTGCGACGGGTGCTCAGGTTTTTGGCAGCACCGAATACTTTCAGTTCAGATGCTTTGATTACTCTTAGTGCCTTGTTTGTGTTCCAAAATGCAAAATTGTTATCCCTTTTTGTACCATTCACATCTTTCATGCTGTTCTCTGATAAACAGGCACATTCATGGCAATGTATATTTTGCATATCCTCTATGCATGGCAATTCTTTTTGACTATTTGGAGAAAAATTGTCTAATACAGCTGAAATCTTATACCTGCTTACCTGGGCTTAACAGGATTTAAGTCTAATGGGAAATAAGCTCATTGAGCTTAATGGGGTTTTCATTTAAGTAGACATGTAAAGGATTGTGCTGGAAGTGACTTAATTTGTGGGGTGTAAAATTATTTATGTAGAATAGATAATATTGCTATCTATAGTTTTATAGGTATCAAGTGGGGGCAAGGGCGGGGTGAATAAAGTCATGAGGATGTCACTACCTGCAGGTTCAGGTATGATTTACACAGTGATGAAGGCAACACTCTCTGCACATGCTGCACTTCCTATTTCATGTTTTCATTGATGGATTTTAAATAGCCCAGGACTCAGGTAAGAGGTTGAAAATGAAAGCTGGGAATGAGAAGGTGGCTAGAATAAAGAGTTCAACTACATCCAGAATTGCCTAGCAACCCAAATACTGAGGCTGTAATCCTATCTTCACTTACTTGGAAGGGAGCTGTAGACTGAACATATTGGATATTGGTATCCAACTAAATTGGTATCCAAGTATCCCTCTGTGAATGGAAGGACTCAAAGAAAGGACTGAGATTTTGATGGGTTTTCTGCTGAAAAGAACAAGTGATGGATATAATTTTTGACAATTCAACTTGTGGTCTCTTCGAACTTTATGATTTTATGATTCTAACTTTTCCTCTACAGTTCCCTGGATCACTTCCTACACTATTGTAAGGAGTCCCCCAACCCTCTGATGTAGCTTTTCAGGAGGCACAAGGAAACGGATGAAAATTTCCTTTTGGTCCCCACAACAGAGGTGTTATTGTGCTGCATTCTGCTTTCAGGAACTCTGGACATAAAGCAGGGTGCATCTACACTGTAGAAATAATGCAGTTTGACACCACTTTAACTGCCATGGTTTCATCCTCAGAATCCTAGGAATTGTAATTTTGTGAGGCACCAGCACTCTTTGGCAGCGAAAACTAATACCTTTGTGATGGTTCTCTGGGTCCCCCTCCACTCCTGCTGAGCTGGATGGGACCCCTGAGACCACCTTTTTCCAAAATAAAACCTTGTTCTGCCACCATCTGATAAATTAGCCTCCCCCCCCCACTCCATAGTAACACATCAGGACTTTGCTGGGGAATTCCACAGATGCTTTTCCTTGCCAACTTAGGAAAGAACTAGCCGAGCTAAAGGCAGTGCAAGAGTCAGAGTACTTTAAATAAAAACTTTATTCTAACTAAGGATTCTAGAGCAGGGGTAGGCTACCTTTCCCCTTTAAGGGCCGAGGGACTTCAGCTCCCAGAACCTCAGGAGCTATTGGCCAACATGGGACTATTGGCCAACATGGCTGAGGTTTCTGGGAGCTGAAGTCCCTCGGCCCTTAAAGGGGAAAGGTTGCCTACCCCTGTTCTAGAGCAAGGATGTCACCCCATATAGGGCCACTTGTCCTACAGGCACAAAGAGAAATGTAAGTTACAGAATGCAGTCATTTCAGCCAAGCCAGTAAAACAAACCAAAGATCCTAATGCCACTAACATGTTCCTAGTCATACCCACAGCTCAAATGGGATTTGTAGTCCTTGATGTTTCTGGATAGCTGGGAGCCTGAACTCCATTATCCAGGTTCACCAGCTTCCTTTATTTTGCTAGCCAGGTGGCAGGCAGAGAGACCTACATAGCTAGACCCCAAAAGGCAGACTCAAGACAAAAGCGCATCCAACCTTTTAAAAGGCTTTCAAAACCATCTCGAAGATTCAAGCTTCTGCCCAACTCCTTATCTCATTGGACAGTTGGCATCTCATCACCTGTGATGTAACCCTCATTAAAATGTACCTCCCCCAACATTTAACCCTTTGATATCTAGGAAGAAAGCTCTGATAAGTGGAGGGACTCCCATTTATCACCACCTTTAAAAACTGCAAATCCCAGGATTCCATAGGTTGGAACTACATCACTTCAACTGCATTATTCCCACAGTGTTTATGCACCCCCAGTGTGATGTCAATCCCAATTAATGTTCATCAAATCTAGTTATACAAAAGAGAGCACCATTATTGCTAGTTTCTTTTTCTTTGCCCAGAGAGTTGTTTGTTTGTTTGTTTGTTTGTTTGAAAAATGTGTCATGCACAAACCCGGTGTATTATTCTAAACTGCCCAGAACATTGTGACTGATATTGAAAGGTATGGTATGAAACAAGCGAGAAAGTAACTCAATGATTTACTGACAGAATAAAAAGAACTGTGTTTTCTAGACATTGCTTGGCATCTGGAACATCCCTACCAATTTATTTCATGATGTCTGAGGAACAAAATGTGAAATGGCTTCCTCAGCCCTCTGGCTCATACAGAGTGGCCTTTGGTGCTGAAAACGGTTGTGTCTGCTACTGATTTTACTGGAACAACCTCTGTGGCAACTTTCTGAACATTCAGTTCCATCAGGATGATGTATGTAATATTCTGGACATTAGATTTCCTCCCTTTTGAATTTGTACTGTCTAAGGCACAGCTGCTGACTGAAAACACAAGGCTTGGTAAAATTACCTTTTTGAGTTCCATCTCCTAGAATCTCACACTCTGACTGCAGAATTCTAGGATCTGTTGCCCAAAAATATAAAATTTCCAAGCACCGAACCAACACTGTCTTGTTGTATTGTAACTGCAAGAACATTAAAAGGCTTGTGCTAGGTTAGTCTTTTCTACTCCAACACACTGTTCCCAAGTGGTAGAATTCAAAGATATAGATGTGTTAGTCTGTAGAATCAGTATGTAAAGAGATCTTGTAGCACCTTTGAGACTAACTGAAAGAAAGAAGTTGGCAGTGTCAACTTTCATAGACTTAAGCTTCATAGACTTAAGACAAAAGCTCACACTGCCAACTTCTTTCTTTCAGTTAGTCTCAAAGGTGCTACAAGATCTCTCTACATACTGACTCTGTTCCCACAGTGAGCAACCAGCTACTTATGGGGAAGAAAGTCATGAGGATAATAATATCTTCCTACCCATGATCTTCACCAACTGGCATATTTTATTGCCTCTAATACTAGCATGATGTAGACTGGAGTTAACTGACTGAGACTCAAGTCAGACTCAAATAGCTTCAATGACTCCACTTGGGACTCGACTCTGCGGTAAATGATGCACTGGCTTAACTTGACTCACAACTTGTATATTTTTAGCAACTGACTTGCTGGCCTAACTTCATCCAAGTTGTGGGCTGGAAAGTGGTTTTCCTCCTATGAACAATGCATTCATCTCTTTCCTTTTTGCCTACTGGTCATGTCACAGAAGAGGTACTTTACGTGTGCCATACAGGAAGCCCCTACTTCTTGTAAACCCCTGCCTCAAGCCCATCATCTAAAAATTTCCTGTTCCCATCTGAGAAATGTGCTTTGCACTAGGGGATGAATCTTGCTTACTCCTTAGAAGAAATTTTAGAAGGCTCCTCCAATGTGCAGTGGGGAGAGACTGATGAGTAGACCTGCCTCAAGCCCATTGCCTGATGGATTTGCTGTTCCCTCTGAGAAACGTACCCAACAGTCTGGTCAGGCATTCCCAGACTAGCCTCTCAGTTGCCTTCCATCATTTACCCCTTAATTGCCCCTGCTTTGTTTTAATAATTAAAATGTACTTTTTATTGTGGATGGGAGGGTTTATGGGATATGAGGTTTTACTGTATTTTAATGCTGTTTTATTATTGTTAGTCACTTCGATCTGTTTGGAGAGGCAGGATGATGATGATGATGATGATGATGATGATGATGATGATAATAATAATAATAATAATAATAATAATGTCACCTGTTGAGTTTGGGTGGCCTCGTGAGTTTCATAGGAATTTCTTAGGCAAGGAGTACTCAGAGGTGGTTTTGCCCATTTGTTCCTCTGAAATGTAGCCTACAGCACCTGATATTTATTAGCTGTCTCCATCCAAGTACTTACCAGAGCTGACTCTGCTTAGCTTCCAAGTTCAGATGGGATCTGGTGCCTTATCATTTTTACTCAGAACTAAGTCCCACTGAACTTACTCCCTTGCAAAGCAAATTGAAGCTTGCAACCTACATTAATCAGCCAAAAAGTCTACTTTTTTCTAATTATTGCCAAATAAGAAGAAAGCCAATAATATAATTAAAGGATCCAGACCCAGGATTCAGGTGACCTCCTTTGATGGTGAGTTATTCTGCTGCATTTCTCAGTCAAGTCAATCAGGTCAGGTGTCATTTGTTCACTGACTGAAAAGACGCAGAAAAATTTGTTGTTATCTGTGGTCAAGTGGCTTCAAATTATAGTGACCCTATGTATGAGAAACCTCCAAGAGCACTATTCATCAGCAGCCATGCTCAGGCCTTGCAAACTCAGGGCCATGGCTTCGACTGAGGCTACCCATCTCTAAAGCAGTTATCCTCTTTTCCTGATGTCTTCCAATCAACTGAATAATATCTTTTCCACTGAGTCATACTATCTCATGGTTTGTTTTTAAAAGAGATGATCTATGGTAGCCTTGGACACCTTCCAAAATGCTCTTACTGCATTTTAGTCACAAAAAAGTGGGAGCCAAGGGACTGGAACTTTACTATTTGAGGTTTCTACCTCCAATAAAGGTAAAAAAAAAAAATAAATAAAAAAAACTGGGACTGAGTTTGGCTTGTTTTACTTAACAGCACCTAAAATTTTCCTAATGCAAAAACACAGAGGCTTTTTGTTTCAGTGTTCTCTGCCTAATAAAGTGGCTTGTGGTCTCTCAAGGGACTGAGGCATCCTGGGTCTCATAAGAAATACTTTTTTGTTTTGCTGATGGAATTTTTATTTCCCAGACTTTAACATACTTTGAACTACACATGCCAAGAGCCCACCTCTGGAGCTGAATGGTGACAAAAATTATTGCCCAGAATAGTACATGACTACTTAGTTACGAATGCTTAACTAATGTCTCTTGGCCCAATCCCCACCCAACCCTACTTTCCTGGGCATCAGCTGCACTGAGAAGAGCGTCCATTCTGCTGGTCATTGGGATACAAGTGGATGATGGTTTCACCCTTCTTCTGCCACCAAGTGGATCTGTGACGTGGAAGTCCACAAGGGTCTGCGTCTGTTTGTTGCAGCCTTTGCAATTATCGCAGCCTTGCTGATGTCTCATAAGGTACGTTGGAGGGGCAGTTACAATCGTGGCAATAGTGTCATAATAGGGATTGTGAACACAGATCAGATCATATTTTGAAAGGAGAAAAAATTTTTTGGGAGAGTATTCATTTTTATAGCAGAAGTTCTTCCTAGTAACTCCAGGCTATTCATCCATAAGTGTGATATTGAATTCTGTTTATTATTTTTCTCTTTATATGTAATATTGTTCTTAAAGGTCATAAAACAGCTTGTGAAAAATAATATTTATCAGTGAAATGAAAACATATTGGCATACCCTCCAACTTTTCACAGATGAAAACTGGGACACATGTGGTCAAGCAATGGTTATAACAGCAAAAGTTATTGACAAAGAAAAATACACAAATTAAGAGAAATTGCATCAATTTGCTTTTGCTTGGGTCTACTGGGAAGGGCAAGATTCCACCTTCCTCACCTCTCCTCAGTTAACCTGTTGAATTAATTGTGCAAAATACTTTGGCACTTTGAACTCGGTCTGTAGCAAAGGAAGTAAGCTGACTATAAACGGGTAGAGTGAAAGTAGGAGAGATAAACTGGCACATGTTTAAAGCAACTGAAAAAATGGAATGACAGAGGATAGATTGGGGCTGCCCTGCCAAACTGGAAGTTAACAGCAAAATCCATACAGATATGGCTGCAAAATCCATATAAAAATGGGCTGTGGGGTTTTCAGCTGCAAATAACTTTGAGAGCATGATATGTGATGCTTCATTTCCTTAAAAACAAATAAAAACAGTTTCAAATCACTTTGTTTACTTAATTTGCCAACAAAAGTCAAACAACTCCATGCATCTGCAGCAACCAACTGTTCACCTGTTGTAGTGTGATGGTAAACTGCAAGGTAGTCATCTTCTTCCTACATTTCAAAAAATGAGACTCGATTGCCACCTAATGGCTCTATTTGGGAAATGCTGCCTTGAGTTATGCTACAACAACATTCTCCATGCGTATGCTGTCCAGATGTACAGGGAGCCCTCCATATCCATGGACTCTTTAGCCATGGATTCAACCATGGGTTGAAAATATTCCAGAAAGATATAAATTCTAACAAAGCAAATCTTGATTTTGCTATTTTATTTAAGGGACACCATTTCACTGTGTCACTGTACTGAATACGACTTGAGCATCCATGGATTTTGGTATCCACAGGGGTTCCTGGAACCAAAGCCCAGCAGATACCAAGGGCCCACTGTCCTGGACTTTAACTTCTATAAATTCTCATTTGGCAGATGACACTTCCAAAGATATGTATCTGGGAGATAGATACCACTAGCCTTTTTTTCTGCGCACACCCCCCACCCCTGCCCTTGCCATCATGGAGGAGGATTGTGCAAATGGGGCCTTTACAGACAGTGGTCTTTTGCACAGCACTCTCATTACAGGATACCTTGGCCCATTCACACTTTGCAATTATAGCACTGTGATTCCACTTTAAATGTCATGGAAACATCTTATGGAATCCTGGGATTTCCGGTGTGTGCAGGGGCATTTAGAATTCTCTGTCAAAGTCTCAGAGAGCTTCCCTAGTGCCTCACCAAACTGCATATCCCAAGATTCCATAGGATGCAGCCATGGCACTTGGAGTGGAATAACAGCACCATCATTGTGTCAGGGGACTGGGCCCCATGTATACAATTTCTGTATATCCATTCATTCCTGCAATGAGCTCAGGGTGGTGGTGTACATGGGTCTCTTCTCCCCCACCCAATATCCTCCTAACAAACCTGTGATGGTCAAAGATTATCTAGTGAATTTCATGAGTCAACAATGACCTTTCCTTGGAGCTGTGTTATACTGCAGACAGAAAGCTTGGTTGGACTAGACCCATAATTTAATCTTCTTTCCAGTGTTTGCTAGTCAGCAACATCTAAGCAGCTCATAAGGGGACATGGAAACAACAAACCTCTTCTGCTGTTTCTCCACCTACTCTTGTTGTTGTTCTGACCTTCAAGTCATTTCTGACTTATGGTAACCCTAAGGTGAACCTATCATGGGGTTTTCTTGAGGAAATGAGGATTTGCCATTGCCATTTTCTGAGGATGGAGATGAGAAAGTATGACTTGCCCAAGGTCACCCAGTGGGTTTACATGGCTGAGCCTGATTTGTACCCTATGTACAAATCCAGTCATAGTCCAGTATAGTCCAACACTCAAACCACTACCCCATGCTGGCTCTGTATTGCCCACCTGTAACAGAGGTTAAGTAGTGCCATTTTGTTCCTGTGTCAGTAGGGTTTGTCTGGGATGATCATATCTGTCCCTACTCCTCCATCAAGACTAGCTTATGAGAATCTGCGATCATGATCTTTCCACCACCTCCTATTACCTTCTTGAGCTTCAGATGTTATTGAGCAATTGCCCTTCATTATCAACACAATTTTACAGGGTGTGCAGACTATGGTCAAAATTGACTAAGACAGTTCCAAATGTGTAACCACCTTAGTTACGTAGCTACATAGTGTGCCCCTGCTCAACTCCTTCCTTACCTATCCTTACCTCAATCCTTACCTATCTGGCAGCATCTGCAAGTGAAGGGGGTCTCTTCGCCTGTTGATCTCTGGTGTAACAATCAGAAACAGGATCCCTGTTGCAATTCTCCCTTGCACCAGAGATTGCTTGCAGGAGGGTGTGTATGTGGAAATGTCAATCAGCTGCTTCCTGACTGACAGGAGAACAGACCCCACTGTTGCTTACATTGGCTGCTGTATGCTAAGAGAGGACTGAGGGACTTGTACAGTCCCTATGCATTCCCTAAACTAGTGAATATGTTGTGGTTGTTGTTATTGTGTGCCTTCAAGTCATTTCCAACTGTTGGTTACCCTAAGGTGAACTTATCATGGGGTTTTCTTGGAAAGAGTTGTTCAGAGGTTGGCCATTGCCTTCCCCTGAGGCTAAGAGCATGTGACTTGCCCAAGTTCACCCAGTGAGTTTCATGGCCGATCTGGGAATTGAACCCTGGTCTCCAGAGTCACAATCCAACACTCAAACCACTATGCCACACTGGATCTCATAATAAGTATGTAGGGATTGTGAATACAAACCACCCAAGAAGAAATGGAACAGCTGCATAAGGTGTTTCCATTTACTAGAAACAGGAACCTTCCATCTAGAAGCAAAGTTACTAACAGAAGTTGCCATCTACGGTTATGTGCTGACTGTCTGCCCTGACAAAAGCTATGAACATTTAATAGCTTCATGACTTGCGTTCAGTTGGCGCAGTGTGATGTTCTGCAGTCTTTATAACTGTTATTGTGTATATATTATGCGAATTACAATAAGGCATATTTTATGGTGTTGCATAAATGTGAGTGTAAGTATATTAGTTTTTGGTAAATGGTCTGTTGGGAGGGGGAGAAAGTATGCTCAGAATGTGGGAGGCGATTGGCTGAGAGTTTGAAAGGGAGGATTTGAAAAAGAAGTATAACAAGCTGGGAGAGAGTCTGTAGGAATCAGTGAGCAGCTGGAAGCCGAGAGCTGAGGGAGGAGGAGTTTGTGTGGGGTGGTTGTTAGGTGTGGAAGTCAGAGGAAGTAGAGGGTGCAAAATTGTAATAGTTTGAAAGCACTTTGTGCTGGATCAATCCTATGGAATCCTGGGATTTGTAGTTTTGTGAGGTACTTAGACTGTCTGATTCTGAATTTATGGTTAATGCACTAGAGAATTCTAAGGAAGCCATCAAGCTACAAATCCCAGGATTCCATGGGATGAAGGTATATCAATTAAAGTGATTTGTTGTTAACTGCCATTGAGATGGCTTTGACCCCTGGTGACCCTATGAGTGAGTGACCCTATGCATGAGATGCCTTTAAGTCACCCTATCCTCAACAGCCCTGCTCCGGTCATGCAGACTCAGGGCTGGGGCTTCCTTGATTGAGTCCATCCATTCGGCATGCAGTCTTCCTCTTTTCCTACTGCCTTCTACTTTACCAAACATTAATTCATTTCTTCTTATAAGGCTGAAATACAACAGTCTCTTGGCTTCTAGGGAGAGTTTAGACTTGATTCACTCTATGACCCATTGATTTGTCTTTTTGCAGTCCACAGTATCCGCAGAACTCTTCTCTAGCACCACATTTCAAATGAGTTTATTTTCTTCCTATCTGTTTCCTTCACTGCCCAGTTTTCACTACCATACATAGAAATGGGAAATATGGCTTGGACAGTCCTGACTTTTGTGTACAATGATATATCTTTACACTTCTTGATCTTGTCTAATTCCTTCATAGCAGCCTCTCCAAGTCCTAGTCTTCTGATTTCTTGGCTGAAGTCATTCTGATTAATGACAGAACCAAATTAAAGTGGTATTAAACTGCTAAAACCGTGCAATGCAGATATCCCCAGAGTCAGCATCACTTATTGTTTTGATGAGATGGTGATGGTGTACCAAGGTGTGTTAAGAATAGTCTTAGGTGGGTAGGCAGTCAGGTACTTTGTTTAAATAACAGTAATGCATAAAGAAGTTGCTTAACTGAAATCATACATTTCTGTATAGTGAGAAATGATGAAATTTTATTTCACTTCCTTTAATAATGTTAGTATTTCTCACAGATGCAGTTCTCAACTGGTTATGTCAGTAGTGGAAGAGATCATCAGACAGAATACATAGAATCATAGACTTGGAAGAGACCACAAGGGCCATCCAGTCCAACCCCCTGCCATGCAGGAACTCCCAATTAAACTCCCCGACAGATGGCCATCCAGCCTCTGTTTAAATTGTTTCTGTGATAGCAGCAATACACTGGAAGTGACTAATTATATAGCAGGAACCCAGTATATAGATTTAAGCTTAAGCTGATACAGTCCTGAGGCTGGAGCCAGAGAACCACATAGTTGAGAGAAAAGGGAGGGGGTCCCAGAGACACAGGGTATAATGGCGGGGACACATTAAAAGCATTAAATAACAACAACAAATCCTCCCCTTCCTCCTCCTCACAGATGCATGCTCATATCCACCTCAGCAGATGGGAATAAAAGTGTATGGGCTGATGTGAAGTGGGGTGGCATGCCTGCATCAATTCATGGCTCTTATTCAGCATGGTTGACAAAGTTTGGGAATCTCCATCCCTTGGATTTCTGCCTATATGTATCCTATAATATTACAAGATCATACAAGGAAGTATGATTATCTTAGCTGTATCTCTAACCTAGGTTTTCCCTTTACTGTAATATTTGGTGGACCTGATTGAAAGTTAACAGAAGTGTTAAGCTAAGATTAACTATGACTACCTACTGGAGCTGGGCTGGAGGATTTCCGAGCATGCTGCCGTACTTAGTCATAAGGGATTCAGCATGCATAAAAATGGATTTTTCAACTATGTTGTACAGGTACTGCTAGTACTTTTAACACTTCATTTTGACTCATAACTTCATTTCCATTCCCCTTTCTTTTCTTTCTGCAGTGAAACAGTACAGCATCTGCCTGCTAACACATCAACATCTGTCCAGGGCACACATTGCAGATACTACTGCCTAGAAGTGGTTGTCCCTAAAATAGATGATGAGGCTGTTAGTTGTATTAACATTACCAACATTCAGTGCATTTCCAAAATCCAGTCAAGTCTTCTTTGAATCTTTACAGGCATGTAGGTCAAAACTAGAGAGAGGCTTGGAGGCAGGGCTTTTCTCTTTCTCTCTCAGACTCTGTCTTCTGCTCTCTCCCCTCTCTCTGCTCCCTTTTAAAGTCTGATGCCTAAGAAAACACCACCCCCATGTGAAATAAAATGCTTGAAAGGAACTTGTAAGATTACAGTATATTGCATTACATTGTTCAGTTAGCTGTTATCTTGCACATATGCAGATCGATCAAAGGCATGTACAGCTATTCTCACTGTTATGCTTGTGAACTTTGTGAGACCCAGGACTCACTTTTAATCCCAACATTCAAAAGGGAGCCCACTGTATATTATTTTGTACATATATCTTTCACCTTTTTGCTTTAGGATTATCTGATACAAAAGAAGGCAGCAAGACACCTGAATCTTTAAGAGCTGTGTGGCAGAGGATTTTTTTTTCAGATGCTGGTTGCCAGGAGAATGTGAAGCAATTTTCTTCTGAAATTACCTCTGTTAAGCTGTCTAAATACCTAAAAGACACCAGATCCCATCTGATCTTGGAAGCTAAGCAGGGTCATCTCTGGTAAATATCTGGATGGGAGACAGGCAATGAATATCAGGTGATGTAGACTATATATGTCAAAGAAAGGAACTGGCAAAACTGTGTATGTGTGTGTGTGTGTGTGTGTGTGTAGCCTAAGAAAATCTTATGAAATTCATGGGGTTGCCATAAGTCAATAGGTGACTTGAAGACACATACACATTCATAGAGAATAACACTATACATGATCACTAGTATCAGAGGCAATATGGTCCACGGATAAAGCTTGTCTTGACCATAGAAACATAACGGTGGCTAAGATCCTGAATTAGGAGATGTAGCGGTATCACATACGTAAGTCTTTGTAGCTATATCTACCCCTGCAATCCACCTTTGTAAGTAGCTCAGCCATGTAGCACACTCCATGTTGCTGGAGATCACGGGATGCCCCGAAATGTTTTCCTGTAGCTGGATACACTGCAAGGACATCATCTGTAGGTCCCTCTCAAGGACACTTAGAAGCTCCTGTGGATACCTGTTGCAGAACACCAAGCTACCTGGATGCAACCCATCTGGTCACCTTGCTTTCCAATGTAAAGGAAATTGCTACATGGTGGTGGTGGGGTGCTGCACTGCTCACAAGGTGGCCATTCAGGGAGGTATTTCAGTAACTGTATGGCTGAAAGAGAATTCCTACCTCCACGATGACAAAAAAAGTGAGTCGTGACTATGTGTTGTTGCAGTTGATCTCTACATGGGCAACTTTAACTCATTATTGAACACAAAACAATGACTACACTGAACATGAAAAGGAAATTTTATTAAACATGTCTACATAATATGAGTTGGAAGTTTCATTTAAAAGCACAGGGAAATGTTAAGACAAGTGGTCAAAATAGAAAGGTACTACCGAATTATCATTAGTTTATTTATTTGGCCACTACAAGACAGAAGAGAATCTAGTAGTGCACCAATGCTTCAGTTCTTCCTGCTCAGCAGGTCGAGCAGTAATCAATCTGTGCCCCATGGAAACATGGGCAGAATAGTTCTGGCAATATTAAATAATAATAACAATAATAAATAGTTCACTTGGTGCAGGCAGTTATGTCTATGAAGGAAAACTTAATTGTGTCCACAGTTTCAATATGTGTTACAGCCCCACAGTAGGAATCTACACCAAAATATTTAGTAGAAGGAATTTGGTCCATACTACATCACGTTTTCCATAGGGTAAAAAATAAAGTCCATCTATAGACATTTAGCACCAGACTAACTGACAGCCTGGCTAAAACCTGCAAAATGTCTATAAGAAAAAATGGATGGCTTAGATTTCTTGGTTACTTCATTAGAGTAATTACGAGCAAACTGTACAAGTACATGCAACATACAACCTGGCCTATGTGGAACTAACATACATTATTAAATAATCTCTTTTGTTTGTTTCTTTTTTCCTTTTCCTTTTTTCTTTTCCTTTTTTCTTTTTTTTACAAAAACGTGCATGCAGCTTTGAACAGTTCCAAGTCATGCTGCTCTATTTTGTGAGATCACCATAAAAGGAAGGAGAACTTTTCAATGCACCTGCACATTCTGCAGTTTTTTAAAGCACATTTACAGAAAAACACAAGAGATTTCAAGACCAAGAAAGAACCAAGATGAACAAAATGCAAGGGTTTTTTTTTTGTTATTGTATTTACCCCCACCCTTAAAAGTAAAATTACTTTTGTTAAAAAGCAAGCTTTGTGCTTGTATCAATCTCAAATAAACATAAACTGACATTTGATTTTTTTTTAAAAAAAATTAGTAAATGCAGAATATTTCAATTGGAATTTCCAGTGAAACACTGAACAACTCATACCATGCTCTAACCAAGGCAGACAAGCATGTCAAAAGTGACACATGGATCACCAAGGAAGCCTCAGTACAGCTGAAAGTGTTGGAAACCTAATTCCATTTCTGGTCCACATTTTAAAGTCAATTGTACATTAACAAGCATGAACATTAAGACTCTTGTCATGGGCCTGGTACATTTTACAAACGTAATTGTTAATGTCAAAACAAAATCAAAAGCTGCTTTTTAAAAATCAAGTTTTCAGCGGTAGTTGCAGTTGCGGATTTCCTTCATGCAAAATCATAGTTAAAACATTAAAAAACATGATGTATAATGCAAACATATTCATTTTGTACAATGAAAAATTATAACAGGTAAACTAAAGTGTCAATTGGTCATTTATTCTGGTTTTCCACCTTTGTTAAGACTAGGAACAACTAGAATGGAGGAGTAATGTGGCTATTATTGGCATTGTATGATAAGTCTGGCAAGTGAACACTTTTGGAGATGCTTACAGAGATGTACTTCAGCCCTTTTTGGTTTGTTTTAGAAAAAGAAAGGAAGGGTCTCTGTTAGCATCATGACAATTTTTACAAAACAGGCAGGATAACACAGCAAAAGCAAGTTAACATGTACAAACACCAGGAAGTTAACACTGTTTGTGGTCTCTGTGAAGAAAAGGGGGGGAGTGGGAGAACTGTTGAAAGAACGCATGGTTCCAGTTTAATTTTGAAAGGTCCCTCCTCATTATGATTATCAGACGAATCAGGCAAATTAGGGTAGATGGACTGACTGTATGTTCGTATACTGTTTTGTTCGGTCAATTTTAGCCACCCTTTTAACACAGAGGCATATTTTTGGATAAACTACTACAGGCAAAATTGAAGTGGTGATTGTCTCTTTTCAAAAATGCTCCTCATTGTTGTAAGTAGCTTTTCCCCCATTAGTTATTCTGTGTGATAATGACTTCATTGAGGAGCTCCTTCTATTGTGTTCACTAAGATCGAATGCAGGGAGGCCCAGTTGAACTTTCCAGAGATGACTGGGAAGCCCTGCGAGTCAGAGGAGTCAAAGTTGGATCCACCAGGGAGGAGGGTGGAAATAATTTATACCAGCCGATGACCACACTGGACAAATCAAGTTCTTCCAGCAAGATCTGTGCAACTCCCATGAAACATTTGTGATCCATTCGACCATAATCTCCCCAAACTATCACCTGGAAAGACAATAGACAGAATCAACACCCATCTAAGTAAGTGTGCTCCTCAGGAAATGTTGAAGAGCTAACACTGGAACTCTAGTTTGTGGAGGCACCGGAGACTGTTGGGGTCTTTGGGTTGTTGTTTTTTTTCAGGGGTGTGTATGTTAATATCTGCTTTAACAAGCAGGACACAGTGAAAGCCAACACACTTCTATAAGCAGAATGCATCACTGCTAGTCTAATGGCTGAGGAAAGCCACTTCATTTCAAAGTATAGCTGCGGCCAACCCACAAAACACTTTGCTCCTCTTTGTATCAGTTCTGTCCACTTAAACTAGAAGCACTTAAGTCCCCAAACTTTAATGAGTTTTGTAAGAGATTCCCACCTATCAGAAAAACATATCCTGTTGATTAAATGTTAACTAATTATTCTGAGTTGTTAGCAAGCCATCAGATTAACAAAGAATAGCCACACAGCATTGTAACAATATAGTTCTGGCATATTCCTCACTATGGTCTAATTGGCACAGCAGAAATAATGCAGTTTGAGACTGGCTTAATGTTATGGAATTATTTGTAGTTTGGTGAGATATTCAGCCTTCTTTAGCCTGTAGAGAGCTCTGGTTCCACAACAAACTACAAATCCCAGAATTCTACAGCTTTGAATAAAAATAGTGTCACACTGCTTTATTTCTTCAGTGCTGATTGGACCTATGTGTGAAGACAGGGAGATATAGTTTCAGGAGGGAAATGTGGACATTGGGCACATCTTTACTGGAGGCATATGAATCAGAGGCTGTAAACAAAAGCATTAAGTACTGACCTGAAGGACTTTACCATGAGGACTTTCATCAAAAACCAATGTCTGTTGATATAAAGGGTCAAGAGTTTTCCTGGCAATTCTTGTCTTCTTCTTGGCTATACAAGCCCCATTTTCCAACAGATACACTTTCACATATGGAGCTGCAATGTATAAGGAGTGTCAGTTTCTAAATCTCAAATGATGGATTACTTTATTGTCAAGACATTTACAGCAAAACAATAAAAGCACAATGGAAGCACCCAATAAATTTTTAAAATAATCACAGGCATTCTGGAGAATAAAACATGGAGAATGAAATGAAGAGACACTCATCTTCTTTGGAAAAGCTCCTTCTTATGCTGCATGATAAATTTGCAATAACCTTAGCAAAGACCTACTCCTATTTGAGAAGCTCCTTTTACTTGGCTTGTATGATGATCCAAGTTATGGACTCACCAGTGAAATCTTCTGAGGAATCCATAGAGAGCTGTCTCTGTGTCATAATTAGAGATGTAATTATTTGCCAAGTTATTTTTCTCAATGGAAACAACAAGTAATCTTAACAATTTTCTTTCCATTGCAAGACAGTCTTTGAAAACCATGCAGTTTTCAAAGCCTATTCACAATTTAGGACTTATTCTCTGCTAAGAAATGCATGTAATTGTTTTGTACAGAAAAGTGTTTTCTGCATAGGGGACAGCATTTTCTACACAGAAAATAATATTCTTACATTGCTTCCTGCACACACAAAAAGTTGTTTCCTGCACAGAAAATGTTTTCTATGCAAACGAACCACATGCAAATTTTGTGCAAAATGAATCCCCTTTACAGCACGTTTTTTGAAGAAATGTTATTTTCCAGAGCAGAAAATGGTATTTCCTGTACCAAACCACCATGTGTGAATTTTGCACAGAATAAGTCCTGAACTTATTCTCATCTGCCCAGGATTCTTCTCATTGGGGTTTCTCAACACTCCAGAAACATATTTTTCAATCATTTTCTGAACATTTTCGAATATTCTTTTGGCCCCATGTATTTATTCCAAACAACAACATTTAAAAATAAAAACATTTGGCATAAGTTGCCCACTCTTCATGATATGAAATATACAGTATTTTTTTAAAACAAAAAATAAGACCTGCTAGAATTGAGACTATTCATGGAATAAGAAATAATGCTTAAAAGACATTGGCCTTCTTATGAGGGTTTATTGTTTTAGCACAAAATAATTGAAGCGGAAAATGATTCCACTCCCCCCAATAGATGTTCTGATAATAGTAGGTTTCATTATACCAGTGACTTTGTTTATGAGTTTTTGTTCTCCCAGCTAGAACACTGGAACTTACTGACTTGCTTCATGTACTTTTGTGCCACTAAAAAAACTCAGTTGTTCAGGCTTGGTTGCCCTAATTTGTTTGCTTTTCTTTTGTCCTTTAAACTTTTCAGTGATGCCATTTTAAAAGACTTTACTCACATGGCAATGGAGATTTCTTCCTAGTTCTGATATCATTCTTTGGGGATTATTCAGTGACCAGTTTTAAAGACTAAACAAGGTAAAACTGCTATCTTTCAGCATTACTTCTGAAGAACTGACTGACAATTTTTTACCAAATGTCTAGACTATTTGATATTTTGGATACAGGTGAAAGTATAAATTTTTCATTAAAATAATTTTTATTCACTGTTCAAAAATAACAAAAAACAACAACAATACACAAACAAACACAGCTAAACACATAACAACAACTCCCCTTACCCCTAACTGTCCTCTCCTTAAAAGTAAGACTTCCCATTTCTTTCTAAATGTAACCTAACTATTATCCTCAGTTTCTCCTCTTATCTTCCTATCAGCCTTCATACAACATAGCTTTTTCATTACAAAAAATCTGTGCTTCAATCCTAAAAAGAACTACGACTTGCACCTCAAATCCTATCATGCTAGTATTCCCTCTTTGATTTATAAAGTCTATTCCCTTTTACCAAATTCATTATTTTATCTAAATACCATCAGTTCCATAACTTTCTTTAACCATTCCATTCATTTTGGTATTTTATCAGTCTTCTAATATTGCACAGACCAATCTTGCTGCTGTAACCAAATAA
>CM034701.1:266606955-266622369 GCA_020142125.1 Phrynosoma platyrhinos | reverse complement strand
TGTATTGTTATGTAGTTGGTTTTATTTGAATAAAATGTTAAAAAAAAAAAAAGAAACTTCCTCCCTCCTCTGTAACTTTCCTCTGCATCCCTCCTCCAATCTTTCACAGAAATCATGGCTAGAGGCTGCAACCCTAGCTGTCAACTTTCTGGCAACTTCCCTTCTTCTCTCACCATCCCCCCACCCCCCGAGGTTTGAGACCTGTAACATCTTTTCACAGCTGATCATTTATGCACAAGTTGGGGGTTGGGAGGGGGAATGGAGGGAACATGTCAGCTGGAAAAGCTGACCATTTTTTCAAAAGTGCTGTGCAGCTTTGGGCTGGAGGGGGACCTCCAGCCCAAAGCTGTGGGAAGTTCATGTTTTCTTTCTTCCTACACCAATTCCCAAAGAGGATGAATGCCAATTTTGATCCCCTTTGAGACATTGGCAAATTCCCATTCCATCCTTGTACAGGAACTCCTGGATCTAGGAGGCCACCATTGCCATGCCTTATCTGGAGGGGGCCTCCTTGGATTATGAAGGAGAAGAGGAGTGTCAAACAGAGGCAGAGGAGGCTGGCAGCTCTGTTGAGACAGAGACAAAGCCTAGTCCACCCCAGGCAGCACCTGGCAGAGGAACTGGGATTTTTACATCCTGCCATAAGATGACAGAAACGCTCTCCTCCACCTAAGGTAAACTATGCCAGTTAATGAGGACAGCTTTGCTAATTTACTGCTGTCTCTAAATCAGCTTAGCCAAGGCTAGTCTAGTGCTACAGACAATAGAACCAGTGCCTCCTGTGTGTTTCTTTGGCCTCCTATGAGTATGACCCCTGGCAACTCTCTTCTTAAATCTTGGACTGTTGGACCATCCTTCTTCTTCTATGGACATCAGCACCACTTTGGGATTGGCCTGGTTTCCCCTGGTCAGCCTCTGTGAGTATATACTCAGGCATTTGACCCCTTTAAAATAGGACAATCACACATTCTAGAACTGTGAACAATATCGTAACATACTTTGATCCAGTGCTGGTTCTATGCTTTATGAGACCACTGGGCAGCCTCGGTCAACCAGTCTCTAATAATAATCTGGTGGCAATGCATTGTGTCAGAGCATGCATAAATTACTTATCTGGACTACAGTTCTCAATTCTCCAGCCAGCATGGCTATTTAGAAAATTGGGGAATTGTAGTCCAAAAAAAGGTAATCTTTACACATTCCATACCAATGGATGTTTCCAGATACTATTCAAAGGAAGGTTCACATACAAGACTTTCATGAGGCTAAGGTATCAGTGCTATTTAACAAAGAATAGGACAGGGGTATATGGCAGAAATGCAGTCTATGAATGGCACTACATCATAAAACATCCAACTTGTGAAGGAAAAGAAATCTATCTTACCCATGGCAGGGGTCGCCAAAGTCTGTCTACCTACTAGCTGGGCAGGGCCCAATCCATCAAGGAAATCACTGAACTGACTGTCAGCACCCAGTCGGACTCCAGGAAATATTAGGCTGCAGTAAAACAAACAGCACACCAAAAAATGACCCATAGTTCATTGTGGATTTTTTTGTGTTTGACAAGGCTCTCCTTTTTACAGATGGACAGCCATGAAGAAAACAAATGAAATGAAGAAAGAGAACAGTATGTTTATTCATTCCCATACCTCTTGGGGAGAATGTTATTGTAACACAGTCTACTTAATAGTGCAGTATTTCATCAAAAGAGCAAGGAAGACCAGACTGTGTCTTCTACAGCTGAGGCTAAATGTTAACTGGAATGAAGTGTATCCTGACTGTAGCCAAATATAAGGACTGAAGAATACCTCTTTATCAGCAGTGACTTCATCATATTTCTTAACATATTCCATATACATGTGAACTAATCCATTCATAAGAAGAGGAGATACAGTCAAACTGCCCAGTAGCAAACAATGGACACTCCTTACTCAAGGTACCAAGTACCTATGGCCAGTCACATGATTTTGCTGCTCAAGGCAGAACATCTCACAAGTGCTTCTCCTCCCTTAATTGTATGTGGTAAAAGGTAAAGGCATTTCCCATTGACAAGGTTGTAGGGGGTGGTGCTCATCTCCGTTACAAAGCCAAAGAACCAGCATTGTCAGAGACTACTCTAGGATCATGTGGCCAGCATGATTGCATAGAATGCTGTTTACCTTCCCACTGAAATGGTACCTGTTTATCTACTTGCATTTTTATGCTTTCAAACTGCTAGGTTGGCAGAAGCTGGGACTAGTGACAGGAGCTCACCCCATCATGCAGCACCCAGGCCTCAAACTGCCAACCTGATGATCTTGCAATCAACAGAGTCAGCATCTTAACCACTTGAGCCACTGCATCCCCTAATTATATGTGGACAATTGTCAAATAATCAGCAATTTTCTGCCATTTGATAACAGCCAAAATCAGTTTCCTTAACTAGCTGCCTCCCTCTGATCCTTAACTGGTAGATCCAGCCTTACAGCAGAAACCAGAAGTCTGTCCTGAATCAAAGGCCACTGTCAAATATGTGAGGAATCAGAATGCAACAAATTTTTGTATTCATTGTATGTAATAAGCATGGGATAACTCTTATTTCATAGATGGTATAGATGTGATCGATCAAGCAGGCATTGTTACAATTTTAAGTTTTCTAAAATGAAATTAAAAATTCAATACAAACTTCCAGATGTATCATCTACTTGCTACCTGAGGCTGAAAACCTTTAACCATAGATGCTGCTCCTGACTGTTCATCATATTTAGATGATGCTCCTTGAGTGTCTGAGTGACCATTCTGCCAAATCTGTACCTGTGTGCAACTCTAGCTGAAAACTTCAGCAAAACAGCTGGGTATTCCAATATTTAATTTAAAATTAAGACATTTCAGATTAGCCGATCCTCATCAAAAGGAGGTATGAAGACAATAAATCTTTCACTCAGTAAAGCAGCAAGTTAGCTTAAATTCTACACTGGACCAGGGCTTAATTTGAACCATGGGCAGTCAATTATTACCAAAGCTTTTACATGGTTCTTTAAAAGAAATAATCAGGAGACCCTGGGGATATCCAAAATTCATTTTCTCCACCAATGAGTAAATACAGTTCCCCATCCATTCATCCAGTGGAATAATGTGGCTTTTAGGTCAAAGTTGTCACAATTCTATCTACTCTCCTTCCCTTTTTGATTTATATAAGCACGGCAATAGCTGGTGGCACCCATGTCAATGGGATGGTGAATCTGGTCTGGAATTTAACCTAAGAGTGATCCAAAGGTCCTATACATATTTTGGGAATATGATTCAGCATCTTGGACAGCTCCTTTAAAGTCTAGACCCAAATCCAAATAGATTCACAGCTCCAGTGGCCTGGAAACCACCAGCTATCACTGCATAAGGCCTTTTGCTGCTTCCTCTCTTCAAAAGCTTTCCTGTTTCTCCTCTATCTTCAGGACCAAATCACTTCCTGTTGCAGCACAGTTAACAGAAACACCTGAAGGAAAGATAATCATCTGCTGACCTCTTGACATCCTTTGATAGTTATGCAGCCAGCAGCATAAACTTCTCATTTGCCTAAAAGGCACAATGGTCCTGAGTACAGAAGGCTTCAACTTACTTTCCCTCCGAGCTGTAACTGTTGATACTTCCATCAGTTGATTCCCGACTTGGCTGACGGACCATCCGACTTCTCATTTCCGCAGCCATTCCTGTTTCTGTGCTTCTCTGTATCGTGCTTTTTAGCTTCTTGTTGCCCGTCTCTACAAGACAATAAAAAGAAAAGGAAAAGCAATAACAACAGCAACAGAGCATTAATACAGAATTGAGTTCTAAAAGCCTGATCATGCATACAATTTGCTGCAAGACTAAGGCTCCATTTGAATACCCACTTACTTGATGTCTCATTGAATGCTTTGGGACTGAGTTTTAAGTAGACATGCATAAGGCTGCACTCTATGATATAGCAAAATCACCCTCTGAACATGCCCATTACCACACCAAAATTGTGTTGATGATCGAATTCTTACATCAATTTATCTGCTCCCCTTAACCAAAACATGCATACTGATTGCATTGTTTTAATAAAACCTTATTTATTGTTGTATCAAATATAACAAATTTTCTTTCTATTTTTATCTTACTGTGTTACTTATTTCCACTGTTACATATTTCTTTCTACTTGCTGCTTTATTTCTTTCTTTACCGGGAGGTGGGGGGAGCTGCCTAATTCAGCATTTTTCACACTTGCACAGTTTTTCATAATCTTTGCAAATATGTTGAAGATGTCACCACAGCTGTGCATCAAGGATTTTTACACTTTTCGTACATGTATCATCAATAACAGAGGGCAATCTTTCATCCACTGAAATTAGTAGTGAAGCAATTTTTCACTTTATTGGTGATGGACCGCATACCCTCCAACTGTCCCAATTTGGCAGGGACAGGATTGTCACCCCCCTGTTCAACTCTTTTTAAAATTCCATTTCTCTCTCTTCCTTCCACTTCCCCAATTTGTCCTCACCTTACTCCAGTGATGCAATTTTAATTTTAATTTGAATTAAAAATACAAAAGTACTTTGTACTCAATTAACTCAGCAGGGGAAAAGAGAGAAGGAAATCCCTCTTCTAGCTTGTATGTTCTTCTTCATTAACAACTTTTGTCATCGTGACCATGCTCTGATATTGCTTTACCAACTGTGTCCCAGTTTTCATCTGTAAATTGTAGGGGCTGCCATAGCTTTCTATGTTTATTCATAAACAATAACAGTACATTTCAGATTGTGTCCCAGTCAATCTTGGGAGTCTCTTTCAGGTGTATCAGAGAATCCTATATAAAAAGTCCAAAACTTAGGTATAAACTTTGGTGAAAGAGCTGTGTGTGATGTATGACCTCGCCATTTTGAGAGGCTAAACAGATTATCAGTGATAATTTTTGCCATATACACCAGAAACTGTTGCAACAAGACAGTTGCCATGGTTGATGTTCAAGGGTTCTCTCCTTGGCAGACACTAAAGTGAAGACAGTTTTTCATTAGCAGGAAGCTTGATGTCCACTGGCCTAAGTGAGTTTCATGAACATTCTTTCCTAAAAATTCATAATATCCATCCAGCAGCACAGTAAAACCTGAGTTTTCAAGTGGCTGCTATTAAGGTGAATTAGGTCCAAAACACACTTCAGAAATAATCCAGTTTGAGACTGCTTTAACTGCCCTGGCTCAGTGCTATGGAATCTTGGGAACTGTAGTTTATTGTGGTGCCAGAGCTCTGATAGAGAAGGCCAAATGTCTCACAAAATTACAATTCCCAGAATTCTCTAGCATTGAGCCAGGACAGTTAAAATGGTCTCAAATTGAATTATTTCTGCAGCATGTTTTGGACCTTAGAAAAGAAATTTCCACTTCTGCCACTGACCATCAGTGCACTGAGGAAGAGAACCAACTAGGGTTGCCAGCATGAGGAAGGTCTATTCAGCATTGCACATACATGACAGGATAGCTAGTAGGACTCAACAAAGGCCACTGGAATTATCGCCTTTGCTGGGCAACACTAGCTAGTCAGCAGCCTGCCACCTGAGTGTTCCTCAGCCAAGAGCTCTCACATCTCTGCTGCTTCCCCATAGAGGTCCCGGTCTCCCCTGAAACAGAGCACAGCAGAACCTGAAAATCAGCCATGGTAGTGGTGTAAACAGTGTGGAAATAACAAGTTCCATGTAATATAATGCTTTCAGGGGCAAAGGAGGCTTAACAAAATTATGACATGACTTGATTTCTTTGGGACAGGTAACATTTTAGTTACTTTTAAAAGTTACTTTAGAAGGGTGTTTTAAGGCATCTTTGCAGGTACTCTGAGATATATTTTTTTAATGTTTTGCACCATTCACCATTTATCTGCTGCAAGCTGGCTTTCATTCTTTGTTTTTTAGAAAAAGGGTATCAAAAAGTAGTGCATAACAAAATGAGCCCCATAACATTTGGGGGGTGAATAGCACAGCAGAAAATTACTCAGTGCAAATAGATGGTGCAGAATAAAATGAAATATTATAAAACCCAATAGAGGAACATTTGTCCTTGCCACTTATTATAGAGGGATGGGGATGTTCTGGAATCATACAATTTTACAGTATCCTCACACCCATACTGTGAGGTAGGTTAGTCTGGAAGATAAGGCAGTAGCCTCGAACCACCCAGATTCAAGATTGCATCTGTATCACACTGCTTTTCTTCAAGGCTCTGACAGGTGGACAAGAGGCACTATTTGCATCAATGCATCCCATAGTACAGCGGGCCCTTGGTATCTGCTGGAGTTTGGTTGCAGGAACTCTCCATAGATACCAAAATCTGTGGATGCTCAAGTCCCATTATATACAACGGAGTAGTAAACTGGTGTCCCTCATATAAAATGGCAAAAAAAGTTTGCATTTTGGAATTATTTTTTTGAATATTTTCAAGCTGTGGATGAAGAAACTGTTGATACGTAGGGCCAACTGTATTAGTACTCTATTGACAAGAACAGTGTGCTATGTGTACATTTTTGCTGATAGTTATCTAAATATAGAAAGAGGGATCAATGGCTCAGGATTTCCTCATAACTAGTAATGGCTCCCTGGATAAAAACAGCTGTTGAAGAAGACCATTAGTACATAAATAGGATAGCTGACCACCTTATCAGGTGTTTTCATTCTCTTGCTTGGAAATTCTAGCAAATAAAAAAAGACACATCATGCATTTAAAATATATTCTATGGGTCAAGGAATGATGAGGATGAGGAGAATGAAGAATCCAATCCTTTCCCACAGTTCAATTGTTTTGATGACAGATATGTGACAAGTATTCAATAAAGCACTTCATATAATTCAATAAAGCACTTGATAAAATATCTCCCTTTCTGAGCATGTCACTAGCAACACAAACACATCCCTGTCTATCTATCAAATGCTTACTTTGTTGATTTGTATTTCATCACCTTTAGTATGTAATATTTACATGTAAACTCACAGATTAAGACATATAGAGGAGGCAACTATATTTACTGCCAAATGTAAGAACACAAATGATTCCCACTACTTCTGACTCTGAATATTACTTTGTCCATTGCAATTCACTGTTTGTAGTAACATGATATTGTGCTCACATTGCTATTATAAAATGAATCAAAAGCAAAGATATAAAAGCAGGACACAGAGTAAACTTCAATGCAATTCCATGCCAAAATATTTTTTTTTACATTACGGCTTATATTTACCAATATACTAATAAAAATATGAGAAGTCTAAAAAAAACTGTAGCAACAAATATTAAACCTGTTACATCCATACACTTAGTGGGGGAAAACCATTGCAGCATAATACACAAACCATTTATGTAGAGCACAGAGATTAACTGAGATGTAACTGAGATTACATCGAAACCATCTGGTCACATCAGTATCTTACCCACAAATTCCATCACACCACAGTGTTATTCTAGTTTGTATTATTTCATTAATTAAATTAATATCTTACCTTTCTGTCAGAAATGGCACTCAAGGTGACATGAGCACATTTAAACCAAATTAATCACTCTACCAAGAATAATTAATTTCCAATAATTTCTGGAATATGAGTGATGAATGCAAAACATCTGGCTAGAAATTTTCATTGAATGTACACACACATGGACCCTAGAAGTCAGAGGAGGGATCAGGGTTAGATTTCTGCTAAGATTGAGACAGGATGTTGAACAACCCAGTGATGATCTGGTGAAAAAGATTAATGTTGTAGTGAAAACCTGTTGATCTCCTATAAGTGTTGTATAATTCTTAAGATTCATCAGTTTACTACCTTTTTAAATTCAAGTACAGGGATGACTGTGGTAATCATATCTCAACAATACTGAATGTGATATGTATATACATATTTTTCAATTATGAATAAATGTATAAATTTTCAATTATGTGTGTGTGTGTGTGTACACACACAAACACACACCTCAGAAGATGTAGCTATGATAATAGAGCTCCATCACTGTAGCTGTGTTTCCCAATGCTATTCCCCACAAGCTATCATTAAAGCTATTCAGGTTGCCATAACATAAGTACTTCCAAGGTGCTAAGAGCATGGGGCACTGAGCAATAATACATCCAGCCCTCTCCTGGCAGTGAGGCAAAATACAAAAGGCAATGACAGAGAACTCTCTACAGCATCTTGGAAATCTTTCTGTTTGAGCAGCTGTCTGACTTCAAAGGTAGGGTCTGAGAGGCACTTTTGGTCATTGCAAGACTGCAATGGCCATAAATATGAATTCCAATAGCTATGATGTTGTAAATCCAGCTTAAAGGTAAAGGTTTTCCCTTGACATGAATGTCTAGTTGTAACCAGCTGTAGGGTGCAGTGTTCATCTCCATTACTAAGCCCAAAAGCCAGCATTGTCTGAGGACTGCTCTGGTGGTCATGTGGCCAGCATGACTGCACCAAATGCTGTTACCTTCCCACCAAAGTGGTACCTGTTTATCTACTTGCATTTGCTTGCTTTCAACCTGCTAGGTTGACAGAAGTTGGGACTAATGACAGGAGCTCACCCTATCATGCAGCATTTGGGCCTTGAACTGTCAACCTTCCGATCTTCAGATCATCAGAACCACTAAGCAGCTTACAACATTATAAATACTCAACAGCATGCCATTTAAAAATATTAGGAAAAAAATCCTATGTGTATTTCTGCACAGAATAATTTCCAGAAACATTTAAGGATGAGTAAATGCCAGGTGAGAACTGCACAGAAATATGTGTTTTCACATATAGCAGAGGGAAATCTGTGGGAATTATTTATTCTCACATACAAGAATGTAATAATTGATTATTTACATCTCTACTGCTTGAGATATCAAAAAGCAGAGATATCAAAAAGGGACATACAACCATTTCAACAGCTAAATATTCATATGAAAGAGATATAAGATTACTTCCTTCAAGCATACACCCTTGGTTTCTGAAGTGACTTAGAGACAAATTTTCAATTAAAACAGCACTTTTCAAAAACACAAATTCTATAATTAATTATCTCTCCACAGTTCCCATACCATCCAGTTTCAATGTTGTATATGACATAGGTGCCAATGCCGATAACAAAAATACAAAACAGGTACCATTTTATATTAATAGACAAAGGTAAATCATAATTTCAACTTTTACATTAAGAATTCCATTAACAGTTAAACCATTGTGGAATAATGCAACTGCAGAACAAGAAGATTACATCATGACTCTGTGGGTTTATCCATATAGCTATGTAATTTCTCAGAAAGGTTAAAGTATTTCACTTTTGACATCACACGGTGGTATTTCATGCATGGAGACTCACAAAGTTCATCTGATTCTTAACATGAAGTATTGAATACTTCATTTGGGATGATATGTATCCAACCAATACAACCAGTGCTTTTCTATTGACTGCTCATTTACAGGAGCCAAAAATAAGAAAATAATTGTCCCATTTCTGTTGGATCACAGAACCAACCTAAAAAGTCAAATATGGAGAGTTGTTGTTCATTCAGCATGGCATCTAGCCATTATTCGGAAAGCTTTCACAATTGCGTACAGCTCAGCAATATTGTCTTCAAACTGGGAGCCAACTTTAAGAAAGACCCCTTAATTCCCTGCTTACACACACAAAAACACCCCCCCGGGCCAACCTTACCAATACATGTGGAACTTATATAGAAGAACAGTTGTATGCCACATTTGTCTTCTAGGCTCTTCTTATCAAAGCAATTTCCCTCATGGCTGTAGGTAAATTACCGTATATACTCATGTATAAGTCTAGAGATTTTAGTCAAAAAATTGTCGCCCAAAAAACAGAGTTGACTTATCCATGGATCAATGTAAATACTGTACTTTACTTCTTATTTTTAAAAGGGGACCATCCCCTGGTGAAAGGCAAGCGCATAATTTGTTCTGGAAGTACTGACCCCAATTTACTCTCTCATCCATTCAGTCTTCAATGTAAACACTGGGCCTTTACAGACTGCCAAAAATAATGCACCTTATGATCACTTTAACTGCCCTGGCTGAGTGCTAGAGAATCATGGGAACTGTAGTTTATTGTGGCACCAGGGTTCTCTGACAGAAAAGGCTTAATGTCTCAGAAAAAAATACATTTCCCATGATTCTCTAGCATTGAGCCAGAACAGTTAAAGTGGTCTCAAGCTGCATTATTTCTGGCAGTCTTCATTAGACTACAGTTATGCCTGTCAGAATTTTGTAAGTTCTTTGGCATTGTTTCCCTTTGCTTCACCCTTTAGATGCTTTGTTATCCTAAGTTTTACCCTCAACATATCCACAGCTCATATCAAAATCCATAATTTTGGCCCCAAAACCAGCTCTCGACTTATACGAGGTTGACTTCTAGTCGAGTATATACAATAGGCTTTGCTAATTGTTCCAGTTGTTGGCAGTGAGAAGAGAATGACTGCCACTTCACCCACATACTCTGATTTTATAAAGCTCTATAGTGACTTGGAAGCCAACCTAGACTAGGCTTTCCCTTTATCACTGCAATGACCGGCTCACTCAAAGAGTACCAGAGATTGTGGTTTATTGCAGGCATGACTTCTCATTGTGTTTTTCTTTTCTTCTTCTTTATTGCACCATCCCCAAAGACAAAGAAAGTTGTCTTTTCAGTGTGGAAAAGACATAAGCTATTATTACTCATATCATCGGGAGTGACACTCAGGGTGCATCTACACTGCAGCTTGACACCGTTTTAAGTTCTTTAGCTCTATCCTATGGAATCCTGGTATTTGCAGTTTTAAGGTCTTTCACCTTGCTGCCCAAGAGTGCTAGTGTCTCACAAAACTACAAAGCCCAAGATTCTGTAGGATGGAACCATGGCAGTTAAGTGGTGTCAAACTGCATTATTTCTATGGTGTGGATGCACCCTCAGACTGTGGAAGCAGTTTGTCATTCTTTCTTCAAGAGAGTCCTGTTCTCTATTTGCTAATCATCATTCCCCAGATTGAATGATTAACCATTTAGCTTTTAATCACACTTTTCAATGTATACACACCTGTATAGCATTGCAGTAGAAAAAAAACAAAGTCAGGCATTTTTCTTTTAAATTGTCTTTACCAAATGGTCTTGAAAGGCTGTGTCACATACACAAAGGAATATCACTGCAGTCCCCACAAGTGGAAAGCCTTAGAGGCTTTGAAGAGAAGAGGAGAGGGAGTAGGCAGTAGCTTCTTTGTTCAGGATGCCAGGGAGTGGAGAACACCATTTGATCAGCTTTCCTTGTCAGATTTCCCCCTTTCTTCTGCAGGGCTTTTGCCCTCCCTTCTCCCTCTTTCTGCCTTGCTCAATGAAACAGAGATTGCCTTGTCTCTGCCTTTCCTCCTTTGAAGAAAGTTCTTTTCAAAGCCCAAGTTGGATTTTGGGGAAATGGTGAAGACGGGAAGAGTTTTTCCAATTAATATTTCTTGTTGCTTCCTAGCTGCATGAAAGGTAAGGCAACTGAAATGTCAAAACCACTTCAAAACCCTGAGACAAGGACCAAAAAAGTAAAGACAGAAGTTGCCACAGCCAAAGCAAAGCACATCAACTCTTTGAGTTGGGAGAAAATAAGGAGGACTGCAAAAAAACCCACTTTATTAGGACAAAGTCATGTTTACCACAGCGATGATGCTCATGGTTAAGTGGTAGAAGTGAAATGTGTAGATTAGGGGAGGTCAGTGGAGCCACTCGGGTTGTGTAACAATTGACCAACCCACCTATTTCCCATGCAATACCCCTCCAGGCTGTATCCCATGCAATATAGCAGATTGAAACACAAAATTTTATTACATATCAGTAAAACTCTGCTTATTTCAAAATACCACCACACAATTATTGGTATCTAGCACATAAAAACAACAGGTAATGGGCACTATTAATTGGCATGAGTCCCCACGGACACATAACTCTGTTGTGGAAATAAAAACAAAACCTCCCATAATGCAGATTCTATCTTGGGCTGGGATAACTGGGCAGATGAACTGGATCTTGAATTGTACATAGTCACTGAATGTGGTGAATTTAAAAACCGATTATAATTCATCTATGTGCATTTTTTGAAAACCACAAAAAGTTTGGCTATAACTTCTTTAATAACTGAGCATTTGGTACTGAAAGTATGCAAAGTCAAAGATTCCCTAGATGCCCAAATATGAGTGGCAGGAATGATTGATCAAATGCATAGGACAGGGGTAGGCAACCTAAGGCCTTTGGACCAGGACCAGGCCAGTCCTGCCACTGCTGCTGCCCACCATGATGATATTGATTATTGTTATTACTTGTTCTTGGGGTTTTCTTGGCAAATCCCCACAGGGGTTTTGCCATGGCTTTTCTGGGGGTGAGAGAGTGTGCATGCATATTTTTTTATTTTTATTTCTATTTATTTATTTTTGGTGCTTCGGCCTCCCAATTGTCTGAGGGACAGCAACCCGGCCCCCGGCTCAAAAAGGTTGCCTATCCCTGGCATAGGGAATGAATTGTTTGGGTGGGGTGTGTGCGTGAGGATAGCAGTCAAGCTTTGGAAAGTTTTGAGAAGATACAGAACTCATTCTCACAACTGTATTTAAATATATTCAGAATTGTTCAACTGATTGTGTTATGAAGCAGAGCAGGTTCAATGTGAGTGATATCTCCTTGGAAATTCTGCCTGTTCTCCTATTTCCTTTTTTGTTCTTTGCACTTAAATGATGATTGCATCTTGTCCAGTTACATCTTTACTTTATGAAATAGTTTCCTCCTATTATATAATCTGAGAGCCAAGGCCGGAACTGACCAGCAAGAAGGGGCTGCTTGAAACTGCCCCCGCCAAAGATGGATTGGGGCTGCAGCAAACACATGCTGTGGCTTCAATCCACCTTGAATCCTACCCAAATAGGAATGGAAAAGATCTGTTCCTATTTGGGCTGGGAAAGAGGCACCTTTCCCTGCCCCACCACAGTCTCGGGGCTGCTTCAAGATGCTCCAGCAGCATGTGGTGTGTAAATGCTGTGCTGCCAGAGCATCTTGAAGCCGCCCATGTCTGAGCAGCCGGCTGGCTTCCAGGCATCATTGGAGCTTGCAGCGTATAAAGACTGCACTCCCAAGATGTCCAGAATGCATCTTTAACAGGATGTCTGTTCTGGCCCTCAGTGTGGTATAGTGGTTTGAATGCTGGACTATGACTCCAGAGACTAGAGTATAAATCCTGCTCAGCCATGGAAACCCACTGGGTGACCCTGGGCAAGTCACACTTTCTCAGCCTCAAAGAATGGCAATGGCAAACCCCCTCTGAACAAAACATGCCAAGAAAACCCTGTGATATGTTTGCCATAAACTGGAAATGACTTGAAGGCACACAACAACAACATTTATATAATCCAGGGCAGTATTTTTCAGGTGCAGACCAACACTGGTGGCTGGGGAATCCTTTGGAAACTATATGGCTGGTTGGTACCATGATCTGTGAGGCCATCTGTGTGGTAGACAGTGGGCCATGATGTCTGGGTCTTCATATCATAGCATCAAGAATCACAGCATGAAGTGAAAACAATGTAACTGGGACAGAATTAATACCAATGTATTCCTAAACATTTCTCCCTGGAAAATTATGTTTCTCAAGAACATGCACTAATTTTTTGTGGAGCAGGATGCACTCCAAATAATACCAGCTGTTTGCATGTAAAAAGCTATCAAGAATTAATTTAATCAGTTACCACAGAATTTGCAATGTGTTTTTAATCTGTTTTAGTTTTATTATTATGCTAAGATTCAGTTCTTATAATAGCTTAATGGTAATTTCTTTAATACATCTGATTGAATTGAGTTTATTTTTCATGTCTTTGGCATCAGATCAATGCATCATACCAACCCTATTTTCACTTATAAGATGGTAACAAATTACAAAATGGTAACAGTAATAGAATAACACAACTCTGAAAATATTCCAAACAAAAGACAGGCTTACCTTATAGCGAAAAGCAAAGTGAAAATTGAATTATATAAAGCAATCCATAAAAAGGAATTAAAATATGGACCTTGTTTAAGGGTATCTGTGTTGAGAATTTGTTTTCTACATAGTTTTTCCTTATACAGGACAGAGCCTTTGGCATGAAACACTGCCTGGAATGATCAAGCACTGTCAATTACACAAGCCCTTTTTGCTATAACCAATTTTAGGACACTAGCAAAGGAGAAAAATCAAACAATCCATTCATATTTTACAGGATACTTCAGTGAATTTAGAATTTTAAGTCACCATCATAATGAAAAACATACAATAGTTATTACAAGTCTCACTCCAATTCCTGAAATCAATTTTTCTCATGTTAAAGCTTTGGGTTCAGGATTCATTGGCTATGAATTTTAGCATCTATGTAATTTAGGAAGAATCAGGAAAGCAGCTCAGATAAAACTCAAGCGAGTTCAACACATTATTTCCAAATGTTGATTCTCATTCTCAAATAGCTCAGGGGAAGACTGAAGCTCTGTGCATATTAGCAAGTTTTAAAACAAGGACATGATTCCAGCTATCTACTGACTTCCTAATGTTGATGACAATTATTCTTTGTGAACATTAATAAATTCTACCTGTTGTCGTTCGAAATGACTTCAGGCATTTCCGACTAATGGTGACCCTAAAGCAAACCTATTAAGGGGTTTTCTTGACAAGATTTGTCAGAGGGGGTTTGCCTTTCTCTTCCTCTGAGGTTGAGAATGTGTGATTCTGCCAAGGTCACCCAGTGGGTTTCTATAGTCAAGTAGGGAATTGGACCTTTATCTCCAGAATCATAGTCCAACACTCAAACCACTACACTTATTTCCTATCTGCTACTGTCTTAATGATTGACCCTAGTGTTTATTTATGATCTTGTACTGGCTTTAACATAAAACTGGTTTAGTCCAGCCCATCTGTACCCAGTCAATACATCCAGATATTAATAGGAAGCCCACAGGCAAGACTCGTATTCCACTATTTTGAACCTGGACATCTGATTAAAGAGACGGTGTCCAAATTATTCCAAATAGGGTTGTATTTCCCATAAAGGTTCAGGTTCAAAGTTTGGGGGTGCTGATTTGTCAGTAGTTCAGGAAACCTCTGTGACATGCAATATCTCCCTCAACTTAAGTCTTGTATATCAGTCACTAGTAAAAGCTAACCTGCACACTGTTGTAGCCTGGTAACCTCCAGATTAATTTACTAACAGGCTTTATGTGTGAGACTTCCTTTGAAAATATCTCAGAAATTTAAACTAAGCCAGAATACAGCTATTAGGATGCTAACTATAACCAACCCTATTTAAGAGACCGTATCTCCCCATACTAACATACTAGAGCCCTAAGATCTTCAGAAGAAGGCTTTCTCTTGGTCCTGCCACCATCCCACTCACTTGGGACCTTATCCCACGGGGACTGAAGCACTCGCATTCCCGTCACAT
>CM034701.1:266573890-266586755 GCA_020142125.1 Phrynosoma platyrhinos | reverse complement strand
ACCTACATTTCTCTTCTACACTGTTACCTATGTTTGCATGTCCTCCCTAAACACTGGCTGGACCTCTCTGGTATCATAGAAATCTATGAGTCAAAAAGTTGAAATTGCAAGGAAACTCGATCCTTTCCATCATTGACTCAGCAGTTGTACTATTACAGAAACTTTTAAGTCTCAGACATAAGCAAGACATTGCAGTACAGACAATTAAATAAGAATTTAAACAATTAGGTAGGTCTAAGTTCCATATCTAATATTGAATTTCTAATTTTGTAAAACATTTTTAGGCAAGTCTAAGTTTTATATCTAATATCGAATTTCTAATTTAGTAAAACATTTTTTCCCACTGTATTAAATTAGAACAGGATGGCCAGCTTCTGGACTACAACTCCCATTAACCTTAGGCAGCATAACCAATGGTGAGTAAATTTTAGTCTGACAATATCTAAAGGATTAAAGTTATTCATCCCTGAATCAGAGGAGACTGAGGCCCTGCCTTTGTTTGTTGCCATTGTTAAAACTGCATCAACTACCGTATATACTCGCCTACAAGTCCCAGGTTGACTTATTTATGGGTCACTATGGTATTGTGATAGCAGCTCTTTCAGATTTCCCCATGCAATTTCTTTCACTCTTGAGCCAAGCAGAAAGAGGTCTGGGTGATTGATTGATATTGCTGTTTGCTTAAGAGTCCCTCCCCTCTGCGCATTTGGCTGAAACGAAAGCTAAAACAATGAAGCAAAAAGCCTCAGTGAGAGTCTCTCAGTGAGAGTCTCAGTGTGCTGTACGCACACATACACACACTAAAGGAGCCTCCAAGTTTTAACTATCCACAGGTCATGGCAAAATCCATAATTCTGGTCCTAAACCTGCCCTTGATTATACATGAGGTCAATTTATGGTTGAGTATATACAGTAGCAAGTTTTTTTCAGAGCAAGGATTGGATTTCACCCTATCTTATGGAATTTACATTTTAACAAACAAATCCTTGGTAATATTTCAGTGTTTCCCACCTAGTAAAGACAATCCCTTTTGTCACATCAGATGATGTGCTAGAGCCATTTTTTTTATTCGAAGAGGAATACTTGCCATCTCTAGGAAATTTATCTATTGATAGTCTTCTGTAATTTTGCCACATGTCTGAGATGTGAAAGAATGTGCCTGCATTGTACCAGACACTGAAATATCTGGTTCTCATTTACAAGCTATAAATTAGCAATCACAAAATGACATCACAACAGCTTTGTCATGCCAGTCACTTTTCCAGTGGTCACCTGAACATACCTTTGCTTATTGGGGTTTGATAGTTAAGTGAGCAGACACATGGAAGAAATATATTGCCTGCATCACAATGAGAGTTTTTTCTGGAATGCTCCAACATGCCTGGAAATTATAGCTTCCTTCTACTTAGACAACTTCTAAATAGCAGGTAAAGTGGATACAGTCTCAAATTATGGTGAATAAATACTGGCAGATGGCTTTTCTAATATCATTATATATATGAGAAAAAGTAACCTGAACTGATTCTGTTTCTAAATGTTAAGATCTATTCAGGTGCAAGTTTGTTGTTTTTAACTGCCCTTGAGTCACCCAACTCATGGCAAATCTGTGGATGAGACATTTCCAAGGCCCCTTTATCACCACTGCTCTGCTTAGGTCCTGTAGATTAAGTCCCATTGCCTCACTGATTAAGTCCATCCATCTGGTGTGCATTCTTCCTCTCTTTCTATTGCCTTTCACCTTCCCTAGAATTATCACTCTTCTAGCAAGTCATGCTTTCTCATGATCTGGCCAAAGTATGACAACTGTAGTTTCCTCTTCTTGGCTTCTAGTTCACGTTTAATTTGTTCAAGGACCTATTTATTAGTCTCTTTGGCTATCCACAGCGCTCAGTTGTATATGTTTACACTTTAGGATCTTATCTTTCATGGCTGCCCTTCCCATTCCTAATCTTCTGATTTCTTGACTGCAATTTCCGTTTTAGTCAAAGTTTGATCCAAGGAACAGAAATCCTTTTACTATTTCAATTTCCTCATTGTCTAGGTTGAATAGGAGCTTAACAAAGTGAAGGGATTCCAAAAGGGGCTGGGTATTACAGAATTCAGACTCATTTCTGCTATGCTCTTACAAATGTAGTGTTCTGAAATCCCAGGCCACGGAAAATATTGCTTCTGTTCAATCTAGCCCTTGGAGACACTATGATCACTATTATTCCAGTGCATGATAAAAACATGCATTGTATTCATGTTGCCTTTGTTTGTGGGAGCTGTTTTCCCATAAGTGGCTCCTGTGTAAATGAGTAGATGGTGGATAACTATCTATGACTGGAGTCATCTTGTGCAGAACCCAAGCATGAATCTTAACCCTGCTTACTAATTCCATGAGGCAAAGTGGTTCCATCACTTAAAGACTAATTCTGTTGCCTCTCAAGAAAGGGCTCCTGTGTAATTAGCATTAGATTTACAGAGTGGAAAAGAGGAACTATTTGTGGAACAATGTAAGATTTCTGTCTTGCTTGTGTATATGAAACATCTATACAGTTAACTGTACAACAGATGAATTTGCTTGGAGTAACGGCAGTCCCTATAAAATGTACTGAAATTCTGGCACTGTTTAAACACACACTTTCAATAATTTTTTTAAAACTACATAAAGTTCTTAACATTTATTAGGCTGTGGTACCTAACCACATTTAATTTCCTCTTCATGGTACACAGTCTAAAAAGTATATTATTATGACTTTATGAGTCATCAGCTCTAAGATGCTTTTAGTCTCTAGTGGATCAAATATTTACTGCTGCTCAAATCCAGTTTTGCTGGTGGATTGTTTGCTTTATAAATTTAGTAGAATCCAACTTTGTTGTTGCCTTGCTTTTTAAGGATTATTTTAGCAGCTAAGAATGATCATTTGCATATATGATACAACTGTAGTGGTCAAATTTCATTTGAGAAGAAGGGACTACTTTAAAATTGTTGCAAACTCACCTGATTCTGCCCCTAGGGAGCTCTGATTGCTCTGACATAAAACTTGTGCTGCTGAGGCGAGAGGCACTGCTGGTACGGGAAATAGCTGACACATCACTGACATCACTATCTGATGATTTGGCAGAGACGTTATCACAACTTCTGTACTGATCTGCTTGTATATTATACTAAAGATTAAAAAAGAAAATGTGAGTTACCTTGTTCAGTATAGAAAAAAACCTTCATAATAGTGCAAAAACAGTAACAACAGAGATAACTTCAGAGGAACACTTTTAAATTATTTTTTGTTGGAAATATAAAAGGGTGTAGACAGTTTCATGTAGCCCAGCTACTTTAGTGAATGAGTCTGAGAAGCCAAATGTAACAAATAACTCAGAAAGGGGTTTTACTTGTATGATGAATGTCCTCCTTCCTAAAAGATTTGGATACCAAATGTTTCTTCATTCAGAAAAGAGCCTGATGAAGGACCTGTCTGCACCTGCATGGAGCAGCCCCAAATATACTGGCCCTAGTGCTGCTCCGACATGCCCCCATTGCAAAGCCCTCCATTCTGATGCGAGGTGGTTGACTACACATATGTGACCAATGGTCACATGGCTGGGTGCCTCATTCTGATCTCAAAATGAACAACTGGAGATAGTGTGGATGCACTGGGCAACCCAGAAGGACAGCTTTCAAACATCTGCCCACCATCCGAGCAGAGGGCTCTGGATCTTCCAGGAAGAGCCACAGCAAACAGGGACTTTGTTGAATCTCGGGTAAGAGGGGTAAAAACCAGGTCAGGTGCTGAACGGGCTTGCATCAGAACTGGACTTTGGCCTATGAGTCAACCGGTCTCCCTGCCAAAAGGGAGGAGGCTGTTGTATTTGGCCTGTGAAGTTATGGATTTTTAAAAACAATATTGACAAATATTTAAGGAGAACCACTGCAGTAACTAGTGTAGTTACAAGTAACTACCAGCGTTGAGCTGCTGTTCTTTAAATTTGGATTATCACAACTGAATGTTACAATATCAACAGCATTTAAACCTTCAACGGTGACATTAACTGAAGATGTACCACCAATGGTTGTTAAATGATGAGGAAATATTTTTAAAGTTTCTACTGTAAAGATGCCTCCAAACAGAACTGATGCCCATATATGATACAGGAACTTGCCCTGCTCCACACATACACCACCTGTGGTGAAAAAGTTATAAATGGCAGCCAATTTGCTACCAAGCCAGGTTCAAAGCATAATTATCTAAAACTCTTAGAACCAGGTAACCTGAAATATAATTCTACCTCTATTTGTTCATTAAGCCACTATGTTTTTCAATGTCTACATCATAGCCTAAAGAATCCCACCTGGTTAGGATTGCCATAATTCTTTTCCACAATACCAAGACAAAACACAGGGGGAAATGTAGGACATATCGTAGGACATTCAGGGGAAATGAAGGACATGACCAACTAAAAACCAAAACAATTACTAATAAAAATATTAACATTAATTCATGCCAAAGTGGAGCCAGAGGGATGTCTTGCCAACCATGCCAGATCTCCTTGGCACTCACCTGTCTTATGTGAACCCATTACCTCCGCAGTCCCCCAGGCGTCCAGCCAGGCTCCCGGGGAGCATGGTGCCAACCACCACCACTATAACCATCACCACTGAGGAGCCCTTGCCACGGTGGCCTCCCTCCATCTCCTTGGGGCCTAGCCAACTGGCTGAGGCCCAATGCAGCTCCACTGCCACTGAAGGAGAGACCTGCCATGGTGGCCTCCATCTCCTTGGGCCTAGCCAGCCAGCCAGCCAGCCAGCCGAGGCCCTGTGCAGTTCCACTACCACAAAAGGCCTTGCAGTGGCAGCCTCCCTCCACATCAGGGCAGAGGTCCCATTCCCTCCTCAACCCCAGCGAGGCCTAGCAAGGCCTCTCATGCCACCACTGCTGCCATGCCAAATGACTCTGGTTCTTGGCTGAGATCCCGCATGGGTGGGGTAGCTGCTCAGGCCCAGCAGTAGGGAGGCCTCCCACCACACTGCACCACCAGATGACTCTGAGCCTTGGCTGAGCCACAGCGGGAAGTGGTGGTGGAGGCCTCTCCTGGAACCCCTCCCCAACCCCAGCAAGGCCTAGCAAGGCAGCTAGACCTCGCATGCTGCTGTGCCAAAAGCACAGCAGGAGGCAGAGGCAGCGTTGGAGGAGGAGGAGCTGGGACTGAATCCAGTCCCAGGCCGGGACATTCACAAAGGGTTAAAAAACCTAAATGTCCCAGCAAAAACTGGGATATGGCAACCCTACACTTGGTGACACAATGGCAACTAGACTTCTCTGAAGTGGTGCCCATCACCTGTAGTAGCCTCCCATTTATGACAGATCTGGAAGTGATGATTGTGTAGTTTTGACAGTTCTCTAAAACTTATTTGTTGACCCTGACTTTCCCCAACCATCAACAGGTAGAGTTCTTTCAAGGGTTACCTTACAGAACCTTACTATCAACAATATTGTTGGATGTTTATAATGTTTATAGTTTCTTGTATAAATATGACAAGGTCATCTCGATTTCTTTAGAGTCTGTCTTCTTCATGTGGAAGAATGACAGCATTGGATTTCTCAGAGTAAAGAAAAAAAATCTAGGAAGTTTCACTGCTTTAAAAACGGAAAGAAAAAAAGTAGGCAATAGTACATAAATCATTTATTTTGTAAAAAAAAAAAATAAGCCAAAATAACAGATACAACAGATTAGTAAACTTATCGGTAGATATCTGTCACAATGATCAAATTATTACTTTTTTCTAGGTGAAATTGTGGGAAAATAGGGAATTCTATATGCAAATATATCCACTGGATGTCTGAATGTGTTGTGCTTCCAATTTCAATCTCACTGATAACCCTAACCCAGTTACTTCCTTAGAGGAGGTATTTATAGATTCCACATGTTATAGCTTCAATGAATGCTGTACCTTAACAGCTGTTGCTGGGCAAGAACCATTTATAAACAAGATTTAACTGGTGGAAGAAATGCATTTAATTTTTGGTCTGGACAGGGTGACCTACCACATAAAGAGTATATTCTGCTTTTGTTTGATTCAAACACCAATAGGAAAATGTAAACTTGTACAGTATTTATATTATACTATTATAGATCATGTACAGCTATAATGTTTAAGTCATTATTAAAGTTAACATGTATACTTATGTCTCTATGTGAGACTAGACAGTTCAAAAAGAACTGTCAGTTCAAAAAGAATAGCTGCAGTAACTGACCTTACTGCAGTTTACTGTAGATTAAGCACTTTTCAGCTAGTTAGTATGATGGCAATATATTACTCCCAGTACCAGAGGCAATTTGGTTCTGTCAGGGAAGTAAAGCTTTGTTTATCTTGTTCTCACATGGGAGAACAAAATTCTCAAGTATTTCCTCCACACTGAAAAATGGCAAGAGATTTTCTGGTGCATTTTTGAAGAAAGTACTCACATCTACATGACTATTTTCCTGCAAATTATGGGACAATTTTAATGTGAATTAAAATTGTTGTTGCTTTGCTACATGGACTTTTTTTTTTTTAAAGAAGTATTGTGAGAGAGTTATCATTGGGTTGATCAATATTCGGTCCTGCTGTGCTTTCTGCACGCATGTTTGTGTTTTCCTTAGGAAAGTGGAACAAGGCTAGATTAGCACAGAGGACTGTTGACGAAATTCCTGAGATCAGTGCATACATCTTTGTGTTCTTGTCCAGGAAGAGAAAAATCTTGTGGCAGTTGCCAAGGCTGTTCAGATATTTTCTCAGCAAGGATGAGAAATGTGGGAAATAATCTCTACAACCTCATTCGGCATATCAGTTATGGGTGACTACAAGTAAGAGGATGCTGTTGTGCTCATGTCCTGCTTGTGGTATGTTTCTTTGCTTGGCTACTGTGGGAGCAGACTGCAACAACAGCTGGGAGACTTGCAGACACAGCTCCATCACCCTGAGTAGTGTTCAGGAACAAGGATGAGCCCAAGTGCCCTCTAGCTGCTCTTGAGCATGTGGGAATGAAAAAGCTACTGCCTCCTTTGTCCCCTGGTTTTGAAGAACATCTATAGGACTTGGGAAGATCCAGTTCAGCAGTTACTTCATTGATCAGCCGCTTTACCACAAATGGTCCTACATACTTTGGCCCCAGTTTCTTGGAAGGTTGATGGGTTTTCAAATGTTTAGTGGACAAGTAAACCTTGCTCCCTGGTCCCACCTCCCGTTCTTTGCCCTTTTTTTGATCTACAAACCTTTTTTATTCCTTCTTCATGTCTTCCAGCACTGTCAAGATTTGAGGCCAAGTGTCTTTAATTTTTGTAATTCACTGAAACAGTGATACTGGATTTGTTGTTTTGGTGGATAGCATAGGCAAAATCTTTGGTTTATATCCATATATGACCTCGAACAGTGAATGTCCGTGCTCTGGCTGATGTCTCCATTGAAAGCAATTTCCCCCTTTCAGTCCTCCACCTTGACATTCAAGGTATATAAGGGGACCCATCCACTCACCATTGAAGTACGGGGCCTTGGATCTATGGCCAGCTCCTCGTGTTGCCTGAGGCCAGCTGATGAAGTTTCCTGCCGACTCAGCACTGTCCTCTAACTCCATCATGTTGGATGTTGCCTCTGGTTTGGTGGCAGCTGCGCTTGCCACTTTGAGAGCCGGATCACCTGGCCCCTTGCAAGAACGCAGCTAGGTCCAGCTGCAGTCCCACCTTGAAATGCTGTACTCTGGTCACCTCAGGCCAGTCGAGGACTTGGACTGCCAGTCCCCAGAACTCCATCACATATTACATCACAGAACAAGCTCCTTGTGTGAGCACCATCAGCTTGGTTCGGATATTTTGTGTCCAGAAGGGGCCCTCGAACTGAGCTCTTAGAGCCACCATGAATTTGGGCAAACTTTCCAATTCCGCAGCTCTGGCATCAAAGAACTGTATGAGTCAGTCCACTGCTTCACCTTCCAAGTGAGTGGTCATGTACCTCACTTTTGCAACCTCACTCAGGAAGGTTGGTCCCTATTCGTGCATATCCGCCACCACCTGGACCAGGAAGTAGGACAGCTGGCTTGACCTCCTATCAAATTGCACCCTCAATTGCTGGGCCGCCAGGTTCTGGGTGTGAGTTGTCAGGGCTTTGGTTGGGATTCAGGGGTCATCCCTCACTCTCCACCCAGCACCACTCTCCAAAGCCTCGGGGTTTGGGCTGTTGCAGGGGGTACCTCTGTGATGCTGCCCCTTCCCAAGGTTCCTCATCTTCCCTGTGCTTGGTCTTCCCCATGGGCCCACTGTGGTTCTGGTGAGCTGGACCACCACCTCCTCTGCTATCATGTCTTGCAGCATCTGCTCCCCATCAATGTCTCTCGCCATTGCACCCAGCTTCCGCCAGGCTTCCATGGGGCAACCGAAACCACTTGTCCTCCTCCACTTCACTTAGCGGGTCCTCCCGGGCTTCCTCCCATAGCCCGTCCTTTTTTTCCTTGTCCCCATCATCATTTGGGGACCAGTCTTCCCAGTCCACATAGTCCAGGGACCATTCATCCACACTCCCTTGTAGTGCCAGTGGGGCTTCCACCTGCTGCTGCCCACTACTCCCTGTGCGTCCCTTGGCTCCTCATTGTTGTCTCACTCTGGTTGCCAGGCCAGAGTCCACTTGCCTTTCTCAGGCTGGGGCTCTTGGGCTGCTGCTCCATTCACCCTCAGAAGTGTTCTACAGGATGGTTGTGCCTCAGGCCGAATGTGTTTGCATCGTACAAGGTGTTAGAGGGAGATTAGACCTCAGAAATCAAGACAGCATGATAGTGTAGGTTAACTAAAGCTTCATTTGGATTTCCAGACAGAAGTTCGCCAGAGACTTAGTAGTGTCAAATTTGATTTTCCCTAAAACCCATCCAGCCGTTAAGAGTTCCTTTCCCGCTCCTCCTTTCTCCAGCCTGGGTCTGTGTGCTTTCATCCACATCAAAGGTCTCTTTAAACTTGCCACTTTTCCTCCGACTTCCCCATCTCCCATATCAATCCATCTTATCACAGGAAAGAAGGTGTTGTCTTGCTGGGTATCAAAGTCTTTCCTTAGGAAGTAAACAAAGCTACAAACTGCCATCCTTTCCGGCCATTGCTCATCTGGTCTCCATTTGCATTCCATTCGGATTACTGCCCCCCTTCCTTTTCGATTTCTGTTTATTCTCCCATATTGCTATTTCACTATATCATTTATTCCCATTCCCTCATATCCCTTATATGACATATCCATAAACGTCTCGATATGACATACTGGGGACAACGTGGGCTTGTCATCCATGGATGCTTAAATCTACAGATAGCAAGTCCATGGATACCAAGATCCCACTGAATTGTATTTCTGGAAGATAGAAATACATCTATTTCTATCTGAATTGTATTTCTGGAAGATACATCTAATTTTGAAATACACTGCTTGAACAAGCTTTGGCCAGTCTTTTGTGCATCAGGGTAAAAATTGACCAAAAACTTAATGCCTGAACCTGCACAATTAAAAGTAGTTTTTGCTAAAGCATAGCTACACTTAGATACAACCAATGTTCTTAGCTACAATATCACCTTGATCTCATAGTATTGCTGAGAAATACATTATCGTGTCCAGCCATATAATGGGCACAGCAATTCTGAAAGGGTGGATGGCAATTGCTACTCGCTCAAGACACTCATCAAGTGAAAAGGATCTAACTGATTAATACAGATCTCAAAAAGGTTCCAGATGAAAACAGAACAGGTTTATTTAAAAACAGATTGAAATTTTCATTCACTCTCTGATCTGTGTTACATAGTAATAGAACACTGAAAATGAAAGTTCAGCTTGATAGTTTTCTTTATATAACTACATATAAGATAAATATTAATTCTAAATCTAGTTTATATCTGGGTAGTAATTGTGGATTAGTACAAATTCAGAGAAAAGAAGAATTCTATGCATGATAGAGTTTCATTAAAGGGGGCAATGTTAGCAGACACAAATGTGTTAAATATTTCCACCTCTCCTCTCTTTAATAAAAGAAAATAGCTCACACCCATTCCTCTGAATGGTTGCCATTGTCTTGACAACATATTTATGTAATTTCAAAGGAGCTTATTCCAAGAGGGCAGTATGTAGACCAAGGGTGGGCAAAGTCTGGTCCTTAGGTCACATGTGGGCGTGTTTTGCCTCAAAGTCTCCAAAATGCCCTCTAGGGGCCCAAGAAGACCCCCAAAACATGCCAGTATGTTTCCTAGAAGGTGTTTGGGGTCAAAGAAAAATCTTTGTTTTTTTTTGTGGGAGGAGTTATAGTGGGGGTGCAGCTCTCAAAAGGCTAATGCTGTTCCCTAGTCTTCCACAACTGCCCGCTCCTGATGTAGACTAAGAACTCATATAGTACGGTAAACATTTTCCCAGACAATACTATCTCAAGCTGCAGGTGGATTGAGAGCTTCTTTATATAAATAACACACACACACACACACACACACTCATACTCATTCTCTCTCTCTCTCTCTCTCTCTCTCTGGAAGAAGCATTCTAGGCTAGCTTCCTAATGATCAGATTTGTATAAAATGAAGTGAACTATAATCCAAGAAAGTTTATGCTAGAAATTTCTGTTTCCCAGTTAGTCTTGAAGGTGCTACTGAATTCTTTTATGTCTTTTTTTCTAACGATGTGTTAAAATAGTTTCAGTGAGGTTCCCTTGTTGTTCAATTGTTAGAAAGGCATTCAACAGCTGTGGCACACTCCACAGCACCTTCAGTCATTATGTGGAAGCAGTAAGAACCAACATGAGATTGCCTTGGACAGTCTTCACACATCTGGTACAATGTCCAAAGAGGACCACCAAAGATATTCCCTAAGGTTAATGTATAGATACTACAGTAAAAGCAGAGTGCTGATATTACACAGGATGCATGGAAATGAGATAGACAAACAAAATATGTGTTTTATCTTGCCACTTCCTTGTAATGACAGACACACCCTGTCTCAGATACTTCTTGGGCTTCCCAGAACATTGGGTTTTGATGCTTCGACTTGGAAGATTACAATTTCAGGAGATTCTCATACATAATAAAAATGGTATGGGTGGGCCTGACCCCAACAGAAAATCAGTATTTGTAGTGATTTCAAATGACAGTTTCTTTTTAGATAATTATGTGCTATATCTTTAATATTTGTGTGCATCCATCACTTTTCTAAATAAAATATCATATTTTAATACTCTCTTTACCTTGGTATATTGCTCACGTTCAAGTTCTTGACTAGAACCAGACCCTGTTGTCTGATTATAACGGTGCATTTTCATTTTCATCTGTCTTGTTCGCTCCTCCACTACTAAATTAGCTGTAAAACATATAATGGAAGCCTATTAAAAAGATATGATTTTTTTTAAAGTAACAAATGGTTTAGATGCAACTTTAGACTTCAACAGGAATAATTGAAAGAACAAAACAATCAGGACGTGAATGCAAAACATTGACATGCTAATAAATGACATAAACTTGAAATATTTCTCTGACGTCTTTTGAAATTTCCTGTATAGCCATATGTCGCAAAAAAAAAAAAAGCATGTTTGGTTGTTTACTTTCTTTAAAGGTGATATGATAGAATTATATAATAGTGAATAGAATTATTACAAAATTATTGCATTTGATCTTGACTGGAACCCTTTTAGGGAGTTACTAATATATAATAGTTATAGTTCTACCCAGTAATTTCTGGCCTGACCCCCAAATCCCCACTTACAGGGAAGCAGCCACTGTGCTTTGCACAAGTTCATTCCCCTGTCACTCAGAAAGTAGCTGACTGATGTTTCCACTCCCTCCCCTGAGTGATCTCCATTGTGACAGGCAGATGTGGGACCACTGTCACAATTTCCTTTGGCACCAGGGATTGCTCCTATAAATCAGGGTGGAAGCTAGCTGCTTCCTGAAGAAAAGGGGAATGAATCCCCATTGATTTCAGTGACTACTTCCTAGCAAGTGGAGATTGGGGATCTTTCCCAATTCAGGCTATCTCAATATTTAAATGTGACAATTAACTTTTTTTAAAAAATTCTATTATCCTATTCAAAATAACACTATATGGCATCTGCAAGTGTGGTAGATATGGGTTCCAAAAACCTGCACAAAACCTTCAGCATTGTGTATTTATTATTACTTAAACAATGCCATCAATCAATGTACATTGAGTCTGGCTGAGTTTTGATAGCACAACAATATTTTAAAAAATTAACAGGTTACTGTCCCCAAGGAACTTATAAACTACAATAAAAACTGTAGAAAACAACAAGGAAAGGGGGGAAAGATACAAGGAGATCAAGGGCAATGGATGCAGGGCAATACAGTAACAAATCAATAAAAAGTAGCTACAACTGAGAATGAGGATTAACTGGTTAAATTCAAACCATTGTGAATTAAAGGGTTTCAGAGGGCTTGGAAGAGAACAAAGAAGGTGGCACTGTGAATATGTTACAGGACTTTCAAGCACAAGCTAGAGACACAAAAGAGGAATGGGTAGACAGAAGACAGAAAGGGATTTTGGGAAGTCTTACAATGTTATTTTTTCATTATGGAACGGAAGCTTTCCAGATTTCAGTAGATGGATGAAATGGACTGAAAAGGTGTTTAGGTTTATATTAATGAACTGTTGAAAGTGAATTGCTATTATGTTATTAAAGGTCTTAATCAATGCAAGCTCACTTCAGAAATAGCAAAACCATTATTTGATACATATCCTACATATTTTTTCATGCTATCCAACCTGTTCCAACTCTATTTTACAACCATTTCTTAGGACTTAAGGCTAGAGAAGTAAAGGTGGGATGTTCTGCTTTCTCTCTTCCCAGAAAATAGACTCCCCTCTCATTCCTTCAATGGGGGGGGGGGG